>JAWRVZ010000018.1:2687500-3237500 GCA_037043235.1 Rhodeus uyekii | reverse complement strand
AAACATTACACAATTCAGTAATTGTGGTTCTAAAATGCAGTTGAATATGAAAACCTTTTACAATATGCAAATGTCTTCTCATGACATTCAGGCCCATTTATACAGGCCCATTAAATTAAAACTAGTAAAAATGCAATCAACTTGTCACTACAGGTCACAACTTTGATTTCAGTTAAGATTTTTAAGGCAAAAAGTAGAATAACAATTCCAGTGTATATCTTAAAGTTGGAAGAACAGTTGTGTTGGGTTTTTAGATTTAAGAACAGCTTAAATTAAATTTATTGTAAACGAGTTACATAACTCAACCACATATATTAAAGATGTACTGAATAAAGAGTTCCACAACAATTTGTTTACCTGCTTGATTATTTATTTAACCATTTTAATCATAGTGGCAACTTGTTTGCACCAAAGGCTTTTAAAAACACAGCAGCTTTAAAGGAGGTATGTTGAAGCTATGATTGTGATTAATAATGTTCACTACACATTTTATATTACTCACAAATAAAAATGATTTCCAAGCCTTGTGTTGACCTAAAAATTGACGTCATTCAAAAACTTTAGATGATTACATTATTAAAATCTTTCTAATATTTTATTTGATTTAGGGTTCAGTACTGAATATCTCTAAGCTTAATTGCATCTAATACCTTTTAGACAGTTTCCTATAAAGGTGGGGTTGATTTTAAAAGCTTTTGAGTAATGAAAAGAGATGAGATATGCTATTGGACTGACACTTGGTGGCAGTTTTTCAGATGTAAATGATAGATCTCATGCAGATTAACCAGTTCAGTATTACATCTTAATACTACAACAATTCATGTTGATTATACATTTAAACTACACTTTAAAGTCTTTTGATCACAACGAATACAGAAAACATAAAAGCAGACCCTGTTTCACAAAACAGCCAACCACAAATCCCACCTGGATCTGTGATGAAATCTCACCTAACAATATTATTTTATTATAGCTTAATTAACTGTTTTATGAGTTTGATACCAACTAAAGAGGACAAAATGCTTCTAAAGGGAAACCGAAATCAAACATGCATACGCTTATGTTGAGTATAGTTTAAGGGATAGCAAAAGTGAAAGTGTTTATACCACCGCCACGATCAGCCCATAATTTAATTACCCTTTCCCAGAAAGCGAAACTTTGGCCTTTGAACACAACAGGAAGCACAGCTGCCTTTTCAACGTTCAGAGCAGAGAACAGAGGCGTTTTTCTGTTTGTTTGTCCCCGCCTACTGTTACGTCACCAATCGCGGGCCGGCGTGGCTTTCATACGTCAAGCCTGACTCCGCCCCCTTCCCTCCCCGTTGTGTCCGACACCACTCTATGCGACCTATCCGTGCGCGCCCTCACATATAAAGAAACTGAGGCGATCGTATTTCAATACATTTTCTCTGGGCCAACTCGAAAGGTGTTGAAAAGAAGGTTTTTGAGACCAGTGTCACACGGCTCGGACTAGGATACATAGCGGAGCGAAGCGACGTCGTTTCGCTTTTACTTTGTCCTCGATGATGGCAGCTCAGGATTTCAATTTCTTACTTGCGACGGACTCTTATAAGGTAAGAGTCACCTGGCTTCGGTCGTTCGGCAACAGAAGCACAAAGACGCATGACAGTACCTTCCCGATTGTGACAGTGGCCCTTTTGTGTGCTATCCGTCACATATAGTATGTGGGGTAAAAGCTAACTTTGACCTTGTGAATCGATGAAGTCTAAATGAAAACATGGTTCGGAATAGCCTGTGTATGTGTGAAAAGCGCGATTTGTTCGTTTTCTTCTTGTGTTGTTATTGGTGTTAGCTCAGGTTCATTTTAAATGCCCCACTCATTGAACGCTGAACGTCGAGGGGGCGGGGCTTCGGCGGAATGACCTCGTGCAGTTTTAGCTTCACCAAAGGCCACAGTGGATGACGTCACGCAGCACTCCAAGAATCGAAACTCTTTTTATTTTTTTTCAGTATAAACACGCTATTGTGCTTGAAGTGTCTTTATTATGTTGTACAGTACTGGTATTTTACCCGAAGGTTATCTAAATGTTTTGTTATGGTTAAAGTGGCCTATCTTTTGAGTTATGACACTTCGTATGATTCTATATCTGGACCTTCCACACATTCTTACAGAGGGACAAAGTGAAATTAAACAACCTGCTCATGGGGAGATTTGCAACAACCATGTAGAAACACAAAAACAATACACTCTCAATACAATAGAATGCACTTTCATTTATATTTTTATTCATACAACAACTTCTTTGCCAAACTCAAAAGGAAATTTTGATAACGTATTTAAGATGGAAATAAATGGGTTAATGCACATTGTTGCTATGTGGTTTGATTAGGCTCTGAGGTTTAGTTTTTTAGATTATATGGTAATGCTTTGTTAGTACCATATAATAAATGAAGAATACTTGAAAAGCATTTATTATGTTGATCTCAACATTTACATTTTAATAATAAATTAAGGTCAAAAGTTGTATTGGTTAATGCACTACGAACTAACATTATCAAAGGTTAATAAGTGCCGTAAAAATACGTTGCTAATTATTAGTTCATTTTAAATGGTGTATTAAGTAATGTTAACAAATAAGACCTTGTTGTAAAGTTTTACAGATTATTTTATATGAAAAATACTATACCTAAAAAAAGGTAATCCATATTGTATAATGCTGAAAGCTTCTTGGGAGGTGACGCTAATTATTAAATGTCCTTAGCCACTCAGAATAAATGTCACTCAGAATTTCACAGAATGTAGATTTCATCTGAAGTGGATCAGCCAGCATTCATAAAATGTTTCAAATCCACATTCAATAAAAGTATTGTAGTTTTGTGAGTATTGTAATTCAGCGTTATTTATTTTTTTACAAATTTTATTGAAGATTTTGCCAATAATTCGGTAAAGAATTAGCAAAAATAGTCCGATTCTGCTTGGGCCTGCTGATGTGTTTTCATTTCCTTGCAAATAACATGTAAATTTTGTTTTTCTCCTCCTTTATGTGTTTTCAGCATTAATGGATTTTAAGAGTTGGTTTGATGAATTGATAACCTTGGCTTACTAAACTAATGGAACATCCCATGGCCCCTTTATTTGTCTCTTCAGTAGCAGATAGAAATATTGTTTTTCTTTTAAGGAGACGGAACACAAACCTAGACCTTCCATTATGGGGATCAAGAAAGCACTAGCCGCATGTTTTTATGCATGTTATGCAACAGGGCACTGAAGGCCAGCCGCTTTTTAAGTATTACATTTGCTTCCAGGATATAATGGCAGATTTTTGCTATAATTCAGACACTGTTTCAACCCATCCCAACTGTGGCTTGACCGTATCAACGCACAGTAAACAAGACTCTAATGAAATGCTGAGATTTAGTTTTCAATGTAATAATGAAGCACACTATTGTTCAAAGGTTTGGGGTCTTTTTATATATTATTTATATAACATATTATACTTTTTTTTTTCAGCAAGCGTCATTAAATTATCCAAAAGTGACAGTTTATAATGTTATTCAAGATTTCTATTTCAAATAAACTTTGAACTTTCTGTTCATCATAGAATACATCACAGGTCCCATACAAATCTTAAACCGTTTTCAACACTGGTACTAATAAGAAATGTTTCTTCAGCTGCAAATCATCTTATTAGAATGATTTGTGAAGGATCATAAGACACTGAAGACTGGAGTAACGATGCTGAAAATTCAGCTTTGCATCACAGGAATAAATTAAATGATTTTCAAATTGTAATAATATTTCACAGTAATCCTGTTTTGCTGTATTTTTAATCAAATAAATGCATCCTTCATGTGTACTAGAGACTTCTTTTCCAAACATTAAAAAAAAGCGTACTAACCCCGTGCTTTTAAATGGTAGTGAGTAATGAATGAGTACTGGTGAATTTGAGTGTGTAAATAGTTCTGATGCTCAAAGCTCCTCTCTTTTTTTTCAGATTACCCACTACAAGCAATATCCACCCAATGTCAGTAAAGTGTACTCCTATTTCGAGTGTCGGCGCAAAAAGGGGGCGCAGTTCAGCGAGGTGGTGTTTTTTGGCCTTCAGTATCTTCTGAAGAAATACCTAGCAGGTAATTTCAACATTGTGTAACTCCCAAAACTTTTGTTGGCTCACTTGACCGTACTGTTTGTTCATGTATTGGCACGGACAAAGTGTTTTTTCACGTAATATCACTAACCTGATTGGGTAATGGAAAACTTCTCCCAAAACCACTAATAGCTCACGTTCAAGGACAGTTAATAAAGGACCGTCGTAGTCAAAACAAGCTCGAGTTAAGTTGTGGTAAAATGACATTACTTCATCTACCCTTGTAAAACGAACCAAGTCCGAATAGGGCTTTCACACTGCATGAAGGGTAATATTCAAAAAATATAATAGGAGCTTTTTAACACGTCTTATACATTTCAATAGAAGAGTTTTTTTTTTTAATAAACATAGTTATCAGCCCTGTTAGAGTAAGTAAAAATAAGTAGATTACTTTGTCATCAAAAAAACAATAGTTACGTAAAAGTAATTCCCATTAAGCTTTTCATTTTCAGTGTTTCAAGCCAGAAAATGTGTGTTTAAAACTACAATCATTGAATAAATGTGTTGTGTTTGCCTCCACTGGTTTTTTCAGGCCACAGTATTTGTACTCTTTGTTCAATGAATATTTAATCGAAGTTATTTTGGTATTGCACTTTCTTTGCATTCTCCTTGGAAGAAGGAATGGCCGTTGTAAACTTTACAGTTAACTACATAGAAAGTGCCACTTGATAGTTTTTGTATACTGAAGATTTTATGCTTCATATACAGATATTTAAAATGCAAAACGGTACTGTTTTTCATGTGCACTTATCCTTGAATCTCTGAACTCCATGTATTGCAGGTCAAGTTGTCACGGAGGAAAAGATTCAAGAGGCAAAAGTATTTTATCAGATGCACTTTAAACAGGCAGTGTTCGATGAAGAGGGATGGAGAAAAGTCTTAGAGGTAAAAACGGAAGTTCAAATCAAAGTCAAAGTTTTTTTGTTTTTTTTTAGATATTTCACCATTACATGACTTTGAATTCTTCTTACTTTGTTCCGGAGATGAATGAACATGACGATAACGACCACCTGCCTTCTTCCTCTTCCTAATTGTGTTGTCAGAAATATGATGGCCGCCTTCCAATCCGTATCAAAGCAGTTCCTGAGGGGAAGATCGTTCCCAGAGGGAACGTTCTTTTCACCGTGGAGAACACGGATCCAGAGTTTTTCTGGCTCACCAGTTTTATTGAGGTATTACTTGTCTTTCATCTTTATTTCTTTGAAAACTACTTTCATATTATAAGGAAGCTATATATATATATATATATATATATATATAGCCATATATAGGGAATGACTGAATTACTTTTATACCTTCTGTATCTATTGATCTATTAAATATGTACTTTCTGTGCTTTTTAAATAAATCAAAATATTAATTCCAAAAATTAATATATACCGGTACATTATATATCTCAATAGTTGCATTAAAGATGTTGCAGTAAAAATAGAATAGAAAAGTTATTTTAAACAATGATAATGTTTCACAATAATACTGTTTTACTGTATTTTAGATCTAATAAATGCTTCCGTGATGAGAAATAGTGTATTTTTTATTTTTTCAAAAACATCTCTCTCTCAAATCTTTTAACTGATAGTTGTTCCAAACTTAAGGGAGTGACTGATTCCCTTAACAAAGGGTTCTTTCTTAACGCTGTTAGTAAAGGATCCTCTCAAGGAAGTGTTTGTATGTTTGACGCACGACACAAGTTAAAAAATAATAATTCACAGAGATGCCGTATTTGACACAAAAGGTTGTTCTACAGCAATCTTGATTGCAGCACAAAGCCCCCATGAATGTCTAACTGTCAGCACAGTCCATAAACCTGATGGTGTGGCACTTTACTTCATATTGGATGATTCTACCATACTGTTGTTCATGATGACAGCAGGCTTTGATTTCCAGCATGCTCCTAGCTGTTGATCCTGGTCAGAGTAACCAAGGGAGTTTTGGACAGGCTGGTGGGGTCAGTGAGGACATGAGACTGTTAGATACCGACCTGGCCTGCAGTCCTGCAGACTCGCACAACAGCTGTTTCAATATTATATTATTACTGTTATTTTGTGGACACATATTTCTTGCTACCCCAGGGCTAAAGATGCATGCCAATGATCCTTGATGAACCTTATTTTACACCGTTCATTTCCCTAATGTAGAATTAAATCTATAAAGGCTGGATATTTATTAGGGCTATGTAAGTGTAGTCGACTCTGTAAACAATAGTTGAATACACAAGGCAAAAATACACAAGATTTTATAGTTCCAATAACTTTTAATTTTACATTTAAAAACAGTTTTTAGAAATAAAACATTGAAATGATGTTCGATCATTAACACTTTTGAGACTCTAGAAGGAATGTGCGCTGCATAATAGTGACCTTATTTTCAGCGGGATAGCTAGATTTTCTATTATAAATGTATCATTAATGGATTTAAATGTTATTTTGACTTGAATTGAATATGAATATGTTATCTTCTTCGGTTTTCTTACTTTTAGAATAGTCGGTTACAAAACTACCGTTTAAATGACTAAAGTTGTCGTAGCGCACGTCCCTTATATTTATATGTATTCTTGCATTTTACGTATGCTTTTATCCATACATTTGATCAGTTCTGGGAATTTGATCCATCACTTTGGCGTTGAAAGCGCCATTCTCTACTGTTTGAGGTGCAGGAACACTATTCGTGCGTCTGAAATCGGTCCAATAAGAGCAAATAGTTAAACTGTTAAGCACCAATAAAAATAAACGGATATTTTCAGGTATCTAATAGTAGGTTTCAAGAGCAGGGAGCGAAAAAAAAAAAAAAAAATGTCCCTTGTCTTTTGTTGTTTGATTAACATTAAAAACAGACGGCAGGAATATTAGGCTGCTGTCACTTTAAGACAAAATGCACAGATCCATTACACTGATACTGTACACATTTATTGTCTTTATCAACTGTTTAAACTCACTTAACACATAACCTTCTATGTTTGCTAGGATACTCACCAAGATGGGCATGTTGACAATTTTTGTGTGAATTTGTCTGTTCAAACACTTGAAATGGAATAAGCAACTATTTTGATATTTTTACACGCAAATCTGTTTTCTTCTGCGTTTATTTGCTATTTAAAGTTTAAATGGGCAAAACTGAAATGAGTTTAGTTTAAACCTCGATCACCCAGGTGTTGACGGAATAAATGGCTGGTCGTATTAGAGCTTATGGCACTCCTATTGAACAAAGTTTAGGGGAAGCCAGAAGTTTTTTTTTTTTTTGTTTTTTTTTTTTTTTATATAAACAAAACCTTTTTTTAGATGCATATGCGTCATCATATTTTAGATGAACAGCGGTGTAAGTGCGTGAGTAGCTAACGGTTTGTTTCTATATAGTATGAATATTATATTTTTTTTTTTACATTTTTTTTTTGTTTTGTTTCTGTCATGTGACCTACCAATGTCAGTTGCCACTTCACTGCCATAATCCTCTCTCATAGCCTCATGGAATAATAAAGTGTCATATGAATGCACACTTCAGAATCTCAAGGGAAGTTGTAGGTCATCCAGGTATTAGGTTTAGTAGTTAGTTAACAATTGTTGTAAATCCTTATAGTCTGCAGAGTGTCTCTTCAGAGGGTCCATCAAAATAAAGTGTTAGTAGGTATTAAGCAGACAATCAATTAAAACTCCAATGACTGCTAGTTGACATGTTATTTCTAGTTAGTAAAATGTCTAAAGATGACTTTGGAAAAAAAGTGTGACGCATTTCTTTTGTTTAATTGATGTGTTGAATCCTGACGTTGCAGTATCGCGTCCTTCAATGATGTCCCTCATTTGTAAATCGCTTAAGATTAAACTGTCTGTTAAAGGAATGTAATGTACAGTAGATGTCCTTCATCCCAGGTTGCTCCAGCCTGATTGTCCCTGTTATGAACTGTGAGTTGCTTTGGATAAAAGAGCCTGATAAAATGTTTTACTTTTATTCAAGATGTCATAAATGGTTTAAGTCAAGA
The DNA here is from genome assembly GCA_037043235.1 of Rhodeus uyekii. Classification (NCBI taxonomy): domain Eukaryota; kingdom Metazoa; phylum Chordata; class Actinopteri; order Cypriniformes; family Acheilognathidae; genus Rhodeus; species Rhodeus uyekii. Next base: position 3,229,419 of record JAWRVZ010000018.1, on the reverse strand, counting down.
TTACACCTTGGCTGATTTTGCTCTATTAACAGTCTGTCAGCTTTTCAGTGAGTACAGTTTATCTATTGATGTCAAGACCAGAGAGAACATGTAGATCCAGACATGATCTTTGTCAAAGATCAATGAGTCATGAGTAAAACGCTCATGATGGTTTCAGGGCCATAAAAATTGTGAGTGTAATTGCGAGCCGTCTTTGGTCTTCTCTGACGCACATGTGATTGTGTGTACACTCTGTCTCCACAGACGATGCTGGTCCAAATGTGGTACCCCATCACCGTGGCAACAATCTCCAGGGAGTTCAAAAAGATTCTGGCCAAGCACCTGAAGGCCACGTCAGGGAGCCTGGAGGGTCTGGACCTCAAGCTGCATGATTTTGGCTATAGAGGGGTGTCTTCACAAGAGGTATGATGGGTCTTGCACAACACTTATAATGCTTGTATTCGTGGTGTTATTTTAATATTAATCATAAACTTTATCATTTATAAAATATATTAACTTTATACAAAAATTATAATATGTATTATTTTTAATTACAGCTTTTATTTATTTTCATTTTCAGTATTTGTTTAATTTTTTATTTCTACAGAGATTTTTTTTTTTCAGGTTTAGTTTTAGTACTTAAAAATGATTCAAATGTTAGCTTAAAGCAATTAAAACAAATGTTTTTTTTTTATTATTAGTTTCTTAATGTAGTTAACAAGAAAATGACTTAACGATTACATGAGATTATTTAGCTCTCGAGGTCTCATTTTTGTAGCCATTCACAGTATGCTCTAAAGAAGACTTCTCTAAATCCTTCCATGGTGTTAAAGTCTCTACCTTTATTCTTTCTTTTAGCCCCTAAAATCAAAGTTTAAGCCAAATGTGGTCGTACTCTCTTCTGTGCATTTTAAGGAAGCCTGATCTTCTGGGGAAAATTAAATCAGTCATTACTCTGTGAAAGCAGACAATCGATTCATTATGAGACAAGACCATTCCATTTAATCAAAAGGAGATCAGGCCTGACCTTTCAATACACACATGCGATTTTTATGGATTTCAAAGGTAGGAGCCCTGATTGTTGGCTGTGTTTAACTGAGGTTGTCACTCTGATGGGTTTTGGGTCATCGGGTGGTGCTGTTTGAAGAGTTGTGTGAGTAAAGATGACTGTTTGGCTCTTGAATCGGTCTGTCTGTTGTGTAAAGGTCAACTCTGCCAGGTTTCATCTATATCACACAGTGGCAGGTTCAGGTGTTGGGTGATCAGTGATAAGCAGCGAGTCCGTTACTGACTGGCTAGGCGTGCTGAGTGTGGGAGACCTTTGTGTGTGTCTGTGTATAGAAGTGAGACCACTAGATTCTAATGAGTTGTGACGTAACCCCTCTGTGGTGCCCTTTTGAGACCAGTACCATGGTCTAAAACTGAAGATGGTGACTGATTGGAAAAGGTGCAGTTTTTTTTCCATTAATGAAAATACGATTAAAGGTTTAAGGTAAAAATAAAATAGTGACTCTCAAGGGCACAACTACACCTTGCTAAACTCAAGCAGTCAAACTTCACACTGACTCAATTTAACTTAATTAAATTCACTGACATACCATTGCGATTTAATTTATTAAAAAAGATTCAAGGTTTCTCAGAGAATTGATCTTGCAATCTTTGTGACCCAAACAGCAAATATTATTCTGAAAACATTTTAATTAAATTTTTTTCAACTTTAAAAAATAATTATCAAGGCTTCTCAGAGATTTGATTTTTGCAACCTTTGCAAGCCCTTTGCAAAATTATTTATAATAATTATAACAGCGCTGTGCTGAAAATATTTTAATATTGCAAAAAAAATAAATCAAGGTTTCTCAGAGTAGAACTTGCAACCTTTTTAACCCCATAGTGAATAGAATACCACTATACTGAAAAACGTTCTATTACGGTAAATGTATATCTTTAGAAAATACTGTATTTTCCCACATATAACCCGGAGGCTATACTAGATTTTACAAACCCCGTAGGGGGGGGGGGGGTGCGGGTTATATAAGGGTGTGGGCCATATCACACTTTTTTTTGTACACATAATATATTTGTTACATCCCTAAGGATGTAAGTTTTTTTTTTTTTTTGCATATTTTCTTTCTTGCGAGGGTTGTTGTCTCTGGCCCTTTAACTATCACTCTGACAGGTGGCGCTGATAGGCTGTCTGACCTGTCAATCATGCAAGAAGACGTGATTGGCTGTGCTGCCATGAGGGCGTGCTCTTCTCATCTCATCCGATGATCAACACCTGTAGAATACGCTTCTTAAGGGACAGTGGGAAAGACTGCTTTTTCTTCTGATTGTGACTTGTGTTTGTTTGCTTATTGTTTGAATTTTGCGCACAAGCACTCTGTACCGAGCCTGAACGGTTACGGATAATTGACGTCATGAGAGCAACATTCGAAATGTTAACTTGCACAAAGTTCATCAATCTATGAGTGTTGGTATAAGGGTGCCGGTTATGCCAACTATTTTTTAAACAAAACCCGCGCGCTATATGAGGGTGCGGATTATCTGCGGGTTATATGCGGGAAATGCAGTAATCAAGGTTTCGCATAGATTTGTAATTCCATAGCAAATACCACTGCACTGCACTGCACTTTTTTTTTATTATTATTATTTTTTTTATTTTTTGATGTTCGAAATGTATTTGTCTTTAAGTTTGTGTCTTATAGAATTTTATACGTTGTGTCACATGATTGTCCATTGAAAACAAACTGACATTTATTCTCCCTGTTTTTGGATCATGTTATATCTGTGTTTATGGCATTTTTCCCAGCCAACTGTCAGTTTAATATTGCTATTGTGTGTATCTAAGCCTATTTGATCACTGGCGATTATATGAAATATGACTTTCAATGTCACGCTCATACATTGCAAGGCTTTGTAGCGAAAGTAATTGTAAAAACAATTTCAAGAAAGAATTAAGGAACGGGATGAATTGAGAGGTAAAGAACATCAATGTGGAATCTAAGAAAAGCCTGAAGCGTATCTCTCTCAACAGTTGAAAACCGACTAAACCATGCTGTGTAAAACTATCAAGTCTTCATTCAGGACAGTGGGATATTGATAATGTATTTTCTAGGTTGCGGCTGACTGGATTAATGATGGCTTCAAGAGGAGATTAATGATGCCAAGCAGAGTTTAATGCTTCTAACACTCAGGGTTCCTGCTCACTCTTCATCACTCTTTTCTGATAAGGGGACAAGCATTGATAGATTTGAATGCTTTTATAGTTGTAGTTCACCCACAGTGAAAGATCTGTCATCATTTACTTGCTTATATGATTTCATTCTTGAGTGGAAAATCCGAAGTGGAGTTTAGCAGAATGTACTATAAAATTGTAGGGGTCTGTGTGGATCTTGTACATTTTAAAACTATAAAAAAATAATCTTTAGTAATTGAAATGAAGCAGAAATAAAATAAGAATTGCACACAAAAAGTTTGAAGTGCTAAAACTGAAATAAAAATAAATAGGATATAAAAAAAAATGTATACAACTAAAACTTAAGCTTCTTTTTTAAAATGAAACCGAAAGTTAATACTACAAGAGTATATAAAATATTGCTGGCATATATTGTGATTTGTCATTGATCTATCATATCGTACGGCACTCTGCATTGAGAAAAACATGACCAAGTCCCTAGAGCCTTGCGACAATCAAAGCTGCAGACTAAAGCTTTGCTGCGAATCTAATTTCCCTGGGTTAATATCACGTCCAGATCTCATCAGTTCTTAAATGAAATAGACTCCCATAGAAATATACACCGTGTAGGAGAGCAAGAAATGTTGATGCTTCCCACAGCATGCTAAAAACATTTAGCTTGTAATAAATTCAGAGCACCATCCTTTCCTTGACTTTCACTAAAAAGCAACTCCCCCCTGATTACTGTGACCCTGAGATGAATGAACTGAGACAGTCAATAACCTGAGCGGTAAATCAGGGGAATGTAGAAAATGTCTTCACGTAATTGACTTTAAAGGTTGATGACCGGATCAAAATAATGTGAATTGGCTAATGTTGTCACAACATAAGTGTATAATAAAGACTTGGGTTTGGCGTTAAACCGGTTCAATGACATATCTCTGTTGGGTTCTTTCACCCCTTACTGAACTAGTCAGCAGCGCTTGGTGGAGCTGCTCATCTGGTGAATTTCTGCAGCACAGACACAGTGGCAGGTCTGCTGATGGCTCAACGATACTATGGATGTCCTATGGCCGGATTCTCCATCCCTGCTGCAGAGCACAGGTAACTCGCATTAGGAACTTTCTGGATCGTAATTTTGTCAAGGCATGTTTGAATTTGTTTGTTGAACATGCCTAAAACCTGAGCAGCTGAAAGAAGTAAACTTTATAATGATTTACAACAAGATTCAGGCTCTACTAAGACACAAGCATTGAAATCATTAAGCAGAAATAATATTATTATTTAAAAGTTAAAGCAATAGAGAAACTCATTAAAGAGGGCAAAAACACATGACAAAAAATATACAAAAGCTTATTCAAAGTATGAATAAATGATGCTTTGTCTGAAACCAGTTGTAATTTAATTAATTGTGTGTGTGTGTGTGTGTGTGTGTGTGTGTGTGTGTGTGTGTGTGTGTGTGTGTGTGTGTGTGTGTGTGTGTGTGTGTGTGTGTGTGTGTGTGTGTGTGTGTGTGTGTGTGTGTGTGTGTGTGTGTGTGTGTGTGTTGTGTGTTGTGTGTTGTGTGTTGTGTGTTGTGTGTTGTGTGTTGTGTGTTGTGTGTTGTGTGTTGTGTGTTGTGTGTTGTGTGTTGTGTGTTGTGAAAAGAAACGAGGGCAAAACTGATGTTAGTGCGTGTGACAATTACATCCGTGAGCAGAAAACAGATCCACACACAAAAATATGGGAACCCGGAAGCTCATTTTAAGTTTCCAAACAAGAAAGTATACAGAACACAATATATTAAAATAAAATTTGAAATATGGGGATCATTACTTGCCTCTCTTTGATTATCCATCGTGTTCGTAGCTTTGTATTTACTTTTATGAAATCCTATGAAAAACTGTATTGTGCAGTGTGTGTTTTTGGAATTAACCAATGACATTAAAACAGCAATCCCCGCCCCACGAATGACAAATAAAAACTGAGAAAAAACGGTCTAGTGAAGATCGAGCAGGTGGATGTTCGCATGCTTGCAGATTAGGTGTCACGCATGCGCGAGTAATTAAAATGAGTTTGCGGGTTCCCGTATTTTCACGTGTAGATCTGTTTTATGTCATGTAATTGTCACGCGCGCTAACATCAGTTTTGCCCTTCTTTTTGTCATGGTTTTGTCGTCATAAATGATTTCACTTTCTGTTTTGTAGGGAAAACTGTGTTTGTCTTGCATTCGCAAGGCTCATAATAATGGATGGGTTTTATTTTTTATAAATGCTGCCAACTTTACAGTTACACAGAATATAAGATTGTAAATATTTAATGACTTGTCAATATTACAATATATATAACCTAGAGTATAATTGAACCATTAATTGATGTATAATTGATCGCAGCATGAGCGATCCATTTGTTTCTCTTTTCTGTAGCTTTCGGCAGTCTGTAACAAGATAGATTCAACAAGAAATTGAAGCAATTTGTAGATTGCACAGCTCTTTCCCATTTTAGATGTCGATAACACTTAAGTTTAGGGTTCAAATGTCACTAACTAGTTGTTTATTAGTATTTATAAAGCACAAACTAATGCCATATTCTACATCCCTTAATCTTGGCCAATACCTAAACAACTACCTTACTAACTATTAATACGCAGCAATTAGGAGTTAGAGGCAAAAGTCTTATTGGAGAATTGAACCCTGATCTTAAGTCTGGCTTAGATGTGTTTTTATGTGCTTTCGTAGCATTCAAGCTGAACGCTAATGCTGCCACTCAGTGGGTGTAACCGCAGTGACTCCTTCATACTGTAATGTCATGACTTGTGCTTATCTTCGATGTATTCTGAGTCTGAAGCCTCATAGATTTTGTGTAGTAAACAGAAATTTGAGTCATTGTTTTCCCCTGCAGTGAGCTGTTATTCACTGCGATTGGATAAGACGATTTGACCTGGAGAAACCGATCATGAACAAGCCGTTACATAACGGTGAACCATTTAAACTGATTCAGCGACAGGATCTGACTCAAAATAATGATTCATTCACAAATTTCGTGAACTCTCATGAACCTGCCAAGGTTTTCAGCCACGGTTGACGGTTTAAGTTTTCTCTTTTAAATCGCACAAAACTATTATATGACTTCAGAAGATTTGGATATTGTGAACCAGTTGGACTACTTTTTGAAGCTTGAATGCTTGTGACTGCATGGACCAGCCATTAGAAGCATGATCTACAGAAGAAAGAAAATGAAAGGATTACAACAAAATGTTCATTTTCGCCTGTTCTATCCCTTTAAGACTCACACAGCTGCTTTTGGTTTTAAACAGCCAATATCTTGAAATTCAACGCTGACATTCAACACCTGCATGTTAATTTGCATTTGTTCCGTTGATTCTAATTTGTTCTATTAGTAGCGACGCATTCATCCATCTCACAGCTGTAGCGCACTTTGTCCATGTTGTTGATTGCATTTCCCAGTATAGCTCTCACTTTTCTTTTTTGTCAATTCACAAGACTTCTTCTGTGACGTCATTCCAAGTTCAAATTGAAGTTTAAGTCAGTAGATTCTGTGAATCACTCAGAGTTTTATATTTTTAGCTCTATGGTTAAGGATCATTAGACACAAATGACTCATTGGCTGCAAATGATTATTTCTCATTCTTGACTGAAAAGTAAAACCCGTTTATTTTAGTCATAGTCTTGTGGACTTTTGAAGAAAATAAAGCACTTGATTTATTAGTTTCAAATCACTTGACAAAGGTTCATCGCGTTTGTTTTTCCTGTCTCTGTAGTACCATCATCTCCTGGGGCAGGAGCCGAGAGAAGGACGCGTATGAGTGTCTGCTGGACCAGTTTCCCTCTGGGCCTGTAGCTGTGGTTAGCGACAGTTATGACATTTTTAAGGCTTGTAAGCATATCTGGGGGGACAAGCTGAAAGAGAGAGTGATGGAGAGGAGTGAGGATTCTGCCCTCTTTATTCGCCCTGACTCCGGGGACCCTTCTGAGACCCTCATTGAGGTGAGTGTATCATGCATCAAGTGTGTTCGAAGTGGAGGAGTGTTCGCTACAGACCTTAAGGCAGCTGTTTCTGTGATTGAACTTTATTTTAGTGAAGCAAAGCTTTTTCTTGCTCTGAGCTGCATTGTGACTGCTGGGTCTGGTCCAGAAGGTTTTAAATTCTGGTTTGATGTCTGTATGAAAGCACTGCCCTAAGATATCAATATTCATTTTGTTTTCCGATTAGTTTGTTGCTTGAGTTTAAATTGATTGGCTGCATGGTGAAATTATGACTTCTAATGTTTCTCTTCTGTCTTGCTTGTAGGTGATAAAGATTTTGGAGGAGTGTTTTGGATGTTCTCTGAACTCCATAGGTTACAAGGTGCTCCCATCGTATCTTCGTATTATCCAGGGGGACGGAATTGATCTGAACTCGATTAATGAGGTAAACTAAAGCTCAGACTAAGAGCGAGGGGGAGGAAAAAAAGAAGCATACACTACTACCATTCAAAAGTTTGGAGTCAGGAATATTTTTTAGGAACACTTTAAGGTTTCATTAGTTTTAACAAAGATTAATTAAAGCGTGTATTTCTCATGGTTAGTTCATGTTAATTAATACATTATAATAAGGTTAATTTGTTAATATTAGTTAATAATATTTAATATGTTTATATATAATATTTTATAAACACACACACATATAGATTATATATATATATATATATATATATATATATATATATATATATATATATATATATATGCATTTTCTTTAGCAAGGATGCTTTAAATTGCTGTTCTTTAAAAAAAAAAGAAGAAAAAAGTTTGTTTCCACAAAAATATTGATCGGCACAACCAAATCATCATATTAGAATGATTTCTGTAGGATCATGTGACATTGAAGACTGGAGTAATAAAAATTCAGCTAAATTACTTTAAAAATGTATTAAAATCATTATTGTGAAATGTACAAATACTTTTACTGCATTTTACATTAGTTTTGATCAAATAAATGCAGACTTATTGAACCCAAGAGCTTTTTTCAAAAACACTTTTGATCTGTAGTGTCTGAAATCTAGAATTTAAAATCAGAAATCATTTAAAACTGTGAGTAAACAAACTTTTGGTTTTAATGATTTAACAGAAAAACACTTCCAATTGTTACTATTACCTTGTTATCTTGCTTATTAGCGTACTTATTACACACATATTAATGCCTTAATCTCATGACCATATGCTATATCCTATAATCTTAGCCAATACCAAAACAATTACCTAAATAACTATTAATAAGCAGTAATTTGGAGTTTGAGGCAAAAGTCGTATTTAAGTAATAGTAAGAACTGGATCCTAATCTAAAGTGTGACTGAAAAACCTTGTGTAAAATAAGAAATATTTAAGATTCTGCACTATGAAATAATGAAAACAATACACGATGGAAAACCTAATGAAATTTGTGAAATTGATCCATGTGAGCTCCTTCATACAGATGGTCAGATGTTCTTACTTCCTTATGAGCACAAGACGCTCTTTTGATCAAATCAGACTGAAGAACATTCAGGTTTTAAACCAAAATAAACACCATTGCCATTTAAAAGCAAAAGGTTAAATCAAATAGCCGCTTAAATTGTTTTGAAATTAATATTCGGTTTTCAATTAGAACACATAGTTATGCAAATCAAATTGATGATGCACTGTTATTAAATGCACTGAGTAATTCAAATAAATCAATTAAATTAGAGAAATGTTCTGTTGTACATTAATTGTGTGGAATAGTGTGTCCAGGGACAATGGGATCCAATCATTTATTACTTTTAGATTATAAATGTTATTACGTATTACACAGTGGTGAATTGCTGATCATTCTCTCAACTTCTCTCAACATTCTTATTGTTTCTTTTGGCTAGCGCAGATTCTGGAGAAATTAAGTGATGAGGGTTGGAGTGCTGAAAATTTGTTTTTCGGTTGCGGAAGCGCACTCCTGCAGAAAATCAACAGAGACACGCTGAACTGCGCTTTCAAGTGCAGCTATGTGGAGACCAATGGCAAAGGCGTGAGTTTGTTTTTTCGGTTTCACCTTGAAAGCATCCCGTCGCAAAATAAATTTGAGTTTTACTGTTATTTCTTTTTTTTATTGACATGTCATTCATGTTCGCATAGATGGACGTCTATAAGCAGCCAGTGACAGACCCATCTAAAGGATCCAAGCGTGGTCGTCTCTCTCTGAGGAGAAACTCGGATGGCTTCATTGAGACCGTGGAAAGAGGAGCGGGCAAACCAGAGGAGGTTAGATCAGCCGTATACACTGTATAAACTGACAACCCCGAGTTGTTTTCTGAAAGAGCTATTTCTGTGTGATTTAACCCACATAAAAAATATTGGTGGTACAGTAATCCTTCACCACTTCGTGGTTCATGTTTTGCGGTCTCAGTGCATCGTTGATTTTTCAAAAATATTCATCGGAAAATAAAAAATAGCGCCATATCAGCAGCCGTATTGTGGAAAGCAGCGTTGTTTCATCGTGACGCGCCGAGAGAAACGGTTTCCCAGGATGCCAGACAAAGAGACAAACTCTGTCAGATTCATCTCAGACAAGACACGTGATTGGTTCCCGGCGCGAGATCGACGAATGAGAGCACGAGTAGATGTATCCCGTGAGCTGATTGGCTGATCCTACTTCGCGGGTTTTCTCTGGGATTTCCGGTCCACATTAACCGCGATAAACGAGGGATCACTGTACATAGTAATACATTTAGGTTGATGCAGTGAAGTAAATACTATTTTTGACTTGAATAAAACATGTTAATTTAAATCAGTGTACCTGCTCTTTGCAACATCTGGCTCTTAAACCAATAATTCCCTGATGTTTCACTAAAATATTTTAACATGCTGTGCCATATTTTTCCATTCCTCAACGGATGATGATTTAAATGTGGTTACTTTGGTGAACGCTGGACACCGTTTATATAGACAATTGCATTTACCTCTATTAAAAGGCTGAATTTATTTGATCGAAATACATTAAAAAACCTGTGAAATGTTACAATTCAATAAAATTGTTTTCTATTTAAATCTATTTTTATTGTAATTTATTCCTGTGATGCAAAGCTGAATTTTCAGTATATTACTCCAGTCTTCACATTCACATGATTCTTCAGAAATCATTCTAATATGATGATTTGCCAGTTGATGAAAACCGTTGTGCTGCTTAACATTTTTGAAAACCATAACTGTATTTTAAAAATTTCAAAAGAACAGAATGTATTTGAATTAGAATTTTTATTTGTAACCTAATACATGTCTTTAAACCAGCAAGGAAGCATTACATTTATAAAAAGCGATTTTAAATTAATAATTTCTTAAACAAATATAGACCCAAAAAAAAACTTTTGAATGGTTGTGCATGTGAAATTATAAATGCAAGCATTTATAATGCAGGGGAATAATCATATATGGTGATATTCCCCTAATATGGTCATCCTTATTAATATGGTCTTCTTTTGTAGGACATGTTGGTGACAGTGTTTGAAAACGGGACCATCGTGCAGGAATACACTCTGGATGAGATCCGCAAAGCTGCTCAGCTTTGGGAAGAAGACGTGAGCCCTTCCCAGCACAACAAAGAGGACGGCACTACTCTGGACATCCACCAGAAGCGCATAATGAATGGCGTGCATTAATAGACACAATATGCACATTGTTCTCAACACTGCCGCTCACAGACCAGCTACTGACCTATTCCATCAGTACTCGAGTATAGCACAACACAGTGCTGCCAATCAATACACTATACAATTACATATCACTTCTGACTTTTAGACTTTTGAGGCAACCCCTAAATTTAGGATTTGGTTGCCACACTTTTTTTTTAATAGTAGCTCCTTAATTTTCACCATGCTTAGAGATGCCAAATGTCTTGGTGGTGCTTTAGCATGAATATGTTTTAGCAGGATACTGACGGCAGGGTTTGCATTCGGTTGATTGTGATGCAGTTAAAGCGTTACTTGGCAGTATATTGATAAATGAAGTAAACTTATTTGAGATGATCAGATGATCGTATCTGGGCATCTGTTCCAGCACATGATTCTGGTTTCTGATGTGACGTACGCTAAAATTGCAAAAATTTAATTTAAAAATCACTTTTTGAAGGATTTTGGGTGTTTTTATCCGTTTTTGAAGATGCCCATAATGCCAAGATCACAGTTAAGCATGTTTTATTTAACTAGATTATATATTTTTTTTCTTTTAAACTATTCCCGTGTTGTGTTCAGTGCAGACTTGGAGATTCGTTTCTTGCTGTTACATAACTCCCTTACAGTTGCTTCCTGACTTTTCATAATAATATTTTTGTTTGTAGAGATGGACGAGTGTCTTCTCTAGAGTTTTATAGGATGGTAAATTGATCCTGATGTTTTAATTACTTACTTAATGGAGTAAATTTTGCAAAGAAAATAATACTTATAGTGGGATTTATGTGGAGTTGGTTTTAGACTTCCATCTGAAATGCACGGAATATATCATACGAACACTTCCAAGTGTTCGCTCTCCATACAACTGCTGATGGTGCCTTAAAAACCACTCGGACCTCAATGCCGATCATTCAATCTTGCTTTGTCTTTTCCTCACATACTTTTTTTTTTTTAACACTTAAAGGGATAGTTCACCCAAAAAGGAAAATTCTGTCATTATTTATTCACTCAAGTTGTTCCAAACTTGTACCAATTTCTTCTGTTGGACACAAAAAAATATATTTTGAAGACTGAAACTTTGACTTAATAAACTAGTATTTATTTTTCCATACTATGGAAGTCAATGGGACCCATCAACTGTTCGGTTAATCGCAAAATATCTTCTTTTGTGTCCAGCGGAAGAAAGACATTCATACAACTTTAGAGTGAGTAAATAATGACGGAATTGTCATTTTTATCCTTTTAATATTGTCCATCACACTCATCCTTGCCAATGCGCTCATTCTATGTGACAGAATGAATCCAATTTTTATTTTATTTTTGCTGTTAAGCTTCCATCACGTTCGGCATCTCTATGCTGATGCTGAATGATATGTGCGGTGGGTTTAATTACAGTGTGCACAATAATTTTTGACATCATCTTAGTGTCCGATCATGGAAATAACTCCTTTCTGTTTTGTTCCAGACATCTGAAATGAAGCTGTTTACCCTACCTCTTTTTTTAACAATAAGATGATGAGTGATGAATAAGTGATAATCATTACTCTTAGCATCTATTCTGTTGTGTAAATACTCTAACGATAGTTTGAATGATACGTTTTTGTCTTAAAGTTTTAGTGTTGTTGTTTTTTTGATTTGACAAAAGTGATATTTTGAATGATAAAAAGAAAAAAAGATATAATAATAAATATAGTTTGAACTTCTTTATCTTAACATGCCTTATCCTTCCTTTTTAGGGTGTGTTTAAGACATTTTTGAAAGGAAAGAAAATAAGTTTTGAAAGGACGTTATTATATATATATACATTATTATACAATATAAATATATATGTACATGCGGGTGGGTTGTGTGGAAACTGAATATTTACCAAAAGCACTGATGGTGGTGCCAGTATGTCTGGATTCTCTCCCAATTTTTAATTGGATAAAAACTGTGTGCCCTTTTGGACAGCCATCTTCCCTCATAGCTGTCGTAGCAGAAATGGAATGGAATGCCAAAGGGAGGAATGTGACTTCCAGAATGATAACAGTTGTGCAAAACTAAATAGAAAGTCATATTTGCAAATTCCAGTGAATCTTGAAGTTTATATTCCTCAGAAGATGGGTTTGTTTAGCCTTGACATGTTTTATTGTCTCACAATTTAAATTGTATTCATGTAAAAATTTGCTATTCAAAAACATCCTAGCTGGCTTCCCAAAACTCCTACTGTAATTGCGTTGCCTGGGGGAGTTTTTAGTTTTTCTTTTAAGCAGGATATCAGACTCGTAGTTCTAGCACGGCAGTGTTTAGGTGCTTCGTTTAACTTTGTGCAGCATATTTGTATAATGCAATTTTGTCCGCACACCAAAACAGTCACACTCTTTCTATTTAGACAAGTTTTCAGTAATGTAAGTGAATAAGGTTCTGTGTGAATGAGACACTATTTAAAAATAATAACTGTTCTAAAATGTTACATTGCCAATAAAACATTTTGGTCAGTAAGATATTTTATTCATTTATTTTATGTTTTTGAAAGAAGTTTCTTATGCTCAGTTAGTGAAATAACTTAAAATTAACCATTACATTTGAAAGGGCTGATTTAGTGATTATTATTATCAGTGTTGAAAACGGTTGTGCTGCTAAATATTGTTTTACAGCGTTTAACAGTAATAGTTCTGATCCAAATCATTTGCACAAAAAAGAAACAATTCTTTATGAAAATTGAGGGTGGGTTTGGTTATGAACCATATAAATCCTGCAATGAAAGAGAGCCCTCTATTGATCATTTTGAAGAGTACACTTCTAATTTCACCATTAGTAAATCTGAAGTTATGATCACACCACAATGATTCATATTTTAACGTCAAAGGAAGAACTTCAAAATACGAATATAAGAAGAAAGTATGTGTATGTGTATATAATTGCGTGCAATCTATCCAGAAAATGCAAGATATGCAATTAAAATTACACAATTCAAAAGCTGCCGGGGCCTGCTTGTGTAGGTATAACTGAGGCTGGTATGTTGTCCTCTAATGCCAGTAAGACATATTTTATATCAGCATTACTCGGTTTGTCGCAGATCAGAGCGCAAATGCCATGTAGGAAAGCAATAGTAAGTATCTGTTAATTGGCTAACGCTGTCACTACTGATAGGCCGCTACTCGCACTTTGGATTAGTTGCTAAGCAACCTATTTGCTAAACGTGTTGTCATGGATTCAAATGTTCGGGACGCCCTCCGAAATGGTCTGCTGACCACTGATAATAGGGTGCAGGCGAAGGTAATACTCCAGTCCAGGATGCTCGAGGATGAGTGTGTCGCACCTGTGTGACATTTGCAGTTGTTAAAGTGTCATCTGTGAGAGCGCGCGCCTGCGTGCGCGTGCCCGTGCCCATCGTCTCTCGTGATGCTGTATCGTGTTATTGTGTAGACGTGCACGTGAACAACAGTCGGTTACATTTGCTCATTTTTTAAGACGTCGGTTAACTAAGAAGAGTAAATCGTAGCGGTTGTTAGATTAATTGTGTCTGTGCGTCTGCTCATTATATTTGGTTTCTCTCATTTGTACTCATTTCACCCCCGGAATGCAAATTTTAATCCTGATTATTTCCGCCAGATTAGTGGTGCAGAATAAGAGGAGGGATAATGCATTTACACTGAACAATTCCAGAATCTCACGTTTTGTCTTTTATAGGCCGATTTAAGCGTGTTTCACTTCCTTTGTGTTTTGGTATGAGCATGGTGATTGGTTTAGCAGGCTAGTGTGGAAATGGAGCTCAAACCAAATAGAACATTGAAGGTTGCACTATCTCCATTTATAAGGTTGTCCAAAAAAAATCAGAAATTCAAAAGAGGACGTGCTCATTCAGAAACAGCCTGAGGGTTCAATACTGCAGCTCTACACCAAAGGTTCATATTCAGTCCTATAAAATAGTTCCATCTAAGGTCTACAAAAATGTATACAACAATTTGCAGACTTTTAGATTTTTTTTAATGATTTTGTGGGTAATAACATAGCATACATTCCTTGTTCATTTACTCATTTTTGTGTCATTCCAAACCTGTATGACTTTCTTTCTTCTATGAAATGCAAAAAAAGAGAAAGAAACGTTGAACAAAGATCGCAATAATCCTTTTTTATACTATTTTTTTGTTGTTGAATGAAATAGCTTATAAATCACATATAAGTCAGTGATGTTTTTTTTGAAAATTTAATCTGAACATAATGTCTTTTTTATTCCTGGCAGATATCTGTATTTTGTTTTTCTAATAATTACTTCTTTTTAAATTTACCATTCAAATCAGTGCATCTTGTCTGGCACATAGGCCTCATAATTAATTCTGTTATTTGTGCAAACTATTAACTGAATCCTGAAAATGCAAGCTATGTTTACTCTCTTCAAAAGGTGCTGGGGGACAACTTGAAAAGTTCACATAAAACATCTTAAGAATTGTTATCTTGGCAACTAACTAAAATAAATCAGTTTGGTGAAGTATTAAAATAAAAACAAATGAAAGCCAATAGAAGAGATAGGGAGGGGGAATCGGGAAAGGACCATGAGCTGGGAAAGAAAGAGAGTCAGGAAATACAGACTTGCAGGAATGGTGAGTAACAGCATCACACGTTTATTATAAACAGGTGATGTGCAAGGTGAGTATTTTCAGATCAACATAAACCAAGATGATGAAGTCCAATGCAGGGATGTTGCAACACACACAACAGTAAGTTTCTGAATAACTTGTATTAATTATATCTTCCTTTCAGGACACTAGGAATACACACGGACAACAGGAGACAGAAGCAGACTGGTAGGAGTGGAGATGAGAACCACACAGATTTAAGTATCTCAGGTAAGAGCATCATCTGATGCTATGGTAAGTCCTAGTCGAGACCAGACAATGTCTGTATGTTGGGTGTAGGCTTTAGTAGAGCGAACTGATGAGTGTGCTGATTGGTGACAGGCGGCTGTGATTAGAACTCAGGTGATGATGAACGTTGCAAGGAAGTGAAGTTGGAACCTGGTGATTTTAACGCTAATATCAAGGTGGTTGCCTTCTACTGAATGGAGGTGGAAAGAGGTAAGCAGATCAGGGAACAAATCTTTAGGAATGTTCTTCTGGACCATACTCCTCTCACTTAACAAGGCTGATATGGTTTGAGAGACATGGAACACAGGATGAATACATTAGCGAGCAGGTAGCCGAATGTTCTTGATGGAGAGCCACACTTTCTTTTCGGATTGATAGGATGGTGCTCGGATCCATCAGACATTAGCATGGCGACAAATAACTCCTTGCAGATTGTGATGAGCAGAGTCTCAGACCCTCGAACTCTCTTGGAACCAGCTATGCACAGATGGAGCGCTGGAGGGATCCTTGGACCACAAGAACAATTTTATGGTGATGTTGTTGACAGTCAATACAGGGCCGTAAGCCTCCATCCTTGTTAGCCACAAAGAAAATCTGGATGCAGTAGGGGAGGTTGATGGTCGAATGTTGGAGAGATTTCTGGATGTACTCCTCCATGGCCATCTGCTCAGGAATGGATAGAGCAGGGGTGCCCAAACTTTTTCCTATGAAGGGCCAAAAATCAAACTTGATTGAGAGCCGCGGGCCAAAAGTAAATGTTGCATCATAAATCAAACTGTATTACATTAAAGTTGCTATGGGTTTATTTATTTCATAATATTTAAAATAAATATAAAACAACTTTAATCTGATTAACTAATGGAGTTTTTTTCTAAAGCTTTGCATTTTAATGAACTATTTAAATGGGCAACAATCCCCAAGTGTTCAATGTAAAATTCAATGCCTATGTGGTTGCAATGTCAGTGACCTAATCATTAGGCTAATGAGAGATATGAAGCTGGTCCTTACTTTTCAGAAGTTTTTCAAGATTGGGCTCTAGCTGACTTACAGACAAAGACAAGATATTATCATGTAGGTGAGAGTCAGTTACTTGGCTTCTTAGTTTACTCTTGTTCAAGTTCATCAGACTGAAAGTCAGAAGTAGGTACAGTAATTCCTTCGCCACTTCGCGGTCTCAGTGCATCGCGGATTTTTCAAAAATATTCATCAAAAAATAAAATTTCAAAAATACCGCCAGGTGTTATTGCGTAAAGCAGCGTTGCTTAATCGTGATGCGAGAGAAACTGTTTCCCAGACAAGAGATAAACTATCTGAGGCTTTGTAGACGCCCACGGCACTCAGACAAGACACGTGATTGGTTCCCGGCGCGAGCTCGACCAATGAGAGCACGAGGGGAGGTATCCCGTGAGCTGATTGGCTGATCCTACTTTCACCTATCGCGATAGTTCCGGTCCACATTAACCGTAATAAACGAGGGATCACTGTACTGCCAAACAGAGACAGCATCACTGATCAATGATGAAGGATATTGCAGCGCGCTCTGTTCAGATCGAAGTCCAGCAAGCTGCTCGTGAGCCTGCTGTTTTCGCGTCTCGCCGCTGTACTTTGAGAAAGCTGCACAATGATTTGTTTCATAATGACGACAGATATTGTACTCCTTTAAAAACAGCAACAGACTGTTTGCAAACTAGACATACTACCTTTGATTTGACTTCTGTGAATAAAAACTCATCTTCCCCAGCTTTTTAAAAAAAATATCTCTTGTCTGTGTTGCCACTGCCTTGATTTCTCCATTATTGCGTTTAATTTGTTGACGTTTATTGACGTCATGTGTCGCAAAGCACGCAGTGCTGCGCCGCGCCTTGAATTGCGCATTTACAATAAAATAAAATAAAAAAATATATATATATACCTTTTTTACATTTAATTTCAGTTTACTCTGTTGTAGTTCAACTATAAAACAAACAAAATTGTTATGTCAAATTAGAAATGACAATCTGTGTAGAAGGTATCTCGCGCGCTCTCTTTCTCTCTCTCTCTCTCTCTCTCTCTCTCTCTCTCTCCTCGGACGGTACGGCGGGCCAAATCAAAGGCCCGCGGGCCCTAGTTTGGGCACCTCTGGGATAGAGGATATCTGGCTCACTTGAAATGAGATAGATAGCACAGTCCCATGGCCTGTGCGGTGAAAGCTGAGAAGAGATGAGTCACTGAAGTGGGCATAATGCTCTGGAATTTCCATGGATTGTCTATCAGTGGGAATTTCAACAGGTTGAACTGGACAGGGGCATTTCAGTGGTAGTTCTGGAAACAGGGTGGAAATGTCATCTCTCCAAAGCAGGACTTCCTCAGTTTCTCCAAGATTGCACAGGCTGGTGTTAGATTAACCATGTTCACCCTAGGATGATGTCATCGGTGGAGTTCTCCAGAGCCAGAAGATGGATTTGTTTCCAATGCAGATGGCCAGCTTGTAACTGCATGGGACCCATTTGATATTTGAGGTTACTGTGATTTTTTTTTACTGTGATTTTTTTTGTGATCTTTGGAAGCCGAGCTGATGGCAGAGATTTTTGGATCCCCATGGATGAAATCCCCAGCTGACCCAATGTCAATAAGGGAGGTGACTGAAATAGACACATTGGAGGCAGTAATGAGCATTTTGGAAGTGTGTGCAATGGATCTAACATAACTAGTTATTCAAAACTCACCAGAGTACAAGGAGGACAAATGAGGCCGTCAATCAGCCATTCGAAGTTGAGTGAATTTGATTTGCATGGGTTCTGGAGAACTGGCTTGCTCTGGCTGGCTGAACCTGGGTGGTCTCCAGACACCCTTGCATATGATAGGAGATGCAAATGGTGAGATGATTTAACTTCTCCAATCCAATGGTATCATTGTATGCAGCTGCAGTTGAGGTGTCAACCCCTGACAAAACATCATGAGGAGCGTTCACTCATTCCAGGCACTTGCAGCTGCCAGGGTACGGAAATTCAGGGCATATTCAGATACAGACAATTTACCCTGATGCAGATGATAAACCTGATCGCTAATGAATAAATCACCAAGTGGCTTGCCAAATACCTTGCGGAAATGAGAAACAAAACTGTCAAGGGATTGCATGACTTGCCCAGTTTTCTACCAAGTCTTCTCTGCCTACTGCTGCGTTCTTTCTGTTAGCAGGGAAATTAGGAACAAAATTTTCTCTCTGTCTGTGGGGAAGCAGTGAGGCTGCATCTGGAGGACCAGCAAGAATTGAAGCAGAAGTCTGTTGCATTATTCGACTGAGCCAAAGTAGAGCATTGGCTTGGCTATTAGACTGACAATGGAAGTCAGCGGAGGAGAGCACGGTGCGGTGACTGTGCTGAGAACTCGGTCTAGTGAATCCACAATGTCCTTGAATGGATCACCTTCAGATGATTTCATGGTTGTCGTTTCGGTGCTAGTCTGTTGTTCTGTCAGGAAACACGGACTCACTGGAACGTTGAGTAATGACAACAAATGTTTATTATAAACCGGTATTGTGCAAAGTGTGTATTTTCAGATCAACAACAACCATTAAGAGGAAGATGAAGCAGTCCAATGCAGAGATGTTGCATCTTAATCCTAAATCGCTGAGTAACTTGAATTTAGGATATCCTTCTTTCTTACAGGGAACAGGACACAGAAGAAGTTCAGTGGGAGTGGAGACGAGGAGAACAACATGGAGGTAAGTATCTCAGGTAAGAGGCTAATTCCATGCTATGGTAAGTCCTAGTTGAGACCAGACAATGACTGGACAATGACAATGTTGGGTGTAGGCTTTAGTAGAGAGAGCTGATGAGTGTGCTGATTGGTGACAAGCGGCTGTGATTAGAACTGTGATGGTGAACATGTGAGGGAGCGAAGGTGGAGCCTGGTGACAGAAAGAAAGAGAAAGAAAGAAAGAACAAATGTAAAAGCGAAAGAGGGCAAATATGCAAAAGAAAGAGAGAAAATAAATTATGATCAAATGTACAAGAGATAATCAAAAGTAAAAGTGGGCAAATGAAAAGTTAAAGAAAAAAGAAACAAAGAAAGGTCTCTCCCCAAAGTTTATCTTATAATTGTGATTAAAAAAAGTCACACATATTGTAATTTTTATATTTGGAACACACAGTATAATGGCCAAAAATGATGTCCATAGGGAATACTTGTTTTTAATTAGTTTGATGAAATTATCAGAATATTAGAAAAATGTTTTACATTTTTTAAATATGAGGGAAACACAAAACTAGGGGTAAACCACAGTTGCGGGTCTTATTTAGCAAAATGTTTGTATATGTGTTCATAATTTATTTGACAGCCTGGCCAAAACTGATGTCCACACAATTTGGTATGTTTCATTCCATTATCACAAATAAAACAATTGACTCTGAGCACAACAACACAATGAGATTACAAAACCGTTTACACATTTTTAAATATTTTTTAATAAAAGTTGATGTCAATTACATCAGACATCACTGAAGACACTGCTGTATATGAACTTGCATCAATGTATACATTTTTATCAATTGAACCCATGTCTTTAATGTTGCTAGTACCATGCTTACTGACATCATTGACAAAAGAGATGGGAGTTTGCTTCTTCATTTTAAAAGATGACAAACATGTTTATGCTGCTACATGGTTAATTTGTATAGACATTTTAGCATGATCGCGGCCCAGCAGTTAACCAGCATGGAAAGAACCAAACTACATCCTCACTTTACATGGATTTTCCTTCTCTTGTTCTGCTAATGTTTCATTCAGCCGCTCAATACCCCTAGGTGCGCTGCGGCTGGATGCGGACTGAACCGGTTTTACTGCAGGCTTATTCAGTGTGGCAACTGTTGGCACAACTGGAGGAAGAGATCCAGCCATGTCGTAATTGTTCTGAGAGCTGCGCTGTGCCTCTCAGACTCTCAGTGCAGGTTAAGTGACTGTCTTGGCCACTGCCATAATTCCTTGGCGGACGAGCAGCGGTGTGAAACAGAATGATGTTGATTGTTCCCCAGGTCGCTCCATCATGCGTGTGGATTCCCGAGGCTTGTGTCTGCTCTATTGTGCAGCACTTTACTCCAGATGCCAGTCATGCCACATCTAGCCTCTTCCCAGGCAGAGAAATTAGGAGTGACGAGTGGCACCATGCCACCACACATTCAAATTTTACTGCTGAACCTGAGGCGGCATTGCAGCACAGTAAAAGGGTGTTATGTAACATAGTTTATGTATTATATAGTATACTACAAGTATTGAAATCATACTCAATATATGTGATATTGTTATTAATTCAAGTGACCTACATTGCATTGTACAATGTATTGTTTTATTTGTGCAATTTTTGGGAATCAGTAAGATTTTTGAAAGCAGTTTCTTATGCTCTGTTTTCAATTTTAAAATGTAATTTATTCCTCTGATGCAAAGCTTCAGGGTCACATGATCCTTCAGAAAGCATTCTAATATGATGATTTGCTGTTCATGAAATATTTGTATTAGTATGATGATAATATTTTTGTGGAAACCCTAATACATTTGTTTCATTAAGTTAAAAAGAACTAGTTATTTGAAATGGAAATCTTTTATAACTTTGTCTTTACCATCACGTTTGAGAAAACCAGTTGTCCAATTTTCCCTAAAGCGATCTGAGCCCAGGTGTTCTGCTGTCTCAGGGTGTGATGAATGTTGGCACCTGTCTGTGTGATGCACCTGCAAGAAATATTGTTAGTATCACAGTATCACCAAAACCTATGCATACAAACAACATTACCACATTGCTGTGACATTTAACGTTTGCTGATTCGGAGAGCCCTTTGTGCTGGAGAAGTCAAGAGCAACAGCTGAGACAGCATCAGGTGTGTGCGTGTTCGGGGACTTTCTCATAATAAGTGAAGGAACCGTTATCGGGGTAGACTTGACCTTGGACTTGCAGGCAAACTCGGATCTAAATGCAAGTACACACTATTACACAGTGAACTTTAAATGAACAGTGCCTAATAAAAAAAAAGAAACAGTCTTTGGGGCTCATGTCCCTGTAGGCTTCATTCTGACACTCACACTTCCTGAAGTCTTTTTCCTCTCATTCTCTGTGACTGCTTGAGTCCCTCAAGCAGTATATGATGTGTGTGTGTGTGTGTGTATACAGGAATATGTGGTTTATGAGGACACAAATGTGGATAATATGGGTATGGGTATTAAAACAAATCTAGTTTATGAGGACACTTCCTGTGTCCTCGTAAACCATATGGCTTTAAATAAAAAAATAGTGCTTTGTTTAAAATATAATACAGAAAGTTTTCTGTGATGATAGGTTTAAAGGTAGGGGTATGTGTTGGGGACTAGAATATGCAGTTTGTACAGTATAAAATCTATGACGCCTATGAAGATTCCCCATAAACAACATACTCAAGAATGTGTGTGTTTGTGTTGAAAGCAAGCAAAAAAGAAAGGAGGAAAGAAAGAAAAAGCCATTATTGACTTGATTCCAGCTATCTATTTTTGTATGGTATACATGATGGCAAATAGGCTAATATTATACATCTAGAATGAATGGGGACATAAAGAGTGCACTGACATTTTTGTAATAGTTCAATAGTTCAGTCATTCTCTTTCTATATTCTCAATGAATGGGTTTGTAAACACAGGAAGAAAAAAAATATGCATCTATATATGCATCGCATCTTCATGCATAGTTTCATGTTATTATCTTGATTCTTTGCCTCTCCTGCTTGGTCGAGTTAAAGGAGATCATGATTATGTAATGTAGCTGTGTTGGAATCTGTACTGTTTCCACACACTTGAATGAGCTTTAAGAAAATGTCACTGGACATAGAATTACGCCTACAAAATATGGAATGGTAAACTGAATAAATCACAACGTAATGATCATGTTAGACATCTAGAGAGTGGTTTTATCTTGTCAACATCAAAATAGTCTGTGTTGTTTGAGAGTAAAAAATCCCACTTAATTTAGAATAGCACAAAATATTTAGTCAAAATTTCAGACCCAGTCAGCAAGCGTATTTTGGACAAATTGTAATTTGATAACATCGTCCAATAGTAAAAAACATTATGGTCACAGTTCATTTTGTGAAATCCAATCCGTGTTTGTCTCCATGGAGCTCCAGAGCGTCTCTTAAAGCCGAAAACGCTCGGCTCTTTCCGTAAAGACAGGCGGTTTTTGCCGAAGACGCTCAGCTCTTTCACTGTTCTGGAGAGATTTCATACGAGGGTACTGTGCTTTTTCGGTGTAGAGGGCTGTTTAAAACCGAAGTCTCTCGGCTCTTTTCGTATCGAGAAACGATTACGTCCGAAATCAATCGGCTCATTTCGGATCTAGAAACGATTACTGCCGAAGTCACTCGGCACTTTCCGTACGTAGTCGCGAGTGCACCCGATTCCCTGTTCTGCGCTCGCGACTCCGGCACATCACTCATTAAGCGTTGTTTTGGTCTTGACCTATCCTACTTACAAGCGCATTTCTCTCCAACAAGAAAATGGAAAACGCTAACCAGGTAGTAATGTTTTATTGTTTGTGCATTTGAAATGTTTAAAATGTGCTAAAATGTTCCTAATCAAACTGAATCAAATGACGTTATTGACAATGCTCGTTTGGTATTACAGATTGTGTCACTTGGGACATTCCAAGTGCTTAAATTACCTCTGGGATTTATCCGCGTTCTGGAATGGGTAAGTGTGCGAAAAAGCACGCGTTTTTCCCACTCACATTTCTCTAACTCTCTTTCTTTTACTTTTCTCAATTGGCTCAATAAATTTGGTCCAGGCATGTGTGGGGCAGAGAGTGATTTTTACTATCGTTTTTTTCTTCTTCCCCAAAAGCATCATTCATGTGCTGCAGTCAGTTTTGAATAAGAATGTGGCACAGCCACAGTTATAACATGGACCCTTAATCCTTTTGGGCATTTCTATTATAAGTATCGGAATTGGGCATGTTAAACGGATATTTTGCATATCTAAGTTTTGAAAACCGTGTTATTTATTTTGAACATGTAAATTACGCCTGATAAGTGTAAGTGGCATGCACTGCTGATGACATGATCAATTCCATATACATGAACCGAGGGGCTCGGGTTTATATAATGCACCAGCAGTCTTGGGTTCTGCTCTTACTCGCTTTTTACTGCAATAAAGAAGCAATTGATTAATCTAATTGGAGGCAATTTTAAGATGGACCTCCAAACTTGATATATAAGCAAATTGAGAGCAAAAGGTAAACAATTACCATTATAGTAAAATCTTTGCAGATGACCTTTTTTTTTTTTTTGCTTTCTGCACATCTGGTCTGTCCATGCATATGGGAGCTGGTGTGCTTTTCATGTGTAAATACATGGAAAAAACAATTGCTTTGATATTTATTCCTTGAGTAGGTATGGTTAGCCTGATATTTGTACAGTATATGCAATATAATAGAGTTTGTGCATGGATGCGTTCATTTGCATAATATGTTACTTGTTTTATGTCACTGTTTTAACCAGAAATTACTATTCTGCCACTAATTGTAGCCTCTAGTGTGAAAAAAAAGCTAAAATGTGTTTTCCCACGCCCATCTGGTGAGTGTAGGTCAGGGAAGTTTGTGTTCAACTTGCCATGGTGTCACACTCTGGTACTCTGACATAATCTAGTTGATGAGCCTCAGAGAGTATCTGATTTACAGGGACATGTGTGTTTGTGGGTCCATCTGCAAGTCTTTCTAGTCTGTTATATGCGGCTTTAGTACCCTATTATCAGACTCTTTGCACAACACAGCAGGATTCACAGAAAGTAAAGCTTTCATAGAAATAGTCCTTTTATACCCTGTATAAATTCTACCATTATCACATGACAAGATATGTGCAGAGCACTTTTAGCTATTAAAGCTAATTTACTGTGCTAAGAAAAGCAATTCTGGTCTGGCCTTTAAAACCTTTTGAAATGGCAAATTTATTCTCTTCTTACCTGTTTCCTATAAAAGATTAGAAATCAATAGAATACACTTTTAGGGAGGAAAAGGTTTCAATGGGGTTCAATATGGAACCTTAGGGTTATTGACTCTTTATGCCAAAAATGTCTTAATTGATTGCAGAATACATTCATGTTTCATGTTTTTCATATTTTTCTAGTGATAAAGCATTTTTGTTAGCGGATAAATTAATAATATTTGATTAAAATAAAATAAAAAATGAAAACAACATTAATTAATTAAAACGAAATTCATTAAATGCTCCCTTTCTCATGATGGAACAGAATAAAAGGTTCTATATGAAGCGCCTGTCAGAAGGTTCTATGTAAAACGTTTTCTTTTAATAGTGTAGAATAAATTTTTTATTAAACAAGTAGTGTTTTCTAACTGTAGATATTTTATTTATTACATCAAAAACGTTTTTTCCTAAACCTCCCATGAGCTATTCTTACTGTTTACGGCAAAGCGGCTTCACAAAGTCAAAAGGTCAAGTGCTCTCCCGACCTTTTTCAGTCATCAAACTGCATGGAGAGGTGAAAATTAAAACATTTACAATGCCAACCATAAATGGTTCTGAGCTATGCAAATGTGAGGCAGGAGTAAGTGTCAACGCCATTTTGGATAATTATTGCAATTGAATGCTGGGGGATTGAAGGATGCGATGCATCTTCTCCTGAGGAAATTAATCTCCCCGCTCTTCATTTGAAGTGTCCTCTGGAAAAAAAATGAGAAGCTTATCACCGGGGAAACATGCAGTCTTAATCACTTTTGGTCACACGGTGGCTTTTCTCTGTTTCTGTCTGTGTATCTCTCTCTCTGCAGGTCTTTAGTTTTGTCTCTGCCTCTATAGTTTCTTCTCTGCCAATTTCATTTTAACGCAGTGATTCCTGCACAGCCTCTTGATATTTGCTTTCTCCCCCTCTTTCTGTCTCTCAAAAGCAATTTGTGATAATTAACCAATTATTGAGCTGTTGAAATGGGATGACTCATTGAGACCAACGACACAAATTACAATATGCAAAGTTATGTAAGTTATGTATTTTGAATTAATTGATAAATGGATAAATTATTATATTATATTATATTATATTCCAAAAAACCTTGTCCAATGTAGGATTTTCAAGATGCCGGAGCATTAAATAGTATAATATAATATAATATAATATAATATAATATAATATAATATAATATAATATAATATAATATAATATAATATAATATAATATAATATAATATAATATAATATAATATATTTTCCAAACCATTATATATATATATATATATTTTTTTTTTTTTTTTTTTTTTACATTTATATATTATTATATTATATTATAGTATATTATGTTATATTGTATTATATTATATTATATTATATTATATTATATTATATTATATTATATTATATTATATTATATTATATTATATTATATTATATTATATTATATTATATTATATTATATTATATCATATCATATTATATTATATTATATTATAATAAATACAAATTGTAAATAAATAAATAGTTTAAATGACTATTTGTTTTCCATGGCTAAGATACCTAGTTTATGAAGTCAATTCATAAATTCGATTTATTTGAAAAGTTATTTGACCGATAGGCAGAATGAGACGGAACAGACTGGAATTCATTAGGTAAAATTGAGAGGATGGTAGAGTGTTTAAAAAATTCACAGAAGAAAGGTTAGTTGACTTCAGACGTCAGTTCACTGGAAAGGTTGACTGACTGTGGGCAGATGTGCTTTGGCTGTCTGTGCAGAAATAAATCTGTGAAAGGATGGCTGTGGCTCGCATGAGACAGTGCTTTCATGACCCATCTTTCTATCACACGGATAAGACACAACAGAGGAAATAATGAAGTGCTAAACCATATCACATCACACTTGTACCTTAAAGTCCTGTAAAATATATAGAATAGTAGAACGACAGCTGTAAAAATATAAAATGTGTTTGTTGAATTCATTGAATATCCAGTTCTTTTACATTATTTGTGATTAGTTTATGACAAATGCCAGTGGTACTGCAGGGCCAACACATAAGCTCCAACCTACATATAAACATACGCAAACACACGCTCAAATATACAGTCGGAACGCATCCTGGTCGGGTGGCCGAATCTGACTAACCGCTGTGACAGTCACCTCAGGGCAGGGGGAGGGGCTTTATGATATCATGTGACCATGTAGCCATGGAAACTCCATAGGGAGACAGCAACTGAGGAAAAGAAGGGGGACAGTTTAAAAATAAAATGAGATTTTATGCCTACTTATGATCAGTGAAGCATACAAAGAGCGCCCAGATACACACTGGCTGTTATAGGCCTGAGTGCATTGTACAGACGGGTAATGAGCTCTGGGACCATCCAATGAGTGTTCTTCTCATTTGAACACAGATTATCTCATAAAACACTGCTTGCAGTTTGCAAGAACAACTGGAAGCTGGAAATTTTGCTCCAGCTGTGTAGAGATCTGAAAATGGTTGGAAAGACACTCATGTTCCATTTATATAGTTATTTAAAACACACTGTACTCTGTGTTCATCAGGTTATCTGCTTAATGCATCACTGTTTTTAGCCAGTCTGACTTCTTGCAAGTAGTGACTGATGCTTCCCTGAGAGAACATGGGATATTTTTACTCCTGCCACATACTGGGAATCATTGGAATGAAGCGTGTCATGAATGCAGAGGCTGGGGGATGGAAAGGTTGATGCCTCTTTTGTGTGTATGTGTATATATGCGTGTGTATGCGCACATGTGTGTGTGTGTGTATTTACATTCAGCAGCATTTATAAACATTCAGGAAGTGTTCAATGCTGGTTGAATGTGAAGAGGTTGACTGGCACGTCGCTCTTGAGTGTGTTGTGTGTTCAGCCATGGGTAAGGGATGAGTGGATGATTTAATGTGACACAGGTGCATTCTGATCTATATCCACTGACAGGCTAAGATAAACTAAATAATTTTAAAAAGCAGCATAAATAGGATGACATTGCTCTACTGAGTTCACATCTATTCTGCAGTTCTCTATCAGTTGCTGTACTAACTTTTTCTGCTTTCCTATGAGCTCAATGGTGCAGTGATCATGGTAACTGACTAGTTAATTGAATGTCAGAACTACTAATCCAGCAGTCAAACCCTTTATAGTTATTCTGGTCTAAGGTCACATACACTTTATGCATGCACAGTACTTTTCGGTTTCTCCCATCTTAAATTTTGAACAACTGTTCTTTTTCCTAAATTATAATAATAAATTGTTTGTATTATGAGAAACATTGTGTGTGTGTGTGTGTGTGTGTGTGTGTGTGTGTGTGTGTGTGTGTGTGTGTGTGTGTGTGTGTGTGTGTGTGTGTGTGTGTGTGTGTGTGTGTGTGTGTGTGTGTGTGTGTGTGTGTGTGTGTGTGTGTGTGTGTGTGTGTGTGTGTGTGTGTGTGTGTTTATATATACACAAAATATAATAAAATACAAATATCATATGAAATACATAGACTTTGAAAAATAGAAAGAAAAAATAAAACAAATTTAGAAATCAGAAATGTTTAAGCACTAGAATTATTAAAACTAAAACTGTAATAAAAAAGTAAAAATGCTAAATAGAAATATTTTATAAGACAAAAACCTAAAACTTAAACAAAAATTATAAAATAAAAGCTCATTAAAAATATTAATCAATACACATAAAATAACACAAACAAACTCACAATAAACTAATAATATTTAGAATAATATTTC
Source organism: Rhodeus uyekii (assembly GCA_037043235.1). Lineage (NCBI taxonomy): Eukaryota > Metazoa > Chordata > Actinopteri > Cypriniformes > Acheilognathidae > Rhodeus > Rhodeus uyekii. The sequence goes on along the minus strand of JAWRVZ010000018.1, from coordinate 3,201,070 downwards.
AGTACAAACACTGCGATATTTATATTCTCTAGTTGTTTTAAACACACCAGTAGAACCATAATCATAAAATCAGTCTGAAAACTCCTAAAATATCTCAGGCCCTCCAGTTTTCTTTTTCCTCCTTCTCTCTCCCTCTCCCTCTCTCTCGTTCTCGTTCAGAGTTGCTGTGTGTCTAAGAAGTCAGTGGGTCTGTGTTGGTGTAATCTTCTCCCCCTCTTCTCCTCTCTGCGCTCTTCATCCTTGCCCTGCAGAACACAGCTGGGAAAGCTTGATAAACAAGCCACGGCATCGTAACACTCACCCACTCGTAGTCACACCAGTGTGTGCATGTGAGAAAGAGTGAGACAGGGAGAAACTGAGAGTGGAGGGATGGAGAGGAAAGCGCAGCTGTAATGGATGAGAGGAGAGGGGGTGGTTCTCCAGAGCTTCTCGCCATGCTTGAAGCTAGTGTGTTTGGGGTTTGGTTTATGTGCATGTGTGCTTGTTTGTTTGGGCAAGCATGTGCTTATTCATGTGAGAGTGTGCATCTAGTGCAGTGATTTGAGCTCATACTGTCACACACACACGTTCACATGCTCGAGACTATGACTTCTATGTTTTAAAATGACCCTTGCATCATAATTTTTATTACCACAAAGATAATTTTGATGTGTGTGTGTTGTGTTTTTTTTCTCCTAAAGATAAAAGATAAGATCTGGTTTACAGGCACTTACAATAGAATGGGATCAATCTGTAAAATAGTGTTATTTCTTATTGCTCTTTTTTAAATTATATTTTAACATATTTTTATTTAGCTTTAATTGATATTTATTTTAGTTTAATTTTTTGTAATTTTAGCACTTAAATTTGAATTTTACTTTACTTATGTTAATTATTTATTTTAGTTTACTTTAACTATTTTATTTAGTTCTCAACACAATTTTATTGTCATGACAACATTCTGTTTAAAAGCCTAAAATGACTGTAAAATGACATGAACAAATTAACAGCTCAGTTTTAACAAAATTATAATTAGTGTCATTATAATTATGTAATAATCATCATTATAATTTTTTTCTTGGGATATTACAATATTTATTTTTGTAATCTTACCACAAATACTGTTAATTAAACTTAACCCTTCTTAAGAACCTTATTCACACATTTGGCACCCCACAAAGTGGTTCCTGCACACAAACACACAATAGGCTGTGTTCCTCTGCTTTAATGACTGCAGATGAGATAATACAAATAAATTAAAGCATCAACAATATGACTCGCTTGCCTCTTCTGGGTCTTGACTCCAAGAAGTCCACATTAACTGCTAAGAGTTAAATGTCATGAAAACAGTTCCCTACATACATATTGTCTGTGACCAAATGCTTGAAATGTTTTATTTGAGGCTCATCTTGGTGGTGCCACTAGATGGCGCTAATTGCTTCATTTTAATTGCAAGTTATCACATCTACTATTGTATAATAATCCTCTTCTTACACATTAATTTACAGTCCACTGTCTGATTGACCAAAGAGCCAAAAGGGCAATTACTGATTATGAATTAGTGGGTAATAGAAGCATGTTTTCTTAGTGGGAATTTATAATGTTATGCTAATTATTTAATAATTGCCTGTATTACTTTATTGCTTAGAGTGGAAACTGTTTAAATGTCACAGTTAAATGTTACAGTGTGAGTTCAAAATCTTTTATTTATTATTTATTTTATTGTACTTTGAATATGTTGTCAGTTTATGTCTGGAAGTTCCATTTACAGATTACATTTCCTAACTAAAACAGATGAGGGCAGCAGGTGGGCTTATTTAAAGAGACGATAACCTACTGTCTGAAAGAATTGACAATGTCAGAAGAGAAACTCTTAAAAAAACAGAATTGTAAATTCTAAACAGGAAATTCTAAAAGCAGAATATATTTTATTATCTGTATATATGTGTTATATATGTATGTATGTATGTATGTATGTATGTATGTATGTATGTATGTATGTATGTATGTATGTATGTATGTATGTATCTGTCTATATATATATATATATATATATATAAAAATAAATCAACTTAATTTATATTAGTATCACTGATGTAGGCTAATATTATTTTGATTAATATTTTGAAGATTTTAATTTTTATATTTTCAGTTTCAATAATTTTATTCTTGTCATTTTTATTGGTTTTTTTGTGATATGTTTTGTTTTAGCTATCTTAGTAGTCAGGTTCAACTAAATGAAAATGAGAAATGTTCCCTTGGCAACTAGCTGAAATACTTTGCTTTTTGTATATTTTATCTAATTTAACTTAATTTTTATTTAAATGATAATATATTTTTTATGGTTTTAGTTTTAATTAACGATAATCTTACTTGTAAAAAACAGTATGTTTTTTTCTCTTTCAAGCAACAACGTGAATCAGAATTTCTCTTTTCTGTACAACAAAATAGTGATGTGGTGGTGAAGCTTCAAAAACATCAAAACTTTATTTAATTATTAATTATTAGTTCTAGTCCTTGATTATGATTGGATGAGCTGTGTTCAAAGCCATTGTAAATTAATGCAAATACACCTGTGCCACTGCATCTGTGTGCTGCAGGATGTGTGTTGCCAAAGACTTTAGATATAGCCTACATGGTGCACTCGTATTACTATGAATGGGGGAATGGGAAAATATGGCAGAATAAGACCCTCCTTCTAAATAAAAGAGCCAATAAACAGTAATGTGCAACGACGGTCCCAATTTTAAAGCAGTGTTGATTCCAGAAATTAAAAAATATATATTATTATTTAGTAATTATAATAATTATTTAATTAGAAAGTATTTGAAAATCAGAAAAGAAAAATACAAAGGTACAAGACTGTGTACTCAACCAGCTTTAGTAAGGGAAAGCTACAATCAGCTACAATCTCATTAAGACATTTACATTTACATTTATGCATATGGCAGACGCTTTTATCCAAAGTGAATTACATTGCATTCAAGATACACATTGACATTCTCCTTAGTTCTAATGAGAAACATTGCAAAATGCATAATAGAATTGAATACAATGAAGAAATTATAAAACTACTCATATAAAAATATTCATAGTAGTCTTTTTGTAAATAAACACGATTATTTTAAGAATAATTTTCTTCAGCAGAAGCAAATACCAACAATTAACAACCTCGTAGCTCACAGTAAACATTCAAATTTTTAAAATTATCATGAAAATTGTAAAAGTCACTGCAGTTGCTGTTAGGAGCTCCAGTTGGTATATTTAGAAAAAGTGTTTTCGCGTGCTTAGGACTGCGCATTAGCTGGTCCAGCCAACAATTTTTATCATGATTTGAGTGATTGGTAACAAAATACGGCTGTTGTCAAATTTTACTGGTGATTTCAGAAATAAAAAGTTAATCGTAAGCTTAGCGAACATTTGATGTTTCCCCATTCAAAGAGATGGGAGCTGTACTTGACCCACTCTGATTGGGGCTTGAAACAGGGTCTTTGCTGTGGGGAGCGGGCACAACAAGGTATCACACCTCTTGAGGTAGGGGAGTGAGGTTTACATGCACAGTTTTTACGAGCCTACATTTGTTACACTTGTATGACTGAGATGGCGTTTCAAAGTTTTGATTAAAAACAACTCTCCCCCCTCCCCACTTCCATGTTCATTATGGACTTTCCCATCGTCCTCCCATGCCTGGAGCATAATGACCGCTTCCTGGAGTCGATCCTGACACACTATCCATCTAGGGCATGCCTCCTAGGGAGTGGTCCATGTAGGATTTTCCCACACGTGTCAAGTGGGTACTGGTGAATAACAACTCAGTGTTCACCATCGGACCTGTGGAGGACGCCAGTCCCAGTCCAGACTTAGAGTCCAGTCACCATTCACAGCCCGACAGAGCTACAGACTGATTCCACCACAGACTGTGGAGTTTGGCTTGCCGGGATGAACAAGCCAAAGAAACTGCAGCAGGAGCACTAAACTGACCAGGAGCATGGGTCGGCAAAAATGCCCGTCCTTGATGGAATAAAAGTTCAAGGGCATGGATGGAAGCCTCCTCCACAACCCCACGATTGTGAGTGAGTTCTGTCTGGCCTCTGGGAGCTGTTTGGATCTTTTTGAGGAGGTAATCCTCCTCGTGCCGCCCAGCCTAGAGTTTCCTATGGCTCCCTAGTGCCAGTCACCTCCTTTTCCAAAAATGAACCAATTTCTCAACCCTGGCTCCACTGGTTCCCTTCAGCCCCTTCAGGATCTGTCTCGGTTCTTCAGTCCACCAGCTCCGCCTAGGCCAGAGGATCTGCTGGCTCTACTTATCGGCTCCTCCTTCCCTCTGCTTCACCAGAAACCATCAACCATCATCGGCTCCACTGAACTCCCTCGTCCCTTAGGCTCTGGCCTGGTCAGACGTTGTCCAGCCTGCACCTTCTGCTTCGCTTTCCCTCCACCTCTGCCTTGGTCCTTGGTCCCGCTGACTGCCTCAGTTCTCTGGCTTCCTGGCTCCACCTCGGACGCTCATTGGCGCATCTCACCTCGGTCTCCAGTACCATCGATGTCGATTGTCAGCTCCACCTGGCTTCGTCGCAGGAGCTTGCATCCCTGGTTCCATCACCCAAGCACCCACCATGGCTCCTCCCTCTTGTGACTCTACCCTGGAACATCATGCTGGCTGTTTTCTGGTTTATCTTCCAACCCCTTCTGCTGCTGGCTGCTCCATGTTTACTCTTTCCCTCCACTTCGCCTTGGACTGTTTTGTTTGCCAAGTGTTTTTGATTTATTATTCATTAATCTTGTATAAACTCTATGTTCTGTTCAGTTCTTTGTACTGTCTCGTCGATATAAATAGTTTGTGTTTGCCTTATTCTCATGTGGATTTAATAAATATACATTTTTTGTTTAGATATTCTCCATTGTCATGCGTTTGTACTCAGCCGTGACAGCGTTATTGCCTCTTCTAGTGACCCCCATTACTGTGCACTCTATGTTAAAGTCACATTCAAAACAAATGATCAGTTCTCTGATGAGCTGTCGATACAGAGCCACTTCTTCTGCCGTGCTCTACCGATTCACATAAATGAGAAATTGGATTCCTTGAGTCTCTCAGGCTAAGACCACTGGGTTTAAATAAATACTTCCTTGTGTAACTCAATACTAACCACAAGAGAAATTAATTTCAAGCTTGGTTTCAAAGGCTTTTCCTCTATCTGATACACTCAGGCGTGAAATATGAAAACTGCATGATTTTTATACCGCTGAAGTTAGGGTCCGTTTCTTAGGGTGCAGTTTCTCTAAGAATCATCATTGGTCCAATTCATTTTAATATTAAAATATAGCATCTTTAAGAATTCAGTTTGTGAATATCGTTTTTTTCCAGTTATGAATGTTTACTTGTTTAGATATTCAGTCATAATGTACAGAAAGCTAAATTGTAATGTTGTTGATTTACATAATCAAAATTGTGTAATTTTTGTCTATTGAACATAATTACAGTAAAAAAAACTCACAAATAAATTAATAGACTTTATTTGATTTTTCAGTGTTTGAGTATGTGTACACATCATTTTTTCAGTGTTTGAGTATATATATATATATATATATATATATATATATATAATGATTTAAGACTATATTTATTTTGAATAAAAAGTCAGAGCTGGAGTAAAATATACATTTTGGAAAATGCAATAGTTAATCATTCTTAAAAATCTGGAAAAATAATTAAAGAGTAATAATAATAAAAAAGAGTAATAATTAAAGAGAAACTATTTTTAATATAATATGTCTAATAATTATTATTATTGTTGTTATTATAAATAAATAAATAAATAAATAAATAAATAAACAATTTGTTTATTCCATCAGCCTAATGGACAATTGTATAATTCTATAAATTGAAGAATCATCCAATTATCCATAAAATCATCTAAACCCATAGATACATATATGTAAAGCATTTGTAAAATATGTCTTGGAATATGTGTGAGTGTGAATATCTGTGCCTGTGTGTCTGAAGCCTGTGTTGTTTAGTAGCCCTGGATCTGGCGTAGCTCAAGTTTCAGTGAGGCTCAATGATCGACACCTCAATGAAGGATTGTGGGATCTGTTTGCCAGAGACACTGTAGCGTAGGTGGCTTTGAAGTTACACATGCTGTATCTTCATTAAAATGCATTGATCATTGATCTTAGATTAGTTCCTGATGTACTGTAAGTTTTAATCACAAACAGTACAGAAAAATGTGAAGGCCCTAAATCTATTATCAGATGTTTTCTAACTTCAGTTTGATTTGTTTTGTGGCAGTTTCTTATTAGATATACGGTATGTAAAAGTGTTGATTATAGAATTATATTTAGATTCATAGCATTATATTTATTTGCAGTGATGAGCATTGTTGCCAATCACAGACATGTTGAGCATGAATGTAGTGATCTCGCAATTGCAACTTGATTTTTGCACTCTAACAAATGCTTTCATCATAACTAACCATGCAAACACAATGTTGTTACGGATCGAATGAGGACGGAGGACTCAAGTGCAGGGAAAGAATGATTTAATGATAACAAAATAAACAAACACAAAAGAAAACCCACGAGGGGGAAAAACATAACATAAACATGATCCAAGCTGAAACATAATATAAACCAGGAACAAAGGCAGGAATCAGGAACCACAAGCATAACCTCCAAGGAAAACCATTAAATGACAACAACACGACACAGGACAGCAAACACACCAGGATTAAATAGGGCACACATGAGGAAAGGTAACGAGCAGAAACAGCTGGGATAAATTAAGGGGAATGATGGAACAAGATGGGAGGGGTTTACAATCACAAGACACAACAAAGGGTCAGTGTCAGAGCTCTGTCAACCAACACACTAGAAACCCAAACTGAGGTGACAGAACCCTGACACTACCCCCCCTCTAAAGGGACGCCACCTGGCGTCCCTACACGAACACCAGACAACCCCACACCAAACATCACCACAGAATTGTAAACCACAAAAGAACAGGGAAGTCAAGGAGTACAGAACACCAGGGAAGGGAGAAAACAAAAATAATTAATAATCAAGCAAAAAAAGAAGCAAAAACCAGAAAAACAAAGGGTCCACAACCTAGGAAGCAAAATAAAAAAAACACAAAGTCCAGGGAGGGGCAGGTGGAACGAGCCAAGGAAGCTCGACCAGGTCGAAATTCCTGGCTGAGGACCAGGGAGGAACCGGCCAATCAGGTGGGGCCGGCGGGTTGAGCCAGGTGGGCTCAGGTAGGGATGGCGGATCAGGCGGGGCCGGCGGGTTTAGCCAGGTGGGCTCAGTTAGGGACGGCGGATTAGGCGGCGAGAGTTCAGACACCGGCCGCAAAAGTTCAGGGTTGGCCGGCGAGTCGTGCCACAAGGGTTCAAGGTCGGCCGGCAGGGCGAGCAGTCTCTGTGGCGCCGGCAGGGCGAGCAGTCTCTGTGGCGCCGGCAGGGCGAGCAGTCTCTGTGGCGCCGGCAGGGCGAGCAGTCTCTGTGGCGCCGGCAGGGCGAGCAGTCTCTGTGGCGCCGGCAGGGCGAGCAGTCTCTGTGGCGCCGGCAGGGCGAGCAGTCTCTGTGGCGCCGGCAGGGCGAGCAGTCTCTGTGGCGCCGGCAGGGCGAGCAGTCTCTGTGGCGCCGGCAGGGCGAGCAGTCTCTGTGGCGCCGGCAGGGCGAGCAGTCTCTGTGGCGCCGGCAGGGCGAGCAGTCTCTGTGGCGCCGGCAGGGCGAGCAGTCTCTGTGGCGCCGGCAGGGCGAGCAGTCTCTGTGGCGCCGGCAGGGCGAGCAGTCTCTGTGGCGCCGGCAGGGCGAGCAGTCTCTGTGGCGCCGGCAGGGCGAGCAGTCTCTGTGGCGCCGGCAGGGCGAGCAGTCTCTGTGGCGCCGGCAGGGCGAGCAGTCTCTGTGGCGCCGGCAGGGCGAGCAGTCTCTGTGGCGCCGGCAGGGCGAGCAGTCTCTGTGGCGCCGGCAGGGCGAGCAGTCTCTGTGGCGCCGGCAGGGCGAGCAGTCTCTGTGGCGCCGGCAGGGCGAGCAGTCTCTGTGGCGCCGGCAGGGCGAGCAGTCTCTGTGGCGCCGGCAGGGCGAGCAGTCTCTGTGGCGCCGGCAGGGCGAGCAGTCTCTGTGGCGCCGGCAGGGCGAGCAGTCTCTGTGGCGCCGGCAGGGCGAGCAGTCTCTGTGGCGCCGGCAGGGCGAGCAGTCTCTGTGGCGCCGGCAGGGCGAGCAGTCTCTGTGGCGCCGGCAGGGCGAGCAGTCTCTGTGGCGCCGGCAGGGCGAGCAGTCTCTGTGGCGCCGGCAGGGCGAGCAGTCTCTGTGGCGCCGGCAGGGCGAGCAGTCTCTGTGGCGCCGGCAGGGCGAGCAGTCTCTGTGGCGCCGGCAGGGCGAGCAGTCTCTGTGGCGCCGGCAGGGCGAGCAGTCTCTGTGGCGCCGGCAGGGCGAGCAGTCTCTGTGGCGCCGGCAGGGCGAGCAGTCTCTGTGGCGCCGGCAGGGCGAGCAGTCTCTGTGGCGCCGGCAGGGCGAGCAGTCTCTGTGGCGCCGGCAGGGCGAGCAGTCTCTGTGGCGCCGGCAGGGCGAGCAGTCTCTGTGGCGCCGGCAGGGCGAGCAGTCTCTGTGGCGCCGGCAGGGCGAGCAGTCTCTGTGGCGCCGGCAGGGCGAGCAGTCTCTGTGGCGCCGGCAGGGCGAGCAGTCTCTGTGGCGCCGGCAGGGCGAGCAGTCTCTGTGGCGCCGGCAGGGCGAGCAGTCTCTGTGGCGCCGGCAGGGCGAGCAGTCTCTGTGGTGGCGGCCTCCGGGACTGGCGGATCGAAGGAGGCCCTTTTCCTCCTCCTCTTACGAAGGCGTCGAGCGGGCTCTGGGACGGCGGCCCCCGCGGCGACAGCGGGCTCTGGGACGGCGGCCCCCGCGGCGACAGCGGGCTCTGGGACGGCGGCCCCCGCGGCGACAGCGGGCTCTGGGACGGCGGCCCCCGCGGCGACAGCGGGCTCTGGGACGGCGGCCCCCGCGGCGACAGCGGGCTCTGGGACGGCGGCCCCCGCGGCGACAGCGGGCTCTGGGACGGCGGCCCCCGCGGCGACAGCGGGCTCTGGGACGGCGGCCCCCGCGGCGACAGCGGGCTCTGGGACGGCGGCCCCCGCGGCGACAGCGGGCTCTGGGACGGCGGCCCCCGCGGCGACAGCGGGCTCTGGGACGGCGGCCCCCGCGGCGACAGCGGTCTTCTCAGGGAACAGGGTCATAGATGGTGGGGAAAGTGCATCAACAAGTCCCCAAAAACTCAGGTGGTCCAGCCCCTCCATCCCCCACCAGCATAGGGGCTCATCAAGGGCGCAGATCCACAGATCCTTGAGAGCCGCTTCATTGAGTGTCAAACCCTCTGCGGCTCTGATGAAAGTTTGGGCGAACTGTCTCAGGTCTGCCCCTTGCTGGCGGAGGGATCTTAACGCAGAGTACTTCCGGAGGCGGTCATGGACAGGGCTGGACACCTGAGTTGCTGATGGCGGCGGATCCTTCCTCTGCTGAGTCCTCATTGTGGTCGTGTTGTTCTGTTACGGATCGAATGAGGACGGAGGACTCAAGTGCAGGGAAAGAATGATTTAATGATAACAAAATAAACAAACACAAAAGAAAACCCACGAGGGGGAAAAACATAACATAAACATGATCCAAGCTGAAACATAATATAAACCAGGAACAAAGGCAGGAATCAGGAACCACAAGCATAACCTCCAAGGAAAACCATTAAATGACAACAACACGACACAGGACAGCAAACACACCAGGATTAAATAGGGCACACATGAGGAAAGGTAACGAGCAGAAACAGCTGGGATAAATTAAGGGGAATGATGGAACAAGATGGGAGGGGTTTACAATCACAAGACACAACAAAGGGTCAGTGTCAGAGCTCTGTCAACCAACACACTAGAAACCCAAACTGAGGAGACAGAACCCTGACAAATGTAAATAAGAGATTCGTAGATTATAAGTTTTAGCAAGAGTCCTTATAACAGTCTGATTATCAGTCTAAACTGTTTGATTGACAGCTCCAAAAAAATGTTGTGTTCTTTCACTTTCTATATTTGATTTAATCACAGTTTAAATCACAGATTATTTTCATCCTACCAAGAAAAACAATGTGAAGTTGACCATTTAGTCACTGGTTTGATTTACTGACAAACACACAAAGAACATCTGACTTGTATATTAATCATTACATATCAGAAATCACTGATCACAGATCAGGCATTAGAATTAACATGTTAGTTACATGTTGTAGTATTACTGTCGTCAATGTTTTTAAAGTCTATTTGCAAAGCCTGCGCCGAAATTGTGACTGATTTACCAAAGAATCCACAGTGAAATGTACCGAATACAAATAAATGTACCGAATACAAATAAATGTTCAACTGGGACATTCACATTGTTGAAAATAAATAACTACATTCCTACACAATAGTGTTTTTGGACTAACAAGGAAGTATTCAGTTCTAAAATGTACAGAATATTCTTATAGTATGATCTAATAGTATAATTCATGACCCCTTTAAAGCAGAACGCTATCAGCATGCTTGTTAAAACATTTTTACAAAAAAATTGAAGGGAATAAGCTATACAAAACTAGTCAACCTCTCTAATTAACTAGATGATTGTTGGTAAACGTTTTCTTAAATCTTTCTCATAGTTTTTATTTTTTATAGTTATATTATATTATTTTGTATTATTTATTCTTTATTTTATTTTTTTATTTTAAAGCAATTCCAGGACAACCAAAAATGTAAGTATTTAATGTAGTGATTGCCATAGAATTTACCTGGAAATAATAAAATATGTTACAGAACATACACACAATATGATATATATGTTTTCGTCTTTTTATGTATGACCACTAGAACAATAGAGAGTTTTCTTAAAAACCTATTGAATTTATATGTAGTAGAGAATCAGAGTTTCTTTAGGGATTTGAAGACCAATATAGTGATCCACAAGCAGAAGAACCATTTGATACCTATAGCTTTCGCCTTACAAGAAGATCTTCTATTTCTGAAGCTTTTCATCTTAAAATTGAAGTGAGGCATTCCCCAAACCCCAAGTCACTCACACCCTCCACTTTAGATAGAAGCATGACACAGTTTCTCTGTGGCACAGTTTTAAGTTGTCTCGTCTCATACTCTGTTGGTTAGAAACATTGAAAATATTCTGGTAGGGAAAGGGGACACCTCTTCTCATTACCAGCTCAACAGGTTCTATACACACACATATGGATCGCTGACTGAGAAGAATCTTTTCTACTGGCTGTCAAGCTCCCATACACTGCTCACCTGTTGTCCCACGGGTTTCTCACACCTGTACATTAGATTCAACTAAACTCAATGGGGATTCTACCATTGTCAGAGACACTTTCATTTGATTGCATCAGCACAGGACCTCTGCTTTGACTCATTGTCCAAAAGGATCTCAGCTCTTGGACTGGATACTAAATGGAGTCTAAAATCCACACTAGGGAATCCTTAAAGTTACTGACATTTGTCATTTTCATTTAATTTAAGTTCAGTTACTAAAATAACTAAAACTAAATTGTAATACAATCTATACAGACATATAAAAAAATATATGTCATGTAATAAAATGACAAAAACAGCTAAATTACTTTTAAAACAGAAAATATAAAAAATAAAATCTCAATCAAAATATAAAACAAATTCAATTGTTCTATCAATATATAATATATAAAGCTTGCAAAACACCTTATGCTATGGAAATAAACAGTTTTTCATTTTTTTCTGGGATAAAACATCTTGAATGTGTGAAATTCAGCACTAATTCTGGAATGTTGAGGGTTTAACACACATCATGAGACTCCTCTAATGCTTATTTCCATTACCTAGACATAAGCTTCATTGTTAAGGGTGGTAGCTTTTCCAAGTAATTTTAGCATGATATGTGAACAGGCAGTTTGTGGTTAGTCTTGAGAAGGCATCATTGTTTTTGCCATAATGGCAAGCCAGTGATTTCTTATATCAGTAGCTGTTGCCTATGGTAATTAATCATGTTGTTTATTAGCAGGGCTGGTAACAATAAACTCTAACACTATTATCTGCACATCATCTAACATTTTCATAACATACAACATTCTTGTAGTGTTGCCTTATCAACAATGCAGAAAACATTGCCATACATAGAGGTGAACTGTCACATCCCATTAATATTCAGATCAGAGTTCTCTCATGCTATGTGTTTATGGGAAATGTTATTTCTGGGGATCTTCCCATTCATTTCTTCATATTACTTATACAACACCTTTCAAATAGGTTTTGTCTTTTTAAATGCATTGCTGTAGCTTTGAGAATTTTTTTTCTCATTTTAGCAGGGGGTTTGAAAGCTTTATATATATGTGACTGCTTTCAACTAATTAATTAATAATAAATAATTATGTATAACTATATTTTCTCAAATCTTCATTAGGCTGTATTTTGGGCTTTGAAACTTAAAAAAGTAAAAATGAAAGTTCTTTTTGTATTATCATTAAAAGGACATATTAAATGTTTTGATAAAATACACAAAATTCCCTGTTATGGACAAATACATAACAGCATATATGAATCAATAAAGTGTAATGAAAAGATTATATATCTTTTAATCTTAATTGAGGCAATATTAACTGTAGGTTTGAAAATATAACTGAAATTTAATTATTTATTTTTTTGTCATAAAAAAATGGGTTTACTCTTAAGGTTAAAGTTCAAATGTGCACACATTTTGTTTTTTAGCTCAACAAAATTATCCTTCAAAATTGTTAGAATATTTTAGAAAAACTCCACTGCACAACAGGCCAACTGAAAAACATTATAATTACTGATTTCACATAATTTTTAATAACTTTCACGACATTAATACTATTTTCTTTTAAGACATTTCTATGGAGCCCCTAAAGGGACATAGTGGGGTAAAAAAAATAGATGAGAGGAAAAATAATTAGTCCTCTTGAAAAAGCTTTGCATTCTTCCAAGAAACTCTACATTTACTTGCAAAACCTTTGGGTTCGCTCACAAAATATTTTGGATTCCCCAAAACTTTGTGTTTATTATTATACATATAAAAAGCAATGATATAGAGACATGGAGGTGTAAAATAAATAGGGAAAATATTTTTTTTTCTTGCATCCAATATTTCCTCCACTACCATGTACCTTTAGTGACGCCATAGGTATATCCAAAATGTATTTTATTAAATATTTATTTATTGAAATTATGATCTTTTATCATTGATATTTGTGCAGTTTCCATAGTTAAGAAGGTGGCACTAATTCAGTCCTAATTGCTTTAATCTATCCCTTAACATGCTAAAAGTGTAATATTTTAAATGTTCTTTGGTCATGCAAACGTTAAAAGATCATTACTTGATCAATTTGCAAAAATTATGGCAATGTTACTTTAAATGAACTAAACAAGTACTAGCGATTACAAAAAAACTATTTGGAAAAACAAAATACTTCAGGGAAAAATGTTCCATAAACGATGTATGTAAATACATTTGGACAACATTATTAAAGACCAGACAACTCTGAATGAATGTTCTGTTAACATTTCTGGAAGAATATTTGTTCATAACTTTGAGATAACCTTGCCAAAAGTTCAAGAACGTTGTTTGCTGGGTTTGCCCGTATTGTTTTATTTCACTTGAATGCAGAACTGTAGCATTCAGTGTACAGTCTGACATATGACTTCATTGTGAAGTGATTTGCAGATAGGGGGTTCCTCTGCGTTCTGGCATGTGCGTTTGCGACTGTAGAGCAGACCCACCTCATCCCCACCCCCCCATCCTCAGAGCAAAGGAGGGAGTGCAGGGTTATACTTAGAGAGCCACACAGAAGCAACAACCCTCTCCAGAGCTGACAGTCCCTTCTCCATCCAGACTACAAGACAAGGAGATAAAGCAGAGAGACGAGGGGAAGATACACATGCTGCTTTCAACTGACTTTTTTAGAGCATCTAATATGTTCTGAAGTTGGATATCTCTTTTGCTTTTAAATGTGTATGGTCATATTTGCTCCGGTAAGTCCTGACTTCAGAATCTCTGTATGTCTGGTAGACGCCATCAGGTGGTACATAGATCAACCTAATCAACCTAATATTAATAATATGCTATGTTCGGATGGCATATGTGCTATTGTAAGATCTTAGATTTTTGTGTGTTTTGCGATGCAGTTTTTTAGTTTCTCCCAAAATCCCTTTTGTCAGTGTCTCAGAGACCTTTTAGGTGCTGAAATGGCTCTCATACCATACATCATTCAGATTTCTGTTAGCTTAAGAATGACTTATTACTCACGATCAATGATATTCTGTGCAACAAAAGCGATTCGGCTTTCAGTTTTTCTCACATAGATGTTAAGCGGTCATTCGACCCACATGCTATATGAGCTTTTTGAGGTGTAAGAAACTGGAAACAAGAATTTCTGTAGTTCAGTAGTGATCAGCTGAATTTATGTTACCATGGTGACTTTCTGGCTATTAATTATTGAAGGTATCTTTTTTAGAAACTGTATCCCCAATTGTATTGTAAAGTAATTAGCTACTGTAAAACTATTAAATAGACTATATGATACACTAATAAAGGACTTAGTATATGAAAAAGTGGTCCAACATGAATATATGTAATCAGAAGAGCTTCTGAAGCCTCAGAAACCAGACCTTAAGATTTGTTTTGCACCTTTTTCCAACATTTTCTGAGCTGATTTTGTGGAAAATCATATTTATGTACGTATAAATCACCTGTACGTCCACACACACAGATGTTTTACCCATCACAGAACACTTTTTTACATTATTATTTTTATATCATTATAATTTTTTACATTTTTACATGATCAAAAAACATAATTTTGTGTGATTTATAAACTGTTTTCCTCATGGAGACCAAAAATGTCCCCACATGGACAAGAATTTTGGATATTGCCATTTTTTTATGTTTTTAAAAGAAGTCTCTTATGCTAGCAAAGGCTTTTAATACATTTTTATAAGAAGTAATTTATTAATAAGTAATTTAATTATGTGATGACAAAGCTGAATTGTCAGCCTCATTACTCTACACAATCCTTCAGAAATTCTTCTAACATGTTGTTTTAATGCTAAGTGAACATTTATTATTATTATTATTATTATTATCAATGTTAAAAACAGCTGTACTGCTTATTTTTGTGGAAACCATCATACAATTTTAAGAATTCTTTTTGAAATAGAAATCTTCTGTAACATTATAAATGTCTTATAAAAATCATTACATTTGTTTTAGTGGCCCGACATAGAAAACAACCAATGATGTGAATTTCGGCTGACCAATGGCAGATGTGCAGTGTATTTGGGGAAACCTGTTTGAAAAAAAAAATTCCATTTGATAAATTGATTCCAAGATAAATTTTACATTGACTGACACTATCATAGCATCATTAACATAGGTTTGCCACAGGATTCTTTGAATACTTTTGCATATAAAAAAAATAAAATTCATTTTGAGATCTATACCAGTACTCTTTCATTCCTTACCATAATGCTCTCTCTTGAATTTTGAATATATTCTCATCATTGATTGTTTTTTTCAAGCTGCATATCTGCAGAATTACTTGTATCTGGGTTCAGTGAGATGCATCGCCTCCTACAGAGAACCCATTCTCATATCATTGTTGCAGAAATGTGTTTTAGGCAAGTCAGTTTAGCTTTCAGAGAGCTTGTCCTCTGTGCTTAAAAAGACTAGGCTTCACAGCAGATCCACAGCCTGAATAAAAAAGGGTTAATGGATATAGAAAATGAAAAATGATATCTTTGGAGAGGTTGTGTTAAAGATAAAAAAATTTAAAGACAAGATAATTGGAGTCGTGGAGAGACACGGAGACCTCTTTGTGGGTGTGATCAAAATTATGAAATCATAATTTCACTCAGTATTTGCAAATGTGCTTGATAACACAATGATCAGAATTAATCACCTGTTTACAGTGGGTCCAACTTAAATGAAATTGACCACAGTCTCATATTGCTGCAGCTAATCCAGTATTTAAATAAAACAATCGTGATTAGAGCAATTAACTAGTAAGCAACTGTCATGAAGCTGGTGTGGAAACAGTATCTCCCTTCACTTTTTACATTTTAAATTTTTAATTTAATTTTAACAAATTTTAAAGTCAACTTTGAACAGTAAAGTATAACGTATTTCAGATTGAATCAGATATTTGAAAGGAGAAAATGTGATAGATCTCGATTTGATTCGTCAGGAACTGATTGAGTGAAAGTGGTCTAATGATAAATGATTGGAGGGGAGTTCATGGTGACATCAACTGAAAAGGAAAGTAATTTTAGGTCACACATGACTATCTGTACACAATTGGGTGAATTGAGCAACAGATTGATGCAAGTTATTACGTGTGTAAGTTATGATCCAAGTTATTACGAAAACATTTTTCTCAGATTCATTCTATTTTGGAGGAAATTTTCACAGACAGTACTAAGAGCAACATTCAGCACATTGCACAAATGTACATATTTTACACAGAAATGGCATCAGCATCAAAACAGCATGAATTTGAAATGACGCATTCTGTGAATTTAACACTCTTATAGCTGAGGGATTTTGTATTATGGTATTTTTCCTGCGATTGGTGATGGTGTCAATGAGGGCTGACAGGTTGGGAGTGGGAAGACCAATTATATTTGAAGAAGTGTTAGTGATTTTAAGGAGCTTGTTGCTATTGGTGAGAGAGAGCACGATGAAAGAGCAGGAGGTGTGATTTGACTGATAGAGTCCTGAGATTACATACGACACAAAGTCTCTTTTTGGTAGTGTCTATGGATGTCAGTGATGTGGTGATCAAAACTCACTTCATTATCCAAGCTGATGCCAAGGTACCTGAAAGGTCAACAGTTTCTTCAGGCTGGCTATTGGAGAGTTTATGTGTCCAGGATGACTTCCTTTGTTTTGGTGACGTTGAAGTGATTAGGTGGGCAAGTGGGCAATAGATTGATGACATGCTGTGACTGTCAGTAAGGAGGGTAAGTATAGCTGTGTTTTCCGATTATTTTAAGTCAATATAAGGCTAAGGCAGTCGTATGGTAAACATTGTGTAGAGAAAGGGGATGAGGACGTAGCCTTGTGGGGCTCTGCTGTTGATATTAATGGTGGTGAATGTAGTGCTACCTGCCCCCATCCCCCCACCCCCCTTACTAAGTGATGCAGTTTAGGATGTCAAACCTGGTGTAAAAAAAATTCAGGTCTCTGGTGAACAAGTTGGGGTCGGTAGGTGTAGGAGTGTTGGCTTTCAACGTGGTTCCAGTGAGTGTTTTCAATTTCTGAAAAGCTTGTCTGGTGTTCATGCTGCTGAAATCCTGTTCTAATTTGTCCTTGTATGTGAGTTTTGCCTTTTTGATTTCATTTTTCATGTCTTTCTGGTGGAAAGCTTGTTGCTTCTTCTTGAGTTTAAGTTTTATTTGGTGGGTCATCCATGGTCTGGAATTGGGATATTTTCTTACAATTTCTACTGGGATGGTAGTTGTCATACAGAAACTAATGTAGTCCATTATTGTCTCAGTTTTTATATCCAGGTTGCCTTTAAATTTGCTCCAGTTAAGGGAGGACCCCAGTTGCAAGGGACCCCTGAAGTTGCGAAGTTGCATCCTCTGACCATTGGGTTAAGCTGAAGGTGCCTGTTTTTTCTCTCTTCAGAATTTGTCTGTACTGCGGAAGCATCTTATGATCTTATGTTATAGAGCATATTAGGGGCTGGACGCAAGCAGTATAAGCTTTGTTTATGGTCCCATAACACAAATTCAAAACCTTTTCCTTCCTTGTAGGGATATCCACATTCTGTTTAAAGGATGGGATGACACATTTTTCTGATATAGATCATTAGCCATGGTGGTGATTTTTAGACGTAGACAAACTTAGAAAAGAGGGCAAACAGAAGAAAAACTTGACAGATGCGGACCGGTGACTTTACACAAACTTAACTAATGGGAGGGTACAGACTGTGTTGTTGCAGCAGAGCATGTTTCAAACAATGCCATACGACACCATAATTCCATCTTGTATAATAAGATTCTGTTAATTCGGTCTGGTTTACTCTTGGTTTTGTGACAGAGCCCTGACACTACTGTATTGTCGTGTCTTCATGTGTGCGTGTGGTTTTGAGTGTGCTCGAGCCGTGCACTCTCCCGTCTGTGTCTCGTGTGTGTCTTGTGTGTGGGACGTGGTGTTCAGATTCTGACATTTCGGTCTAGTTCGGTTTCAGTTTTGTGATGGGGTCCGGACATTCATACATACTCTGTGTGCTTGTCTTCTGTTGTGAGTGTCTTGAACGCTGTTTCTAGATTTTGAGTTTGCTGGGGCCGCGCACTCCCCTGTCTGCGTTTGTTGTTGCGTTCTGTATAGCATGCAGTTCACATTTACATTGACCCTGTGTTTTCATGTCTTGTTTTGTTTTGTCGTGTTGTGTTGCGCGCAGCTTGTGTTTTTTACTTACTGAGTGCTTTCATGTCATCTCCTTTTGTTTGAGCACATGGATTGTCACATGGGATTTCTTGTGCCATGTGCTCTCCTGTCTTTTGTCATGCCCTGCCCGTCTTGTTACCTCATTATTGGCTCATTTGCCCCACCTGTCCTTCCTCATTACCTGCCTTGTTTGTTACTTATTTATTTTCCCTGTGTTTGCTGTCATGTGCTAGCTAGATCATCAAGTCCAGTTCCCATTGGGGTAGTTTTGTTTGTTTGTTTGTATTATAAATAAAGGCCCCTTTGAGTCCTTGCTCTTCCTTTCATTCTCAAATCCTGACAGATTCATAGTCATTTATAGTCACAGTTTATTGTGTCACTATATCAGCACAACCTCAAAAGATGTGTCTAATACGTCTAATTCAAAAAGATTAATGACAAAGTGGGCCATTTGTGAGCGGTTAATGATGTGATATGTTAGATCTTTTAGATCTTTTTTTTTTATTAAACCACTCAATACATTTTTATTGAGCATTGTAGACACAGTATTGTTACTTTGCTTTGTTTTGCTAACGAAGATACCAAACAAAGTCAAATGTTGCAACTCACTGAAAGAATGAGTTTCTTAACAAATCAGTTGAGTGAATGATTCCATGGCTCACTCAAATAGACGGTAATTTCAAAGAGAGGGCTGCATACTAGTGAGTTTTTCCTAGTCCATTCTTTTGGAGGTTTCCACCCCGTGGTCACAATGCAAAAAATAATAATATGCTAAAATACTAAAAATATAAAAATACTTTATACTAGAAACCTTTAGATGAACTGACTTTCTACTTTTATGTTACAGTACAAGGCAATACAGTACAGGCAATAACAACCATCTTTGGTGTGTCTGTGACTTACATTACACACAGTTTTACTCTCAGCTTTATATGAGTAACTGACAGAATTTTCTGCCTTTGAAATTGATGGAAAATAATGCTGTCATAATTCTTACATTCTTACAGTCACCATGAAACACAAGTTGTGAAAGTCTTTCCTATTATGACGCATATCTGAGAGAAATGGTTTCTAGAACAAGAACAAACAAAGAATGACTTTGTCCATTAGGAATTTATTGGATCTTTGAATGGTTGTGGTTTGCTGTTGGTCAATCTCATGTGTGTGACAGGTTGCGCAGCATTCGCACCAGTAAACACGGCATAAGAAAAGAGATGCCACTGCAAAAGGGAGGGGAAGGTGCTTTGATTAAGGATTACAAGAGCACATTAATTTAAAAAAAATAATGATGTGTACAGATATCTCATTTATAATAATTATTTTTACAAAAATAATAATTTTGATTCCATGGTGACTGGAACTGTTCTGCATGTTACATTCCCTCAGCTTTTTGCCATCTTTGCTTTTGCAACATGTGGAGGTTACTCTGGGCAACTGCGGGTTAGTGTGGACTGCATCAACAAGTCTGACAGCAACCTCAGTGTTGGCATCAACTTTGCTTACCCATTCAGGTAAGGCCAGTTTAAACACCCCTGCGTATTCTCTGCAGAGCAATCGAGAGAGATAATTACCTTGCTTTGATGCAATACTATAAAACACTGGAGCATTTGATTATATGCTAATGGTTTCATCTTTATACTCTCTATGTGTGCTGCCAGTGTCAAGATGTATCTCTTGGTGAGCACTGTTGGCTTCAGTGTTTTAAACTCTCAGCATCAGAGCTAATTTGTCAAATTAAGTGATTGTGCTAATTGGACTGATGTTTATAGATCCTTAGTTTAATCAGATATAGTTTTCTTTGAAATACACATATAAACTTGTATGTTCCCTTTCAATGGAATTTACGCTGTGTCAAAACGCTGTGGGAATGCCTCTGCATGAATCCATCAGGAAGCACGTATGCAATCCAACCAATCATGTGAGAAGACGTCAGAAGCGGGTGACGTCACAAACCAGGAATCTATAAATGCTTACCATGTCAAACTGCCAACAGCTTCTGTGTCTTCAGTAGTGCTGCATGTGATCTGTCCGTCTGTCTGAAGCATGCTCTACACCAGAGGCACCAGCGCTACAACTATCTAGTTCTGAGGAACTAGACATTGTTAGCGTCAAGGCTGGAGATAAGGACTCGCGATCTCATTCACCAGTCTATGAGGAGCTGGTGGAGGTTAAACATCAACTGGCCAGCAGAGAAGCAGGACGTTCATCCCAACAAAAAGACCAATGAGGTCAGTCCCCATCGAGGCCAGGCTCTGTCTACGGTCAGTCCCCCTCGATGCCCTCAGAGTGCCGCCTTGCTAACCCTACCTCCTCACATGTTTCAGGAAGCAGCAATCCCCCAGCAACCTTCACTCCTAGTGTCCGCCCAGAAACGTAGCAGCACCGCAACACTTGCTCCCTGCCAGTTCGCTGCTTCAGGGCACTGAACTGATCGCTCGAGTAACACCAGAGGCCAGACTGGTTCCCCTAGTAAAATTTATGTCGGGGTGGATACTTCTACCAAATATTTCTTAATGGGTCCTATGCACCATTCAATTTCGGGCTCCACCGCCAAGATTCACAGGATTTTTATTCACTACGGCCATCATGGTGCAGTAAACATCAGCAGGACCCAGTTAACTGCCTGATTGGTTCAGTACTGGAGTTCCTGCAAGAATGATTTGCTATTAGGTTGTCTCCATCCACCTTAAAGGTGGGACGGCCATAGGGGCCTACTCATTATTCGTTTCCTCCGTGGCACCCTGAGGCTGTAGCCTACTGTACAAATGAGGATAGCAACTTGGCATTTGATTGTGGTGCTCCGCGGCTTATCCCTGGCTCCCTTTGAGCCCATCAATGATGCGTCGCCTAAATTTCTTAATCTTAAGATTTTCTTGCTTCTGGCTATCACTTCTCTTAAAAGAATCAGAGATTTGCATGCCCTCTCTGTTTCTCCCTCATGTCTTGATTTTTCTCCTGGCATGGTCAAAGCTTTTCTCCATCCCAGACCCGGGTACATCCCTAAAGTGCCTAAAATTTGGTAAGACATGTGGCACTGCAGACCTTCTATCCTCCCCCTGTTCCGGGACCCGGACCAGGAACAAAAGAATCTTCTTTGCCCTATGCAGCACTGGACGCCTACGTCTGTGCATTGGATCTTGCTGCCAAGTGGCGTAGGTCAGACCAGTTATTTGTCTGTTTCAACCCCCCTGAAAAAGAGGCACCACTGTCCAAACAAAGAATGAGCATGTGGATAGTCAAGGCTATTTAACTTGCTTATGAATCAGTCGGGCTGCCCTCACCTTTGTCAGTCCGCGCCCATTCAACTAGGAGTATGGCCGCATCTAAGGCCCTTATATCAGGAGTTTCCCTTTGTGATGTCCGTGATGCAGCAGGCTGATCCTCTCTGCATACGTTCGTCAGGTTTTACAACCTGGATCTAGATTCCACTCCTGGGTCCCAGGTGTTATCGTTCGAGGGCGATTACATGCACTTGTCGCTATGGCAGCATTGGTATAGTGTATTCTGCAAATTTGCTTGAAAGGGAATGTCCCGGTTATGTATGTAACCTTAGTTACCTGAATAGGGAACAAGACGCTGCGTCCCTTCGCCATACCTTCTGCGTACCTTGCCAGCAGCATAGACACTTTAAGCTGCCGGCTGTTTGGCATGGCATGCATTTATAGATTCCTGGTTCGTGACATCACCCGCTTCGGACGTCTTCTCACACATTGGATAGATTGCATGCTTCTTGACACTTTCACACAGAGGGGTTCCCATAGCGCTGTGACGCAGCAAGATTACATACGTAACCAAGACAATTTATACAAGAGCTAATCAAATTACTTATATACTTTGGCAGTCAAATGTTTGGAACATTTCAGAATTTTTTTTATTTTTATTTGTTAATCTTTATCTGTTCACCACTGCTGATAAATTGTAAAATGTAATTTATTCCCATGATAGCAAAGCTGATTTTCATTCCAATATCCTGATCTTCAAATTGTTTTTATGTTTTAGTTTCTTTATTTGTGATATATTTTGTACAGTATACAATGGAGATTAAAATACAGAATCAGTTCATCTAGGGATTCAGTAAATCGAAGTGGTATTTTCAGTATTTTCAATGTGTGATTTTAAATATATGACTAATTACCAGTTGACAGATTAATCAGTTTTTCATATTTCAAAAGGCTTGTTTGTTTGTATGTGAATAAATGTATAGTTAAATGAACCATTTAGAAAGCAAAGCCATATCTTCCATTTCAAGTATCTCAGCATACTAATATATCAGTACATCAGTATAGCTCTATCTTAAATATAAATTTTATTCAATTCTGTCAGAGATGAGAAATTCTTTCTGCGAAAAAAAGCACTCATTCGTACTTAATAAATGAGTTGACACATATGCTAGAATCAGGCACCAGTTCTACCTATGTTGTCATCCATTTCGGCAGAATTGCATGAAGTCATGAGTTCTGTATTGAATCACCACTGTAATTCTATGTTGGCTGAAGATGTTTCTGACAGACTGGTATTCTTCTGTAGTCTCATTATGTGTCCAAGTTTTGTTTTTTTGCCCTGAAAGGTCAAGCACTCACACAAGATGTCCACAGCAATGCAAAGCTTTGAAGTAGCCCTCAGGTCCTGCTGTATTCACTAGAGCTGAGCTTCAAGTTCATATCAAAGGAGGACAAGACAGAAATAGACAGGAACTAAAGTAACCTTATGACAGGAAATTAAAGTGCCCCTAATATGCTATTTTAAAGGTTGTATACATTGCAGTATCACCATTTTTCTCACAGTGTCTGAAATAGTTCGGTAAAGAATCTGATCTTTCTAAACCCTGCCTTTCCAAGGTCATATAGCTCAATCTGTTTTAAATGGTCTACAGTTTGCAACATTCATGTCTGAAAGGAAACACCATTACCATATCTGAATTTCAGCTCTGGAAGTTTCCTCAGCACTTGTAATCCAAAACAGTAACAATAGTCTTAATCCTTTCGAAGTTGACAACACAATGTTGACAACACAAACCAAACACTTCCATGTCTCAGCTACAACTGCAGTGTTTGAGGGCAATTCAAAGTGTTCGTGGGCAGCCAATGAGAGTGTCAATCGTTAGTACGCCTCTTGGCCTCAAGAAGTACATAGCATTGGACGTGCCTCTTGAGACCAGAGGAGTGAGGTTTACTCGCATAGCTCTTTATAGCTAGCCGCCATTTCACTCACCCCCCTAATCTTCACTCCCATCCGGGTCACGGCACCAATATAACCTCTCCTGTTCTACTTGCACAACTATGTGCGGGATTCAAATCAGTGTCTCCAGAATGGAAGCCGGGCACACTAACCAGGACACTAAAACCACAGCCTTTATAGCATCAGTCGCTAGTGTGCCTCTAGAGGACAAGGGAGTGAGGTTTACTTGCACAGCTCTTACTAGCTGGCCTCTGTTACACAGGAAGTAAAGCTGTGTACTGTCTACTGACAATTCATTACTCTTTGATATTTGAAGTTTTGCAGACCTTTTACATGCAGCTTTATTACACTCCACATGAAAGGTAATATCCAAAAAAAGCATAAAAGGGGCATTTTAAAAATTGTTATGCTAGCCTGATGTTGACACTGAAGAATACCTAATATTACTGCAAACTGTATTAAAAAAGCATGATGTTTTTGTGCCTTACATTAAACAGGTTGAATCGGGTCGAATTTGACGTGCCGATGTGTGAGGAAAGGAGGCAAGAGCGGCTTTACCTGATCGGAGATTTTTCTTCCTCCGCAGAGTTCTTCGTCACCATTGCTGTCTTTTCTTTTCTGTACTCCCTACTGGCCACAGTGGTCTACATCTTTTTCCAGAGCAAGTACCGTGAAAACAACCGTGGACCTCTCATTGTGAGCCCTGGTGTTATTTTAGACAAGCTAAATATTTAAACCTTTTTGGATTGTTAAAGCCTTGCTATTAGAGAAGATCAATATCCAAGACATGATCTGTTATTTATACTGTAAGACACCCAAATTAAATGTAGCCCTACTTAGCATACAGTAAAGCATCCTGGCATGCAAATCATTGTAACTGAGCTTAAAACTGCAGTTAATGTTAGAATAGTTAATTAGCAACAGAATTTGACCAAAAAAATACATGTAACACACTTTCTTCATACTCCCCAGGACTTCATAGTGACGGTGGTGTTCTCATTTATGTGGCTAGTGAGTTCATCTGCCTGGGCAAAAGGTCTTTCAGATGTGAAGGCGGCAACTGATCCAGATGAGGTGGTTCTGCTCATGTCTGCATGTAAGGTGCAGACAAACAAGTGCAGCTCTTTGTATGGACCCAGATGGTCTGGTCTGAACACATCTGTGGTAAGGCATAAGATACTACATTTTGACACTCAAGCCACACTTTCATTTATAAAATGTAATCATAAGAAAATATAATTGAAGGATTCTCTATTATATCTCACCAAGTATTAACATGTATTAACCTCTATATCTTGTGTATATCACATATTGACAGTAATTAAAAAAATAATTTAAATGTGCTTGAAAATGAAATTAATTGTATTATTCACTTTAAAATTAATAAAAAATTTAGGGTCAGTAAGATTTTTTTTGAGGAAATGACTACTTTTATTTAGGATACATAAGATGCATTATATCACTCACTCTTTCAATCAATCAATCAACCAATCAATATGGCAAAAATTACTTTTACATCGCTGCAAACAATTTCTGTTTTTAATAAATGTAGTCCACATCATGGTTTCAGTAAAAATATTATTCAGCACAACAGTTTTCAACATTGATAACAATAAGAAATGTTCAAATTAGCATATTAGAATGATTTCTGAAAGATGTGACACTGAAGACTGGAGTAATAATGCTGTAAATTCAGCTTTGCCATCACAAGAAAAAACAATTTTTGTATTAAAATAAATATATTAAAATATATTTTCATTCAAACTGCAAAAATATCTAACGACTTATTCTTGATTAAATAAATGCAGCCTTGCATAATACTTATCTCAAAAACATTAAACATGTGTTTGTGTGTGTGTGTGTGTGTGTGTGTGTGTGTGTGTGTGTGTGTGTGTGTGTGTGTGTGTGTGTGTGTGTGTGTGTGTGTGTGTGTGTGTGTGTGTGTGTGTGTGTGTGTGTGTGTGTGTGTGTGTGTGTGTGTGTGTGTGTGTGTGTGTGTGTGTGTGTGTGTGTGTGTGTGTGTGTGTGTGTGTGTGTGTGTGTGTGTGTTTGTGTGTGTGTGTGTGTGTGTGTCGAATATATATTTATGTCAAAGGCACACAACATGCTTAATGACTATTTATGTATGTGTGTGTGTGAGTGTGTCTATGAGAGAGAGATATATGTGTGTACGTGTGTATGTGTGTGTGTGTGTGTATATGTATACTTTAAATATTAAATGAAAATAATAAAATGTACAATTTAAAATATAATAATACTGTATTTTAAACTGTAAATAATTTACTGAAGTTCAACAATTTTATTTAAAACACTTTAAAATAATATATATATATATATATATATATACTCATCCCTTGCATTCATCAAGGCATTTTTTCCACAGGTATTCGGCTATTTGAACTTTGTGCTGTGGGCTGGAAACATCTGGTTTGTGTTTAAAGAGACTGGATGGCACAAGGGAGGAGCAGCAAGGTACCCTGCCTCGTCCTCAGAAAAACAAGCCACGGCTTTCAACCAGCAGGTCTACAACCAGGAAGGCTTTGATCAATCAGGAGCTGCTTTTACTGGAACAGGGGACTTTGCCCAATCAGAGTACAGCCAGGTGGGAAATTATGCTTCAAGCGGGCCCATCTCCTACTCCAATCAGTAACCCAGTCTGCCTCTGTAATCCCCTAATACAGCGGACCAATTTCTAAGGGCAAAGTTCAACATTGAGCACCAGAGAGGAAGGAAGAAATTAGTTTAATAGATTAAAAGTGCATCCTTTATTTCTGATTAGATAAATAACTAAAGGCTTGTTTGTCCAGAATACTAATATGTTTTTAAAAATAATGAATGACAAGGATCAGATGTATAGTATGGTTTTCGACTTCACCTCTCTGTAAATGTTACCAAAATTTCACAGTTTACTGAACAAAGGTCATTACGTCCAAATGTGAAACTATGGTTCTTGACGCATAGGAGAACTCTGCAAATCCATTGATTTTAATGGGGTTATTGTGTCTTAAGGAAAAGGAAAATAAAATAGCTGACAAAAGTGACATTACATCTCTACGGCCAAAAGTTTTTATTCCAACGGTCCATTTGTGATGAAATTATATTTCTGCTTTATTTGAAACCGAACCGATTCTTTCCACAAACTCAAAATGATTAAATGCTCCATCTGAGCTTTTTCTAGTGTTATAAAGTTTACATAAACATAAATCTATTTTACTTCCATAATGTGACATGTTTGACATAGTTGAACCATTATGAATAAAACCGTTGTTAAAACGGTTTGATAACAGGCCGTTGGATAACACCATCCATCGATATGGGAATGTTGTTTCAGAGACGAAGCAAATCTCAGAGGTTATCCTTATAAATATCGTCATAAATTAACTATATTTATGATTACCTTTAGAAAAACGTTCACAGATGAATCATCCACAATAAGAGCAGGAACATGCTTCAAGAAAGTAAACGTGGACCATTTTGATTTCACATGGACTTTTAACTGTACCTGTCCTAAGTGGGTGATGCCGCTGTTTGTAATTTACACTATGTAACAGAGATTTCTGTTTGTCATTCGTCAGTATAGCTGTTAGATTGCTGTTTGTCAGGTTTCTGGATTTCTTATCCCCGGAATAACGTCATACCAGTGGTCGTTGGTTCGGTGTTTGCACTATTGTGATTCCACATTTATATGGCTTTGTTAATGTATGCACTGTATTAATGAACTGCATGAAGTTGTGACATATTAACCTGGTTTCCGTTTGTATATAATTTCTCTCCTCACTTACAGGGTCATATTGTCTATTCAGTGACCTTTATTATGATCACAAGGTGATTGAATACAATCAACACTTAATTTCCCTGCTTTCTTATGTGTTCTCTTCTTCTTCGTCTGTTCTTTTTAAATGCATGAGGCTTTATGAACCACAAAGACTATAAAACAAGACAAAAACATCCCAATATGTGATAATGTTCTTGTTCTGATTGCTGTTGCATTTCAATGTGAATGAATTTGTCTTGATATACAGTATTTGCATTTTGAATCAGTGGGTGTGAATGCTTTGACGCACTTTGTGCAAAGCCAATAAATATATTGTACATTCCTCTAGACTGAACTTACAGCAGTTTCTTCTGTTCTGTTGATGCATCCTCAGTCTACGACAATGAATCAGCTGTCTCATATGGAGTCATGCATAGGAATTTGATGACTATCTGGCTGCCATTAAGTTAATAGACAAAGTCAGTAATCAGATCTAAATTCTTTCGGAACAGACATTGCTCAGACAGTGCAGTATACAAGTGTCTAATGATATCTGACTTCTCATGGACCTTGCTTACATAAGATTTGTGATGACAGTTCTTTTCCTCAAGGTTTTGAATTGACATTCAAAACTACACCTATGCATAGAAATGGAATAAGAAACAGGATAATAAATGGGCAACTTGCCTGGTATGGCCTTCTGAAACAAATCCATGTATTCGAAATGTGTAGTTCCCTGGCTATAATATGACATGTAACTTTTTTTGTCTAAAATAAGCAAAATAAGCAGACAAAACTGCAATAAGTCTCATCAAAATGATCAAATGTCATGTGACTCACCAAAAACCTAATGATAATAATATTTCATGATATTTGTAAATCTTATTTTACCTTGCGAAAATATATTAAAACTAGGTATTGAAAATAATAATTAAGCTATGCAACTTTTCTTGAAAATGCTATAGTTTTTCTAAACCATATCAAACTAAAATGAATAGAACAAGCAAGGGAATAGATTTTTTAAGCTTTATCCATTACTAGTGGGCAGACATATGTCAGTGATTCATCCATCAACTAGTAAAAAGTGATTTGAGAAGTTCACTTGCTAAACATGCACCATTTCAAGCTCTGAAATGTGACCCATTCAGAGATACAACTGGCGAAGCTCAGGTACTTCACATATGTGAGTGTCATTGTTCATCAAACTGCTTTAATGGGTGAATGGATGGCCAATAGCGGCCATTCTGAACTGGTCCTGATCTAATGTTCCCGTGTTACAGCACATTGGTTTGACTTCTTTTCATATACACCTCAGCACCGTTACCATAGTGATGGAAAGATGTGTCACGGCATTTTATAGTTGCTCTCAGGGAGACTAGCTCTGTCTTTGAGAAAGGAAGAATAAGACAACCTGGAGTCGCATTTACTGGTAGAAAAGTAGAGAGTGTGGTGAGTGAGGAGAAACACAGGCACAAGATAGATTAGTTTTGTGACCGCTGGGCATTTAACTTGCTTTTAAAAGTTAACTGTAAAATGTGACTACAAAAAATCTGGTATAACACATTTCTATCAGCATATACACTCACCTAAAGGATTATTAGGAACACCTGTTCAATTTCTCATTAATGCAATTATCTAATCAACCAATCACATTTGGTGCATTTGCTTCAATGCATTTAGAGGTTGGTCCTGGTCAAGACAATCTCCTGAACTCCAAACTGAATGTCAGAATGGGAAAGAAAAATGATTTAGGCAATTTTGAGTGTGGCATGGTTGTTGGTGCCAGACGGGCCGGTCTGAGTATTTCACAATCTGCTCAGTTACTGTGATTTTCACGCACAACCATTTCTAGGGTTTATAAAGAATGGTGTGAAAAGGGAAAAATATCCAGTATGCGGCAGTCCTGTAGGCGAAAATGCCTTGTTGATGCTAGAGGTCAGAGGAGAATGGCCCGACTGATTCAAGCTGATAGAAGAGCAACTTTGACTGAAATAACCACTCGTTACAACCGAGGTATGCAGCAAAGCATTTGTGAAGCCACAACACGCACAACCTTGAGACGGATGGGCTACAACAGCAGAAGACCCCACCGGGTACCACTCATCTCCACTACAAATAGGAAAAAGAGGCTACAATTTGCACAAGCTCACCAAAATTAGACAGTTGAAGACTGGAAAAATGTTGCCTGGTCTGATGAGTCTCGATTTCTGTTGAAACATTCAGATGGTAGAGTCAGAATTTGGCGTAACCAGAATGAGAGCATGGATCCATCATGCCTTGTTACCACTGTGCAGGCTGGTGGTGGTGGTGTAATGGTATGGGGGACGTTTTCTTGGCACACTTTAGGACCCTTAGTGCCAATTGGGCATCGTTTAAATGCCACGGCCTACCTGAGCATTGTTTCTGACCATGTCCTTTATGACCACCATGTAGCTTGCACCATGTGGCTACTTCCAGCAGTATAATGCACCATGTCACAAAGCTCGAATCATTTCAAACTGGTTTCTTGAACATGACAATGAGTTCACTGTACTAAAATGCCCCCACAGTCACCAGATCTCAACCCAATAGAGCATCTTTGGGATGTGCTGGAACGAGAGCTTCGTGCCCTGGATGTGCATCCCACAAATCTCCATCAACTGCAAGATGCTATCCTATCAATATGAGCCAACATTTCTAAAGAATGCTTTCAGCACCTTGTTGAATCAATGCCACGTAGAATTAAGGCAGTTTTGAAGGCGAAAGGGGGTCAAACACAGTATTAGTGTGTGTTCCTAATAATCCTTTAGGTGAGTGTAGTTTATCTCAGGGTGCAAATGCAAATTTACGCATTGGGTTTTCAGTAGTCTAGTGGAAAACATGGCTTTTTGTTATCATGTACACCCCAAAAAAGGGTTTAAGACTATTTATATATTTAGCTGTAGTGTGTCTGTAGTGTGTGTCAGTTTAAATTTCCAAACATTCATTTGGCCATTAATTACAATAATCCAGTGAGACTTTTGTATGCCCATGGAGGCTGACAACAGCCGGTGCTGCACATAAAATCTGATCTCACCATCATCAAGTCTGTCTGGGATTACATGAAGAAACATAAAAAACTGAGAGAGATTGATGCCAGAAGAACTGGGGCAACATCTCCAAGACATTTTAAGAAACCTTCCTGTATATGATAATCAAGAGGAAATATTGGTCTCCAGTGATTGAGAATGACACATTGTGAAATGATCCAAGTTTCCATAGCTTTTCTGAGGCCCAAATTACACAAAGGCTTCCCTCATGTCAATAATATTATACTGGGAAAGTTTTGTTTACTCGGAGAGACAAATCTCTCATGTTTATCTAATCAATCTGAGCCTGAGTCATCTGAATCCCATGTGTCTTCCCGAGAGCTGATATCCATTTCTTTGGGGCAAGAGGAATTTAGCTTAAACGTTTTAAATCAGGAACCCAGCTCCATGCAATGCACTGACTGCAGTGACTCCACTGGATTATTCATAGGATGTGGCAGAATATGTGAAACTCTACTGTTCTTCATCGTGCTGTGTGTATTCAGAGCAGAGCAGCACAGCTCAGCTGTAGTTAGTCAGTGGAGATAGTCAGAAAATGTGCACGTGGCAGGTGTTTACTTGTGTCGAATAAACCAGATAATGAAAATTTGGCTGATTTGAGCCAAGCAACAAAAGTGTGCTGCAAGTGTTTGTTTTTTTCAGTATTATGAATTATAATAAATGTAAATGTAATGCAATGTTGTGATTTTTTTTAAATATATATTAGTGAAAGTGTGTGTGCACATTGAATCTTATTTTGTAATTGTAATTGCTTTGTGTCAGAAGATGATTTAAGGACACAGCCTTGTTACCACTGTGCAGGCTGGTGGTGGTGGTGTAATGGTATGGGGGACGTTTTCTTGGCACACTTTAGGACCCTTAGTGCCAATATATCCCTTATACCCTTATATACCCTTAGTGCCAGTGTATCTTCGTTTAAAACAACCCCAAACTGTCTTTTGATCATACATGAAAGTGCAAAGGCCTGATTATGCTTAATAAACGTATTTCTTAAAGCGAGATTCGTCTTAAAGCGATGGTTTACCCCAAAATGATAGATAAGACATTAGTCTTTTACTTCTGTCATTAAATATTGTGGAAGTAGTGACATCTGCTGGTTGAGATGAACATTTTATCCACTAACAAATTTCTGTCAGTGAAATATTTAGCTTGAGCTATTTTTCTATAAAATAAATATTTTTTAAGTTGCATATTTATTAGAGTGGCTTTAAATTATTTGTACAAAGAATAACTGTTAGATGTTAAATCTTTTATTGCATTAATTTGCATAGTTTTTATTCTATATAAAAGCATTTTGGTCAGACCTCATAGAAGAATAAAACGTAACAACTTTGTAACATTCTGGTAATGTTTATAGCATTCTCTTTTTACTATAACAGTTATTTTACAGTAAAAATAAATTTAATTAATGAAGCTTTTGGGTGAAATGGCACAGTACACAATTACTGTACATGGGAAAATATTTGTTTAAAGATGGTTTATTTTATGCTCACAAGTCCAAACATTTACCCAGAAGGGGCCATTTGCTAAAATGAAATAATCACAGATTCAGTTTGTAAAGAATTCACTTTAATTCTGTACATAATAAAAAAGGGACTAAAATTACAGAACATCTGGTGCTCAGAAACACTGGAAAAATGCTAAATGTCTAGTCTCCATTTTCCGTCAGACTCTCCTGAGTATCATCGCTATCCATTTTCTCATCATCTAAAAATGAAAAGACAAATTTAGACCATACAACAGGTAGTATAGCAATATCTGCAGATACAATCTGGATCTAAACTAAAGAATTCAGTATCAGTATAATTAGCTGTCCTTAATTTGAATTTATGCAGTTAAACTACCGGTACTTACTCTCCAAAGTCTGTTGAAGTTCCTGAATGGTGGTGAGAAGGACGTGGAACTGTTTCTTACGAAGTTCCAACTGAAGATGGGTTAAAAAAAAAAAAGATGAAAAAAGAAGAAAAGATCACCATAAATACCGGTATTGTAAGATGTTTGACTGTGTATTGCCATAAAATACCCCATTCCCTCACCTTGTCCTCCACATTCTCTTTGATGTGTGAAAGCTGCTGAAGATCTTTGTCTAAAGCCTCAAGCTGCCTGCAGAAATCACAAAAACACTTCAATAGCTGGAGGGCCTATATGCATTCCTGTTTGTCATTTTACTTAAAGGACTACAAATTAGTTAAGTTTGATAAATAAATAAAATGTGATTTCACCTAGACAAGAATTTCAAACTTACTTTAAGGTCTCGTGTCTGTCTGGATGTTGCTTGATAACTCTGGCCAAAGCATCATACTCTACAAATGAGACAGGGAGAAATTTGTGATTTAAAAAAACAAATAAGAAGAAAAAAAATCATTAACATTTCTCCAAAGGAACTCTATTGAACCTTGGCGGTTTTTCCGTATCCTTTTCGCTCTCTGGATTTCCTTTTTGCACTCTGCAATTTTTTCATGGGCTGATGTTATACTTTTCTCTGTATTGGAAGAAACAACAACATTTTGCTAAGTAACTGAATAAATGTAATGACACCTAATATGTTCACATCAACTGGAGGTCTTACCAATATCTACATAGATGTCTTCATAATTCTCCATTTCTTTCAGGTTCATGTTGTACACGAGCAGAGTCTTGCCCATGGAGAATTCGCATTGAGCCAAAGACGTTAACATCCTTTGATACTGTGAGAACCTGCAGCAACAAAGTCAAGCAATTCATACATAAAGCTATGGTAACTAACTGATGGAATCGGGTATATGAGGAAAAATAAAGTCTAATGTCAGGCCAAAATCACACATTATAATAAAGATTAAATTACCCTTCCTCCGGTGAGAAACTGGAGTTGCTCCATTTGGTGAAGCTTTTCATGAGCACATTAATGCGCCTATCGTCTCCAGCTCCATCTCCATCGATCAGGAGACGCTTCCGAATGACCTCATCTGTGAAGAGACACAGATACCATTCAAGATTAATTGCTGTTGAGTCTTGCCAACTATGGGGTTAAACCACATAGCAACACATTTGGTGGAAACATTACAGCTCAAATATTCCAGTGTGTCAAAGACGCACACAACATGCTTAATGACTATTTATGTATGCGTGCGAGTGAGAGAGAGAGAGTATGTATGTATATGTATATATATGCATGCATGCATGCATGTGTGTGTGTGTGTGTGTGAGAGGGTGTCTGTATGTATATACACATACACATACAGATACAGATATAAAGAAACAACATGAAAATACAAACTCACTATAATCTCGAAGAAATCGCAGTAAATACGTATTTTTGTACATTGCTTTAGTTGATCCGTTTTAGCATCTTACTGCTAACTAGCTATGATTCCTCGAGTTGATCTCATTTCAAACGAGTTACTTTCATTTACAAAATCACATGGTTGGACGCCGTTGTAAAGAATCATACTGGCTTGACACATAAACGGCAAACACAAAGGAAACCCAAAAAAGAAACCCTTACCATCAGTGATGCTACCCATTGTCCAATAGGCTAAATGAACTATTCGAAGAAAAACTTTATTGACATGCGCTCGAGGACACATAACACATCAGCGCCCCGCCTCTGTTGCGAAGCAAATGAGCCAAACCCGGCGACCCCACGCAAGGTTTGTTTCATCATTATTACGGAGTTTATTGTGGAGTCATTAAAAATGTGTGCGTAAATGGCTGTTTTATACGTTTCAACCATTCGTATGAATTCCAGAAATGCTGTATCTGTAGGCAGTTCAGTAGTTTTTGGCAGTGGTGGGAAGTCCGACTCGTTTAATTGAATCGGTTCATTAGAACAGTTCGTTTTAAAGAACTTTTTCAAAAACTGATTCAGCAATTCTTTTACGCCATAACACCAGTTCGGTTTGTTGTAGCCATGATTCGCCTTATAAATATTAAGTCACTTAGAACATAAATATAATGTGCATTTATATTAATACAACCTGTTAAAAACAACAACAAAGATTCAGCAAGTCTACCCCAAAACAGTTTGTTATAGCCATTCAGCTTATAAAACATCAAGTCACTAATATGAAAGTCATTAATCATACATATAATATATAACTACTGTAAGAAATACGACTGATACTGTTTTGTTCATTCATCATTGGTGAATCATCATTGGTTCTTTCCGAGTTGGACATACGTTTGCATTTTAGCATATCGTTTGCACACTGTGACACAAATCGATTCAACCCACTCAAAAGTTTCACTAATTCACTAACTGAAACTACTATTTTTCTAACCAAAGTCATTTCAAAACTATTTCCAACCATTCATATTACTCCCAGAAATGCTGTATAGGTAGTTTGCAGTGAAGGTTTGTTTTTGACAGAGGAGACATTAGGTCCGATTCATTCGGCGAATCGGTTGATTAGAACAGTTCGTTTTAAAGAAACGTAAATTAAATAAAAAGATCGTTATTGTGACATAATATTAGTTTAATTTGCTGTAGCCATGATTCAGCTCTTAAAACCATAATTTAGTACAGGGTTTTTTAATCGGAGACCCCAAGAGAATGCTAAGGAGAGAGACAAGCTGTGTGATAAATAAATAAATAAATACAAAAAAAGTTAATTACCTACATAACGAAAACATTCAAGAATAATAAACTAATTATAATAAACAGATTTTTAATTTAAATAACCAAATAAATAAATGAACAAAACAAATAACATTTGTATAATATAACTTTTTATAGCAAAATTATTTGATAAAAATAGTACAGTGCTACAGGGAATAGAAAACACAACATAAGGTAATAAACATTCATAATAATAATTTTTCCCCACAGCATTAAGTAGGTCTTTGTACTTCAAGAACAAACTGCATAAATACATTTGCATCAGGAAATAACACTATTTATTCACATCTCTCATGTTTTGACTTTCTCACCCACTCGTCGGTTCTTGGCTCATTACGAATTGAACACATCCGAAACTGTTCTCGGTTCAATGAGTCGGTTCTGACGGCTTTGTGAACCGGTTCAACATTTATTTAAAAGATCCGACTCAAAAGATCGTTGCAGCAAATCCCAAAACAAGGGTTTTGTTTCTCATTATTAGACAGCCAAAGTCATTTTAAAGTTGTGCCGTCTGCATGTGGCTCTAATTAGTGTGTTTTACAGTTTTACAGTGATTGTATCGAAGTGCAGTAGCTGGCTGCGTTTCAAACCCCACTGAGCTGCCTACCTAGAACGCCTATTTGAGCACTAAAGGGCGCGTCTGGGAGGCTGTAAAAGCTGTTGTGAAAGCGCCCTAACTGCTCAAACGACTCATAGGAAAGCAACAAGCGCGCTTGTGACGCCCAGAAACGCTGTCTAGGCAGGCAGCGCGCTCGCTTTTGCGTCCAGTGACAGGCGCGCGCGGTGCATGCGTGCTGCTGGAGTCAGGCAGTGACGTTCTTGTCCCAGAATGCTGCCTGGTAAACAGACATGGAAGCACCTGGTGAAGACCTCCACAGTCACTGAGCACTGCTCTCGCTCTTTGAACTGATCTTCATTTTCCATACACCCTAAAGCCTGCGCCTTTGTTCTCTCTGGCACTCCAGCGGGACCCCTGAAGTCCAGGGCATTGGTAAGAGAACAATGATGACATCGAGATCAGCTGCTAATGTCTGTTCTGCCAGTTAGCCAGTTGCATGCTACAGCAGTGCCACCAATGGCTCAGCTGCTCAGTTAGCGAGGAAGCTAAACCTGCTGCCTCCCCCCTCCCCCCTCTTATATGTGTGTAACATTTTATTTTGGTGACGTAATACTCAAGTTTACTTTGTTTGAATCGCACTGACGACTAACCCGCTATGTTTAGTCCTTGTAGAAAAGTTGTTGTAGGAATGACTGGTGGTGCTCGCCATTATTGCTTTCACTTTCCTAAGTGCACTTGCTTTGAAGTTACCTAATGGATGCAAACAAGTGGACAGGGCAAGAAATGAATGGAGCCACAAGAGTGGAAACATCAGCTAAACACTTTGAAAACTTAAAGGACATGACATTTTACAGAAGGGCTCATGGCTTTCAAAGTTATAAATGAAACTTTACACAAAAGGGGCATCATTGAGGAGGGGAAGAGCAGGGGTGTTTATACAAAACACACATCTGTGTGTGTCTCTTTCTCTCTATGTGTATATATATATATTTGTGTGTGTAACACTTAGCAATACAAATTTATTTGTTAACATTAGTAAACATGAACTAACATTGAAAAATGCTTCTAAAGTATGAATTAAGAGTAGTTCTTGTTAACTTCAACATTTAATAATACATGCGTCAAATAAAAAATTGTATCTGTTAATATTATATTATTTAATGGACTGGGACTAACATGTACTAAAAATGTTAGCTTGGATGGATCTCCATGTCAGAAATATATTTAATCCTACACCGGTTCCTGTCAAAAGATATCAGTTTTGTCTGGTTTCCAAAACCAGTAAAACCTGTCAACAGCAAGTCTTGTCTAGAACCCAAAACTCAAATAACAGTCTTCTGTCAGCCGGGGTTTGGCTCAGAAAAAAAGTCAGGAAAGAGCAGGAGACAAATTGATGATAATAAAAAGGGCAGTTTATTGAATAATCATAGTTGTGTGTGTTTCAATGCTCAGACTATGTCTGACCAGTACAAATTCAACAAGTGTTATTATACCAAAGCAAAAACATTGGAAAAATATATCCTCTGACGTTAAAAGCCTTGAAATGAATACATTCTCTTGATTCATTACAACAAACATTCCTTGAAACATGCAATTAAAAGATCAAACAACAATAGAAAGGAGATAAAGCATATAAACAACAGATTGATATTTCTTCAAA
Organism: Rhodeus uyekii; assembly: GCA_037043235.1. Classification (NCBI taxonomy): domain Eukaryota; kingdom Metazoa; phylum Chordata; class Actinopteri; order Cypriniformes; family Acheilognathidae; genus Rhodeus; species Rhodeus uyekii. Next base: position 3,163,814 of record JAWRVZ010000018.1, on the reverse strand, counting down.
TTAAAATCTCTGATGCCTCATGCTGTTTTCACAGTAGTTCCGAGATATTGGAATAAACAAGCTTTGCACTTCACTGCTTCAGTGGTGCATGCTAAAATTGGAATATTAATTGTTTTTTTAGTGTAACTCTATGCGCACCCCCTGTAAGGTGTTGACAAAGAGTGTTTGCGCTGGAAACTCTGTAGATTACTAGAAACTCAAAAGGGGAAATCTTTGACACCACAAAGAACACATCATAAGTCGTTAATCCGCCTCTATTTCCCTCATGCAAACACTTGATGGGTAATGCAAGTCATTCAGTTAATGTCAGAATGATTCTTTCTGTGTATACCAGATATGTATTGTAATGACTTTCCAGAAACATTTCATACAAGTCTAACAGTGCAAATTCTGCTTATTTCATGCAAGTTAATTAGGTTATGAATTTGATGTTGAACTGAGCAACTGATGTAAGAAAGTCAAAACATTTTCACTAGTTCCTTATATCCCTGAGACGGATTATCAGGCTGTGAACTGAAGGGCTCTCAGATGGTTACTCGAGGATAGTCGTTATTGGATTGGATTACTCTGTAGCGACGGGCTCCTCCATAAGTAGATCCTGAGCTAGTAAAAAACTGTAGAGAAGAAAGCCACAGTCAGATTCTGTTGGCCTTAGGTCACGAAGGCTCCTTGCTGCTTGCTTTTTTGTATACTTCACATCACTTAAAAATCACATTAAATCACAATTTTGTAAAGTAGTTAAGTTTTGCCGTGAGATTGGCTTAATCCGGGTGCATGATTTATAATAGTTCATTATTTTACGAGCATGATTCCTGCTGTAAGCCATGTTACATTATAGGATCTCGCATGTGTTTTTAAACAGGTGCACTCACGCTGTTTGTTCGAGACGGATGCGTGACCTGTTCATTGATGTGAGATGCATTTACATGTGGGATAAGAATGGTGGCTAACAAACAAAAACGATCTCTAGCTTTAATTTTGATCATGGCTTCTCTTGAAAAAAAAAGCTGAGAAATCGTGGGCAAAATCGTACAGTGTGAACCCGGTTTAGTAAAAAAACTAACAACTATTTCCCTAAACTGTGACCAGTACACTGAGTATTGAGACAATGCCGCTAACATGGCCCTTCCTCTTGTTTCCTTTCCGCAGATTCCTTCACCAGCTTGTGTGGCAGTCTGGAATCACCAAAGCTGATGAGGATCTACTGACTCAACCAGTTTTGTTCCAGTTTTTACTTTTGACAAGGTATGATGTAATGTTATCAAAGATAAAATAACGAACTTTTGAATTTTTCATGTATTTTTATTTGATCAAACCTCAGGGCATATTAGACACATTTTGTTGTTTCGAAACTTGTTTAGCTTCAACAACTACATAATAGGTCAGTCATGTCTATGTCTTTGATGGGCTACCGTAGTGAATTGTTAATAGATTCATATTATAATACAATAAGGACTAGTCCTCTTTATTATATTGACACAAAAGGCATGATATTAATCAATAGAGTCAGGTTTGAATAAAGAAACAGAGGACATAATATATATATATTTTTCTAAATTGTAGGACATTTTGTTTATAATAAACCGTCTCTTGCGTATCTTACAGACATGACTTAGGCTTCATATGAACACATACATTTAGGTAATAACAATTTGACTGCATCCAATTAAAGCCAGACTGAGACTATAGGAGTTTCAAGCTAATTTATGGATGATTTACCCCTGCCGACACTGAGAAAAGAACTGACGTCCAGGTCATCGGTCGTTTCCCATGATTGGCCCAGACTATCTGGTAATGTGAGGCGTTTACAGTTTACAAATCTTAAACCTCCCGATCTGCTCGCAGACACATCGGGGCCGCCCGGACAATATCAAACATGTTTGATATGGATGATTTTAAATCAGGATTACGATTATGATTACGACAGTACTTCCAAAGTTGGCAGTACAAATCCAACCTCCAGTTCTCGGTGAAGAACAAACGGTCTCGATACAAAGAAGAAGTATTGATACAGGAAGTTGCCGCGACACAGTATCCATTTTATTTACATCCGCTTCCCCGTGAGATCACATGAGGTGCTAAATATGGCATAATAATCTTAAGAAAGATTTGTTTTGTATGATGCGCCTCGATTCAAATCTTGTAGTGTGTGCAGGTTTGAGACTTGAATGAAGAAAATCTGTGGAGATTCTTCTGTTGTGTTTGATGCAACCAGATTTCACAATTGGTTAAGATTTTTAAAAACTCCTGTAGTCTGAGCCAGCCTTTAAGACTTGTTTGCTTCTATCTGTTCTTATTCTAGATGATATGGCCCAGACATATTTGATTTTATGAGACACAATCTTGCAAGTGGAGAAATGGCTAAGTATAGCCCAGCAATTATTTGCTAATGCCTGTGCTCCAAAATGTGATTTATAACACTTGTCTGATCAGAGTACATTAATTGTAGAGTAATAGCAGTAATATACAGTAATACAGTAATACCTCAAGGTGTAATCCGTTCCAGGGCAGAGCTCGTAACTCGAATTGCTTGTATCTTGAATCATGTTTTCCCATAAGAAATAATAGAAAACAAATTAATTAGTTCCAGATCCGTAACAATGGAAGAAAACATGTTTTTTATTGGTAGACACACACACTCACACATAATTATAGTAAATGTATACAGTATAAGGATTCGTGTGATATCAAATAAAATGTGGTTTTAATTATACGTTTTTTACAGACAGTAGCGGCGGGCGCGGAGGAGGGAGGGAGGAAGGGGGTTGGTACATCGACACTTGATTCCGTATCGTACCTTACACTACATAACTTACATAAACTTAAATTAACATAACTGAACTTAGCTTACGTATTTTTTGTAACTTTTCTATTTTCTATTTTTGTTTTGTTTGTTTTCTTCCCTTTTTTCGCCTGACTACCCTCACTTTCACTTGGCGCAGACCTTTTAACTAAATACCTATCGAGGGAGATTGGTTTCTGTCTCCCTCTAAAAATAAGTAAGGTACGCGTCGTCGAAAATCGTCAGTAGACAATTTATCAGGGTGTTTCTTTTCAATGCTGAGCTCTTGCAACACCTGCGTATCATCTGTATTTCGATCAGCTCCTCAGTCGACAGTTCCTCCTGATGCTCGTGCTCCTGAACACTCACGCGGCACCGCGCCCATATTTATCCACAATTTCATGCTTCATTTCCATGGTCATCATGCGCTTCTTCTTCTCACTACCATCCTCACCACTCACTTTCTTAGAGCTCATCGCTAATATGAAGAATAATGAACAAAAGGGAGAGAAAATCAGCTGCTCGCGGGCGACACGTACAGAAGTCAGTGAACACTGAAGTGAATGTGCGTCGGCATTGGCGTCAGTACGCGTGTTTGTATCTCGAAAATGTACTCGTATCTAGAAGCAAAAATCTGCCCTTAGGCTTGCTCGTATCTTGGAATACTCGTATGTAGAGACGCTCGTATCTCGAGGTATTACTGTACTTAATAACAGTCTTTAACTATATCTCTAACTTTTATTATCAACCAGATAGTGTTTGTGGACGTTTGGTAAAGAATTGCAGGTTCATGCAACTGAGTCAAAATGTTCTTTGGATAAATGACTGTTGAAAATATCAAATTTAGATATGATTAAGACCTGTGTGTGGAAACAGTGCTCAGTGTATCAAATTATTAATCTCTGGCTGTCATTAAAATGGCCTGCCATGTAGACGTCTCTCCATTTTAACCTCTTTAATCCCCAATTTTTTTAACTGAACACATTTTGCTTTTTGGATTGCCCAAATGTAACAAACTGCATGCATTGAAAAAAAATAGTGAAAATTGTGTTTTATTTCTAGTCACAATTGCAACTGGGGGAAACTACAGAGTCAAATATTTCTAAAGTTGTTCAGTAAGTTGTTTCAGTAAGAAAGTTGCAAACTATCTTTATTGTGCTATCAAGCAATTGTGGGCAAAAGGGAATGGCAATCCACGAATACAAGCTCATTTCTTTTGACTTATGCTTTTATTAATGTAACAATTTATAAAGAAAATAAGTTCAAAGAGGCTCTGAGTTTCCTACTGTCACAAATGTAACCATGGACATGTTTACATGTATTGTGATCATGTTTTATATGAAAAAGCCATTTTCATAATGATATAAAAATAGACCATTTAAATGTGTATCAGTTGTATGAACTGTTTACATGCTTTGTAAGAGGGACACACTTCCTTTAGAGAGGGACAAACTGATATGAAACATCTCTAGTCCACTATTTACAGACAATTTGCGCATGAAATCAAGATAATATAAAAAATATATTACAAGTGGGATTAGATTAGCAGTTGTTGTAAATCAGATAGAGTAATGCAAATGAGTATGTGTCATTTAAAAAAAAAAATTTTAAAGTATGTGCATTTGATTTGTCTAGTAGCCTGTTGTCATGTCTTAACTTAAGGGGCGTTGATATCAAGAGGATAGGGGAATTCCCAAACCAGTTGAGTCACCTTTTAGTAAGAAAAGAAACAAAAAATTAAGATATGCGTGACTCTATAATAAGGTAAACATTCAGGTGAAACATAGATTTCCTCAGTATTTCGCGCATACTCGTAGTCAGTGAAAGGAAGTTTTCACTGACGTAGTTTTAACGGTCACCGTTAAACTTTTATCTCTGTAATTTGCTCTTAACGTGTGTTTCGAGACACGCCGTCTCGTGCAGCACGTATAGGGGGAGGACGAGGGATGTGAGGGGGAAAGACAACCCGAAGTCGCGAGCTAGTGAATGAACCGCGCGTTCGGCTCAATGTCATTCATTGAAGGAATCCGCTCGGCCACCTTAAGCGCTCACTGCTGTGTTGTTACACTGTAGCGGAAAGAATGTCGGAAAGGGCCGATGATGACGTCAGGGGGGAGCAGCAGCAGCAGCGCAGAGCGGCCAGGCAGCTGAAGCAGCAGACACAGCTCCAGCGGGGAGAAGCCTCCACAGCAATGGCGACTGTTGCGGAGCGCAGATCCCTGCCTAGTCCTGAAATCGTGCTGGGACAGCCTTGGAGCAGCTGGGTCGATGCTGTGAAACTCTACGGGAGCGACGGTGAGTTTGATCGGCCGCCGTCGGCCATTGCGTTTCAGCGGGCAAGACGCGAGCGTTTGCCCGATGGCGTGCAGTTTTGAAATATTAAGAAACGCGAGAACAAGCCAGCAAGTGTAACTATTTATGTAACACGATCCAAATCGCTTCCTTAGGTACAGAATTGGAAGAAAGTTTGAAAGAGTGCGGGAAAAATCGCGAAGCCATGAGACTCTGCAGAGACGGTGAGTAGTGTCGCTTTCTCTGGTCAAAGGTGTGTTTTTGTTTTGGTGGTGCGTCCGCACTTTTCTCGCACCGGCTCCCTGTGAAACAAGTGCGGCTGACTTTTGACAGGCCCGTCCCTGAAATCTATTATCGTACTATTGTCAAAATCTTTAGAAACGACGTGTTTACATGGACTGTTCAATAGGAGCATTAGTTACTGTACATGTCTGAGTTGCGTGTTAGAACTTGTGAGCTGGAGTTAGAATAAAAAAAAAGATAAAAAGTAAAATACATGCTATATCTGTGTCGTGCTTGAAGCGTTTCAAATGTGTTCAGATACCACTATAACTTTTAAATAGAAACCTGCTAGCGTAGTATACGATTTGATCTAGTCATAGATTTATTTTTGATACACTAAGTATTTAAATGCCAGACTTATGCAATCTGAATTATGCTGATTTATTACACATCTCTATGGGTTATTTGGATTCTGATTGGTCAAATATTTCACTGTATAAGTGACAGTTCATCCAGGAAATTATTCTGTGTCCCTGCATCCTTTAAAAATATGGATTGAAAGTAGTTTAAATACAATTTCAGTATTTCATGCCCATGTATTTATTTACCTAATAAGTATCTGTGTAATCAAGTTGCGGTAACTTGAACTATTTGAGCAGACCAATTTTCTTAAACCATTTAAGTTAAATTATATTTATTGAGTCCACAAAGAGAATATATCTTAAATGAAACAATAGATCCACTTAAATACTTTATGTAATTAATTAAACTGCATAAAACCAATACAGTCACAACTACATCTACATGTACACTGTGTAATTTGCACAGAGACTATCATTGCACTGAAATTTGTACAGCCATTGCTTTTGAAATAAAGCAATATATAGTCTTAAAGGGCCTCATTTATAAAAGGTTGCTTGGGAATTGTTCTACATTTAACCTTACATGCGTTTCTCCAATGTTCTCGTGTGATTCAGAGACTGAAATGTGCCTTCTCACAAAAATGTGCATGCTCCTCTTTTCCGCAAGTGAAGTGTATAAATCGTAAATGATCATGAAATTGTGCGCAGCTGAATGGATTCAGATCTCCACCTTGTAAACATCCCCTAATTAATGAATAAAAGATCATAAGTCAAAGTCCAAATCCTTTACTTGAGAATGGCGAGCAGCAAGAATTGCTTAGATTTCCAAATACCTACAGTACTTGACTCTCTGCCACAAGGAAAAGTGCGTAGGTCTGCTCAGACCCTGACGTAGCGCTAAACACTTTTCCACGTTAAAGACCCGTTTAAAAAAAAAAAAAAAAAAAGCGCACACACTCTTTAGGTTCAGGACTCTGACACCATTCGGAGATTGTCTTCAGTGTTCATGGACACTGTGGTCTTTTTGTCTTGTATATTAAAATAATCTAAATAAATAGTCATTTAATTTATTAATGATTTATTAATCAGCTGGTTGACATGGAGTTCCTGATCACCCTGTTTTCTTTTATGATATTGACTGGCTGATTGTATATTATTATACCTTAGATTTAAATGAATAAAAGTTTACATGTCTAATGGTCAAGGTAATTGTCGATCATATTTTTGAAATCGTACTTTTGCAGATTAAATATGTACAACTAGCAGATTCCAACCTTGCAATTGCTGTCATGTCTTTTTTAAAATATTTTACTTTTGAATAGCTTTGATTTGGATCATTTTAGTAGATCTTAGCGTTGTCCTAAGTTGCCATGAAGTTAATAAACATGTCATTTTTGTGTCTTTCTGTCAGTATAGGAAGCGTGAGCTACTGTACCTGTCATGGCAGTTATCTAACAGGGCATTTGCATTGACAAACAATAGAGCCATCATGTGCACCGCTGCTCCGTTGCACAGTTTAGAGTAAATTGGTTGCGTCTCAGAAGACTCAAAGTCGTTGCACAGGAATCTGTCAGATATGTCAACCTTTGGGTTGCATAAGATGAAAAACACCTTTCGCCTGTATGGATTTAAATCATTGCTGTTTTTTTTAAATGTTTTAATCTGTGTTTTCTATCTAAACTCTGATTCATTCTAAGCACAACCGGTTAGAGTAAAGCCAAAGTCTTGAACAGATCTTTATGACGATTCTCATTTCAATTTCAGCTTCGTCTTCGCCTGAAATATTTATGTGTTACTGGATGTATTGAAAGCACCATATGTCGTGCTGTAGATGTGGAAATGATTGCTTCTATCCCTTACGTTAAGAGCACCGTGTGTTATTGTATAGTCAGGAACTGGCCTGCAGGATGAGCCAAGAAAAAAAGGAAAAGAAAATATCCTCAAAGAATTAACAGCTATGTAATGTATTAATATATTAATAATGATTAAAGGAACCGGTCACGCAAAAATTTACTCTATAGATGTGTGAATCTTCACTTGCTTCATGATTCGATCACTGTTCAGAGGGTAGTGATTCTCGTATTAATAATCAGTACTATATTAATCACAATATATAAATTTTGCTTTTTTTATCACAGCGTTTAAAAAGATGAACTAAGATGCGAATAACAAACAGTAGAACAAAAACAGTTAAATCTGTTTAACTGGCCCATTCAAGTACAGAAATGCAATAATCATATATAAAAAAATAAAATCACTGACTGCATGGTCTTTAGTGTGTTAATTACAATTAAATTACTATTACAGCTATGAAAGTTGTTCAGTCAAGAGCAGTGAGTGTTTAATTAACATTAATGACATAGACAGCAGCTTTATTATGTTAAGATGTAATTACCTTTTTACGTTCACTTAAGACAAAACTGATTATGTTTACATGAATACTCGGTAGATATTGTGAAATTAATCTGTGTGTTTCTGACCGTTCAAGCGCAGTTTGCTGCTAAAGAGAACTGAATTCAGCATTGCGTGCTGTCAGAGAGACGGCTTTCTGTTCTTGTGCTTAGGCTGTGTCAGTCAGTGCAAGAAACACATTTCATGGCTTATTATACTTAATAACTGTTTAACGTCAAGCACGTCCCACACCTTTTCTCATTCATGCATGGACTTTTTTTAGAATCTAGTGCGATATGGCTAATAAATAATTTCTCTTTTTTTTGTGGCTGAATGGCGATATAGCAAATATATCTCAGTATTTTCTACTTTTTTTCTATTTAGAAAAATAAATAAATCTGTATTTCTTTAAAAATTTAATTTTACACCCTGCCCGATATTGTCCTACAAACAATGTTAATATTGAAGGCTATGAAAACCAATATATATTGAATGTATCTGTGTGAAAAAAAACACTACAGTTTAACAGTGCAATTACAACAACATTACAATGCAAAAACAAAAATAATGCTTTTTAAAGCATACGTTAAATTCACTAAACTAAAAATGTAAATAAATTAAACGGAACACGCATTCACTCAGAGCTTAGAATATATATTAGCCTACATTTGATTACAGCATTACAATACTGCCATCATAAAAATCCTTTTGTAGGTTTACAAATCTACATATGGCATATTTAATGTCCAAAAACAAAATAATTTAGCAAAATGTAGTGTATGAAGCTTAGCAGAGACTCGTATGGCTCATGACATGTATGCATGATTTTTCTCTGCAAGAATATACCTTAAAATTTAAGTTATTTACTGAGGAAAATTGCACATCTCGAACGCATTAAACTGCACATCTGTCATAGTGTCTGAGCTGCTTTAAATTATACACGTTAACTATTTCTTACCAGTTATTTTGAAGCCATTTACAATAATGGATGTCTTAATTAGGATAAATTGGATTATGCACTTATTATGCATTTATTTAATAAAAAATTCAGTTCAAATCATAATATTGTGAAATATTATCACAATTTAACTTATTTTATAAAAAACACATTTATATTTAATTTACGTGTGGTGACAGCTGAATTTTCAGCATCATTGCTTCAGTCTTCAGTGGCACATGATTCTTCAGAAATCATTATTATATATATAAAAAAGTCTGTTCTTTTAAACTGTATTAATCACAGAATCTTAAATGCATAAATTCTGTTCAAAAGAACACCATTTATTTGAAAATAAATATACTTTTTTTTTACATAATAAATGTCTTTACTGGCACTATTCAATTAGTTGCATCCTTGATTAATATTAAGTATTGATTGAAAAAAAAAAACATTTATGCTTTTATCCAAAACGACTTGCATTGCATTCAAGGAACATGGATATTCTAATCAGTTCTTGCTTTCCCTGAGAATCGAACCCATGAGCTTGGCGTTGCAAGCGGCACACTCTATTGTCTGAGCTACATGAAAGAAAATACTGACCTGTTGTCTATTTGTAAATATAATTTTTTGCATTTTATAGGGACAGTTGATTTTGTTTCCGTCTGGTTTGAAAAGTTTGTGATCTCTCTGCCAGACCACAGATAGCACTTCATGGTTCGAGGCCAGCAGCTTTAACACGCAGCCACTTTCCAAAACTGGGAGCCAGTTTTGGAAAGTGGTGTTTTAGATTACCAGTCCTCATTCCATCACTGACTAAAGAGTGATTTGAAAAATCAGCTGGATCTGAGATACACCCAGAAGCTGATGTTCCCACAAACACACACATAAACACTGTGGAACAATCTATTTCACACTTGCATGACTTCCGTACGATGATCAGTGAAAGGTGACTGAATGGAGAGATGTGTGGTGAGGATCTTGCAGCTCTTCATCAGATGAGGAAAAGCGTGAGGGGTGGAGACGCAGACACACCAGGCGTGGAGTTAAACCTGAGAGTGTGTTCGCGCACTGGGATTCTAAGAGCTTTTCTGCCTAGATCATTTATCAATGACAATGAAGGGGATGGTCAAATTGTCCGCTCACAGTCTCTCTCCCTCTCGCCTTATCGCTATCTCTGCGTCTCTCTCGCTTTGTCACAATCTCTTTTTCTCTCCCTCCATTTTCATATCCATCGCTTCCGTCTGCATCTGTCATCTGTCTCTTTCAGCACATTTGGTCTGTCTTCCACTTCTTCTCAAACCTGAGACATGATTAGAAAACAGTAGAATATCTGTGGTTTTCATGTCAAGTCAACCCGGCTCTGATGAAGCGAGCGTATCCTGTCTGCATCTCTGATATGCTGTCATAAGCATGTTGTCGTCTAATTTTGGGATTGATATCCGGAGGAGCGCTAAGGCTCAGGTTTTAGTTTGTTGTTATCCCGGAAAGCTCATTTGGAATTTTTTAAAGGACACGTACTGCTGATGTTTCTCTCTGTAGGAAGCCTTCAAAGCAATAGTTAAACATATAGCATGTAACCTTTGAGGCTAGTCTGAAAATAGGCCCGAGGCCTTATGAGTCACTATCTGTGTGCTCTACCTGTGTTCTTTTGTATACTTTGAATGTGCATAAAATATGGAGATGATGCCTAGTGTAGTAGTAATTTCTGACAATTTATACCTTACCTGCTCAATGTCTCTGTTTTTGTATTCTTACATGTGCATCAGACAGACAGACAGACTGTTGTCACATCTTAATGTTATTTCAAAATCATTTTTGAGATGCCAGGTCACATTGATTTAATAAAATATTATAATATAAATGTAAATATTTATTATATAATCTGTTGTACTAAATTTATAAGTTAAAATTACAGCACTAGTTTGAATGCGTTCAGAAGTTTGGGGTCAGTAAGATTACCTCGTTTATTGCGGTTAATGTGGACCGAAAATAACGTGTCTCTCCCGCATCACGATAAAACAACGCTGCTTTCTGCAATACGGCTGCCGATATGGCGATAGTTTGGATTTTTCGATAAATATTTTTGAAAAATCCGCGATGCATGGAGACTACGAAACTTGAACCGTGAAGTGGCAAGGGATTACTGTATTTTTATTATTATTACTTTAAGTAAATTAATTCTTCAGAAAGGAAGAATTTGATTAAAAGTTAATGAGCGCAAAATTGTAGATGGGTTCGCGCGAGTTTGTTGACGGGGGGAAAGCAGCGCGAGATTGTTTAAACACACCTCCTCACCTACAAAGCTAAAGCGCCACAGCTGCTTGCAGCCGCTCACGGACTGGTCCGCGCATTCGATCCGCGGCCCGGTACCATTTGGACCGGGGGTTGCAGACCACTGTTTTAAATTGTAGCAACATTTCCTAATATCCAAGCTTTTACTTTATTTGTCCTTGTCCAAGTTAAACGTTAATCACGTTTAACTTGATTAACAATGGAATGTCAGTGCACCACATATTTGTATATATCTCTGATAAGATGACACGATTTAGGCTTGCAGACATCTTGAATCAGAATAACTGTGGATCAAAACCCTAGCCCTGGTTATTTACTTCTTGATGAAGATCTTTTGTGAATTTCTAAAGAGGCTATTGTCCTGATTGGAATTGATTACTGTGAGAGCAGCACAGGTATGCCCAGGTGATGCTGACGAGTCGATGTCATCTTTTCAAGCAGTGGTGTTTTTTGGAGTATCCTTGTGTCTCTGCGTGAAGGAGCTGCAGTGAAACGGCATCCACAGTGCTGCTCTTGTCCCCTCACTTAATCACTCACACTAATTAACCTCCTGGCTCTCAGACTAATGGACAGTTAGTGCCTCTCTGAGCTCCACATCTTCAGCCGACAAAACACTTCTGAAAATACTGCTTGCTGCTCATTTACCCCTTTTGGTTTATGTTTATGAAGTCATTACAAAAGGTGTTGCAAGTTAAGTGCGAAGATGTATTGTCAGTGCATTTCGATATCTAGCCCAGTGAAAGTAGGAGAGAAATGCAAGCTAGACTCAAACCCATATTTGCAAGTCTAGGCTATAGTTTTAACTTTGAGAATAATGGATCTTGTAGTATTTTTTTAAAACTAATAGTTCAAATGGAAGGACATATATTAGCTGCATGATCATCACACCTCTACATATAAACTGATTGGCCTCTGTTCACACAAACAATTTCTCAACACCATGGTGAATATCTGATCTCGTAGCATTTTTTTAATGATTAGTTAAAAGGACACAATCCAGAAACAAATTTTCATCATCTGCATGAGCACCAAGACTCATCATGCAACTGCCAGCCCTCAGTTTATCTCAAACACACTCAAATGTATCTCAAATGTCATGTAAATATGAATCTTATAGAATTTTTCTATATGAATATTATTCTAGAAAAATGGACACAATCCAGAATCAAACCCACATCTCCTGCATTAGAACCTAATGAGTTCTGCATTAGAACTCAACATGTCAGCTGCTAGATCATGATTCAAAACCCATATTTAGCATCATGATTAATAACTGATTTATCGTATTTCATAAAGACCAACATACTTGTATCAAAACCACTGGATCTGTGATTTTGCAGCATTAGCCAGAATCACAAAGAAAATTAACAAATTTGACCTATAATATACACTCATCTAAAGGATTATAAGGAACACCATACTAATACTGTTTGACCCCCTTTCGCCTTCAGAACTGCCTTAATTCTACGTGGCATTGATTCAACAAGGTGCTGAAAGCATTCTTTAGAAATGTTAGCAAATATTGATAGGATAGCATCTTGCAGATGATGAAGATTTGTGGGATGCACATCCAGGGCATGAAGCTCTCGTTCCAGCACATCCCAAAGATGCTTATTGGGTTGAGATCTGGTGACTGTGGGGGGCATTTTAGTACAGTGAACTTGTGTGAATTGTCGTGTTCAAGAAACCAGTTTGAAATGATTTGAGCTTTGTGACATGGTGCATTATACTGCTGGAAGTAGCCATAAGAGGATGGGTACATGGTGGTCATAAAGGGATGGACATGGTCAGAAACAATGCTCAGGTAGGCCGTGACATTTAAACGATGCCTATGCCCAAGGGGCCTAAAGTGTGTAAATTGTAGCCTCTTTTTCCTATTTGTAGTGGAGATGAGTGGTACCCCGTGGGGTCTTCTGCTATTGTAGCCCATCCGCCTCAAGGTTGTGCGTGTTGTGGCTTCACAAATGCTTGGCTGCATACCTTGGTTGTAACGAGTGGTTATTTCAGTCAAAGTTGCTCTTCTATCAGCTTGAATCAGTCGGGCCATTCTCCTCTGACCTCTAGCATCAACAAGGCATTTTCGCCCACAGGACTGCCGCATACTGGATGTTTTTCCCTTTTCACACCATTCTTTGTAAACCCTAAAAATGGTTGTACGTGAAAAAAATCCCAGTAACCGAGCAGATTGTGAAATACTCGTCTGGCACCAACAATCATGCCACGCTCAAAACTGCTTAAATCACCTTTCTTTCCCATTCTGACATTCAGTTTGGAGTTCAACAACAACAACAACAACAAACTTTATTGTTCAGGAGATTGTCTTGACCAGAATTGCATTAATGTGAAATTAAACAGGTGTTCCTAATAATCCTTTATGTGAGTGTAAAAATAGTTATCTGTAATATAATTTTTGACATTCATTTAATTCAATTTTAAGAATGTTGAGTGTAACAATATATGGATAAAACATTTAAAAAGCATTTTCTTGAATTAAACTTTGCTTCTCTTTTTCCATTTGCGTTAATTATACAATGTGGTTATTTACATTTTTATAAACTGCTTCACGTGTGTTTATATTCAAAATGTGACATTACAGTGCCTTTGGTGACATTTTTAAAATATCACAGATTATTTGGATTTTCCCCCATAAACTAATGTTTTTCTCTGGTTCAGTAATTTGCATGTTGTTGACTGAGAGTCAGGTCAAGCACTTTAGATATTTTCTCAGATTGTACGGAACAGGTAGTTTGCATTTGGAGCAGGGTCCACATTAAGCATTGCTAAATAGCTAAGAATAGGAACCATTTTCTTACTTTCAAATGTTTTTTTCTTCTTTTTTTCAGTGCAGATATTTTTTCTACTGCTTTCATCTATTTTCAGTGCAGTTATTTGTGTGGTTTGGGTAGACTGTTTTCTACAAACTCTGCTTTCAATTCGGGGCACTCTCTGAAAGTATGAATCTTGAAAGCCAAATGCCACCTACTGTACAGCTTTCCTCCACTCGCTTTATAATCTTTCGGCCTTGCAGATTTCACAACTTTACAACTGCCACTCTTAATCTGAAATCTCACTTTGTTTCTTCTCCTCATTCTCCCACTCAATTACTCTTTTCCTCACTGGCTCTCCCACACACACACACAGCGCTTGCCAGACGACCCCCTCCCCAGGCAACCTTTGAAACGCTGGCACAGAAGCTGGCTATCCCTTATCACTTATTTGTTTCTTTTCTTATGAAAACAGAGAAGAACTGCTGCGAGTGACCCCCTGAATTATGTGAACTCACCCAGACGCTTTTCCCAGAATGCCCTGTGTGGCCTCACCTGAACCGCGCCGTTAATAAACAGAACAGACAGTAGTGTAGTGGACAGACACTGGTTATTAATGCTGTGCAATGTGAAAAGATTACATGGGCATTTTTGTGTATGTATGATTTTGTGTTGTGTATGTATGGCAGATTATGAGGCTTAATTCACTGGTTTGCTCATCTGCGTTGTGTGTCCTAATTAGGGATGCGTGATGTATCTCCATCATATCTGTATCAGCAGATAAACACTTATTCTTAGTGTTATTGATATCGGCCCATTAAGAAAAATGGGCCGATTATAATTAAAGTCGATAAATAATGTATTATTTCCTTCAGCTGAGATACTTCAGAGGTTGTTTGCCATGATGATTTGAATTGCTTGACGTGATTGGAATCACTTTGAAAAAGAAGATAGTTCAGTGCAACATGTGCAGCACAAACTTGTCATATAAGCTACATAAAATTATGAGAACATGTCCGTAAAAGAATGTTGTGAATTATTTTTCTGCCCATGTTTTAATTCATTGTTGTCTAGCACAGTCACTTTCACTCATACATTCATAGCTTTTTGTCCCATTTGTAAGTGTAACGGAGTTAAATGTCCAGGGAGGAAGGAGGCGGGAACCGGCAGACATTTAAACACACTTTAATGGTGAAAATAAAACATAAACTCAAAACGAAAGTAATGGCGGCGGCCCCTCGCGGTCGACCGCCGCCCACACAAAACATAACACAACTCCAGGCCTGGTCCTCTCTCGCTTTCACTGTCGTCGCTCCTCCTTTTAAGTCTCCGCTCCTCCGTGAGAATAGAGAGACCGATGGCTCGCAGGTGTCGCTCATTCTCAATCACGCCACCGGCTCTCGTGACGCTCTCACGGTCCCTCGACCCCGCCCTGCTCGCCACATACCCCCAACGCCCTTCGCAGGCCGGGGGGTACTCCCGAGACTGCGCTCTACTCCCCCCCCCCCCCTCCTCCGGGGGGGGCCGATCACGGCGGCCGCGGTACCTGGGGGTAAGGACAGACGAGGCGAGGGAAAAGGAAACGGAGACAAGAGGAGCGACAGTGACGAGAGAGGGGAGAGAGGAAAAAAAAAAAAAAATCTTGGTCCGGTTCCCCGACACGCTGCCTCTCGGTCCTCGACCGCTCGAGAGCTTCTTCCTCGCGGTGCTGTGCGATGGCACTGGACGCAGATCCGTGGACGGGCTGGCGCTCCTCCGCCTCCTGGCGGCCGGCGACGACTCCTCCTTGCGAGGGCAGCCGGCAGCGAGTCCCCGTTCCCCGCTCCTCCCCGTTCACGGCGGACGGCAGCAGGCTCCGGCGCGCTGGCGAACGGGCGACTCCTCCGCTCCCTCACGGACGGCAGCCTCCCACCTTGACCCAGGAGCACGGCAGGGCTCTCCGTCCCACGCGATCCTTCGGCGCTCCAGCGCCACCGCCGCGGGCAGCATCTGACGGACCTCTCGTCTTCTCTCGTGCTGCCCGACCTCCGCAGCACCGCGAGCTCTCCCGGCAGCGAGGGCTCTTTGACAGCGCGTCCCTCCGACCTCCCGGGTTTCGGCACCAGTGTAACGGAGTTAAATGTCCAGGGAGGAAGGAGGCGGGAACCGGCAGACATTTAAACACACTTTAATGGTGAAAATAAAACATAAACTCAAAACGAAAGTAATGGCGGCGGCCCCTCGCGGTCGACCGCCGCCCACACAAAACATAACAAAACTCCAGGCCTGGTCCTCTCTCGCTTTCACTGTCGTCGCTCCTCCTTTTAAGTCTCCGCTCCTCCGTGAGAATAGAGAGACCGATGGCTCGCAGGTGTCGCTCATTCTCAATCACGCCACCGGCTCTCGTGACGCTCTCACGGTCCCTCGACCCCGCCCTGCTCGCCACAGTAAGTTACAGTGGAATCCGGTTATGTCGACGGCCTCGGGGGTTGCAAAAAAGCATCGAGATAACCGATCAAGATAACCAACAGCCAATATGCTGATTTATTTGATGAAGCGATCGGCATGCTATAAAAATGTACATACACTGTATATGTTTGCTAACAACAAAAGGCATATGTGCACCAACTAACAGCAGAGATTTACCAGTATATTTAAAAAAAAACGCCTTTGATTCTCGATACAAACCTTTAATTATATTCTACAACATTGCAAACACAATTTCGCTCACAGCGAGTAAACAGTCACAACGCACATAAACACATTCGCTCATAACACAGTCATTTCGCTCTGACGCAGTTCTGAATAGTATTGCACATGCGGTTACTATGGTTTCTTTACAAACTCTAAAATGCTTTGTTGCTTTTTGTCTTTAACGGTCTGCTTGAAAACAAAAGCTTCTATCAGTAACAATGTCTTTGTCGATGTCAATGTAATCTGGGAATTCCTGGACAGTGAAGGCGAACTCCTGCGTCGCCTCTTCCAAGATGGCATCTGCAAAGCTTTAATTTTTTTTCCCGCCATTTCCGCTAGATCATCTGCGGCTGCGCGGCACAAACTCGTTATCGTGGTACCATCATTAGTCACGAGATAACCATGTGAAGTGGCGAATTTGTCCCTCTTTTGTGCTCGAGATATTAGGGTTCGGCGACATAAAATAATCGACATAACCGATAAGAAAATGCTAAGACAAATAAGGAGTTTGCGGTTCCACTTCAAAAAAACGTCTACGTAATAGGGTTGGCGAGATAAGTGGACTCCACTGTATTATGTTTATTTTGTGTATATGATTAATCTCATATAGGATGCGTTTGGTTGAGTTAATAAACGATGCAGGATGCTTCATTGTACCAGTGATCATCTTTAGCTTTAGCATACGTAGCTTAAACAGCAATACACAACATTAATAACTACTGGGACTGTAATATGCAAACTGTAATGAGAACACTGTTGTAATAAAACGTAATTCATTAAGTTTAGTTACTGTGTTTCAGCATGTTGTTGTGGGAAGAGCGCGTCTACAGTAAGAGTTATGCTTTCCTGTAGCTCAATCAGTAGAGCATTGGCATTAACAACGCCATGGTCATGGGTTCGAACCCAGGGAAAGCAAGAACTGATTCAATGTGTATCTTGAATGCAATGTAAGTCGCTTTGGATAAAAGCGTCTGCCAAATGCATAAATGTAAATGTAAATGTTATACATTCTGTTACACATACAGCAATACCTTGGTTTACGAGTTTGATTCGTTCCAAGAGCTCGTAACTCAAAATTCTCGTACACCAAAACAATTTTCCCCATAAGAATGCACTAAAAATCACTCGATCACTCTATATATCTTAACCATTAAGATCTCATATAAATAATAATAAATACTTGACAATTTACGTTACCTTTGAGTAGCGTCGCTGCTGTCGTGATGGAGTCGAGAGGAGGGGTTTTACTGCTTTGAGAGAGGATTCCGTACCTTCTTTCTATATGCTGTACTGTACGTATATATTTCACTACATGAACGATAGCGATCGCAATTAATGTTAACAACACAAGGTAAAACCGCTGTAAATCACTTATAAAAGTATGCACTGTGGTGAATGATGCAACTAAACTGAGCGACGCTGAGAGAATGAACGAGTTGAGGGGTGATAGGCTTTGTGAGAGGCTGTCGTTAGGATATTTCCATTAAAAATGAGCACAAAGATGCGTTAGGATTTTCCACACAAAACTGCGCGTGGGCTAGGGAATATTTTTCTCGCACACCGATACAATGCTCGTACACCGATTTGCTCGTATACAAAGTCACTCGTAAACCGAGGTAATACTGTACTTGGTTCAAGTTCATTTGTGTGTGATTTTGTGCAAATATTATTTGAAATATTACGTTTATTTAGCATAAAAATCTTCTTTGTCTTATACAGGATGTTACATTGAGTTAATTAACTTTCTATCAAAATGCTTCAGTTTATGGGTGTTAATAATTAGCACTTTTATTGTTCTCATATTATTTTCATTTTATATATCATGGTACATGCATTTTGTTTCTTTATATGTAGTAATGTAAGTCCAGTGACTTGTTTGCATTATTTAGGTATTTTAATTGTATTCTTTTGTTAGGCAAAACAAGGTGTCATTTGTTAATAAATGAACTAACATGAACTAACAGAGAGCAATAACCTTTGTTAATGTAAGATATTTGTGTTCACTGTGCATTAAATAATGTTAACCAATACAACTTTGAATCTTAAAAATGTCTTCACATCATATAAGATTAATAAATGCAGTAGAATTATTAGAATTATTGTTGGTTCACGTTAACTAATGCTAACAAAATGAAACCTTATTGTAAAGTGTTACCATTTGTTTTATTATAAAGAAAGTTGTCCATAGGGGTGTCAAATTAATTTTGAAAAGTTAAGATGTCTTACACTGGTTGTATGTGTTTGATTTATTATTGAAGTGTTTGGGACATGGCTTTTAATCGTGAACCTTTTGTTTTTGTAATCAGGCTTTCAATGTATATCAAAATGTGGTTGTATACCAATATATCGGTATATGTCTTTAGTTCTCTTTTATTATTTGTTAAAACCTCTTAATTATTCAATTTATGTGTGATTCTTCAAAGCAAAATCAATATAATTGAAGAAAACAAAACCTTTGACTTTATCAGCTGATGAGAAGAGAGAAAAGCCATATTCATTCGTGTTTTCATTCTTTCATTGTATTCAGCCATATTCGTTCTTGCATTGTACAATCACATTTATGCATTTGGCAGAGGCTTTTATCCAAAGCAACTTACATTGCGTTCAAGGAACAATTGAACATTCTAATCAGTTCTTGCTTTCCCTGGGAATCGAACCCATGACCTTGGCGTTGCAAGCGCAACGCTCTACTCTTTGAATTACAGGAAAGCTAATAAGCTGATCAATAATAGTAACTTCTCCAGCCATGCTAGTAGCTACATTGTTCAAATCGCCTGCTTGTCTGTAGAGCTGGAAACATGCTGTTTTGACCTTCTAATGACTGTTTGTGTGTGTTTTTCGCAGACATGCCCATCTTTGGCCAATGTCCTGCACAGGATGATTTCTACCTGGTCATGTGCAGCCACTGCAGTCAGGTGGTCAAACCCCAGGCCTTCCAAGCACACTACGGTAAGACCACCACCTTCTGCTCTCCTTTCTCTCTCTCTGCTGTCTTCAATAGACGTGTTTTAGAAAAATCTTATCTCACTCAAGGGAATTAAGACAGAAATCTCTTCCGCCCCCACCTCTGCTCTGCCTCAACTATCATAACATGAAGAGGGAAGAACACAAGCCTTTGATACCCACCGCCAGAGTTCTGTTTACTATCCTCAAGTTAATATTTGATGTGCTCTTTTTAGTTGGCACATCTGTGCTGTTTTATCCAATCTAGCAAAATGTAAAACCTCCCGTAAGACGAACATTTCAGGAATAAAAAATGAAATATTTCAGTACACCTCTGATCTGCATTTTGAAGGAAATTGCTTGTTTATGGTTTTTCTTTCTTTCTTTTTGAGCCGTCTAAAATGTGACAACAGCGTTTTAACGCTGTATCATTTATTTTAGCACATGAGCATTGCAAATCCATCGTACTTGGAGCATTTTTGCCAATTTAAAGAAAGCGGTGTTAATCAAAAGGCTGTAGATGGCTATTATAATGAAGCTGGGGTCTTTTTCTTATCTATTGAAATTTGTTAAAAGTGGTTTTATTCTTAATGATTTTGAAAACGTTTGACCGAGTCAAGGTCTTGCTTTGTCCCAGCTGTTTCTCTGTACGCAGTAATTAACCTTGAAGGAAAGTCCCCATTATCTGGTGCTGAGTCAGTTTGTTGTTTAAAGGTGTGTTTTTCTTTTGGTTCGAACCTATTTTACGATGGAACTTACCAAACATCCAAAATAATGCAATTTGCTGGGCTAAACGTGCTGGTTGTATATATATATGTGTGTGTGTGTGTGTGTGTATTTCTAAGCTGAGAACTCAAGAAGATGTGAAAATTAGTCAAATCAGTTGGAAAGCGGTGCGTTTCTACACAGAACTGTGATGGGCTGTGTACTGCTTATGATGACAACAACTAGGTGTGTTTGTGACATTTTGACCTATTTAGGGTTTAATTTTGTGACGTGTCCTGTTTTTGGTTCGTTTAGATGTCTTTGATCAATCTAACTTCACCAGAGTTTGTTTGGAAGCGAACAGAGACTCACATTTTCAGGGATCTCGGTCCACTTGTGTTTTGCACATCAGGATTCGTTCACACTTGTAAGAATTCAAAATGCACTAACAGAGCAATCGCAGCAGAGTTATTTTTCAATAAGTCAAACCTGCGAGTGTGAACACCCTAAGATTCTGTTGTACAAGCTGGTGCATTTTAACTTATAATTGCAGCGTTGACCACAAGGGGGAGACAAATTGTCATTAAATCCCAGTGGTAAAATGCTTTTAAAACATGTTGTAAAGTAGGGCAGCAGAATAAATGCTAAAGGTTTCAGGTTCAAGTTATATGCTGGCATGGGTTTTTTTCTTTTCTTTCTTTAATTTTTCCTTAGGTTTTTGACCTTTAGATCTTTTAGCCCTAATTTCTTTGTAGCATCACGGTCACAGTTCAAAACATAATTTCAAAATTTGTCAGAATAATCAAAATAGTTTTTTAATGAAACCTGAACACTTTTTTTTTTTTCAAATGTAATTTCATTTAACTTTTTTTGTTGTATTTGTTATCTTGCTCATGTGTGAATATTTTAGTTACACTAAAACGCCTAGTGTACACAAACATTCATGAGTCATTCACAACACAGTGCAGCTGTTCACAGGCGATTAGAACCCAAAATAAAAAACTTTTATTGGAAGATTTCCCATAACTGTAACTGAATCCAAAATCTTGTCAGGATTCCAAATTTGTGAAGATTGTGAAAGTTGCAGCACTCTTGAGAGAGCCAAAGCATGTCGACATCAGCACACTTGACGCTCTGTTCAGCTTCCAGAAGATCCGTTTTTCAGGACAGCATTGATGTTCAAATATTCGACAGTATGATCTGTTTATTGCGCTCGGACTGAGCCAATTCTCTTGCAGTTTTTTTTTTGTAGAGATCATTACACAATCACTCACTCTAGCGGTGAGCTTTCTTTTCTTTCTTTTTTTATGAACACTGGGACTCTTTTATTCTAGAGACTGAAAGATTAATGAGCAGATTAACTACGCAGACCATGAAACTTTTAAATGCTCAAGTGCTTGACTAATAGTGTAGGGAAGAATCTAGTTCTGGCAAGTGCTTATCTAAGATGAGGATTAATAAATCATAATGAGCTGAAACAAGCTGCGCTACTAAAGAATATGTATTGCAAACTACATATGAATCTGCAATCACAAGTGCAGATGCGTTTTTAAAATGATGTTAAAAGGATTGGCCCTTGTGAGAATTTTAAGTCGTGTGTGTGTGTATATATATATATGTATGTATGTATGTATATGTACATATATACATACATATGCATAAATAGATATATACACACACACAGCAGAGGAAAGTAATGCAGTTTCTCCTACTAGCCACTTTGGCAGATTGAATTGTATATATAATATAAGTAATAAAAAAAATTTTAATGCAGTCTTTAAAAAGGCTTCTGAAATAATTAACTATGTGCAATGTAGTGTTGTCAAAACACATATTGATACTGTAATAACGCTTCCAATAATTTTCCACAGCCTAATATACCTGCTGCCAAATTATGAGAAAAAATATCTTTATGGCATCTCAGGTGCCAGATCATCTAAGCGTAATAATTGATCTCTGGCTCGTTTCATCTTAAAACAAACTTTCTGATTTGATTAAAATATCTGTATTAAATTTGATCTTACTGTGTGTACATTGGAAAGATTTATTGACACCTGAAACTATGATCAGCAATACAGCAATTGGCTGATGTCAAAATAGCTGCATAATGAGTAGCCAAGCGGACAAAATTACACGATAAAATTACTTCTTTACCTGAGAAGGAAGTCTAGAAAACTCCACAGCATTCTTGGACACATAATTTGTGTAGTTGTAGCTCAGGATAGGGGATTATGCTAATTGTGGGTGAGTGCACGGTTCGTACAAACAGTATGTAATGTGTGTAAACCTCCAATAAAATTGAGATAATTATTCCCTCAGGAATTTATCTCTCAATAAGTAAAGTTGGCTAACTTTGTAAGAAAAAGAAAAAAGTGAAGTAAATGTATTATGTATATAAAGCATCTCCATTTAAATTTCTAATGATTCTTTTCCCTCGGTCAATATGGTGCTCTTGTAAGAAAGTAGCAATGGCTTGGACAGGCTTTCACCTTTAAGAAGATGCAATCTATTCCTGTTTATGTGAAATGCGCCTTCTCCTGAGCATCTTTGAGCTTACAGACTTGTTGGTATGACAGCAACTCCAGGATGAGCGTTGAAGAACCTAAAAATCCTGGATCATGTCAAATTATAATTCACGAATGAAGAACAGGACCAGGCAACATTTTCCCAATTTGCTATTGCCCAATTTTGGTGAGCCTGTGTGAATTATAGCCTCGGTTTCCTGTTGTTAGCTGACAGAAGTGGGACCAGGAGTGGTCTTCTGCTGATGTTGCCCATCTGCTTCATGCTTCCATGTGTTGTGTGTTCAGAACTGCTCATCCTATGGATCTCCTCTGCGAAACTGACCCGAGTCCTTCACATAAAAATCAGTTTACAGTCTTTTACAGCAAACCTAGGAAGTCAGTGAAGCTTAAGATTTTTAAGTTTTGTTACAAGCTTTTCACACATTGGCAATCCAAAAAGCGATTAATACATGACAATTATTACATGTATTCCCTTTTAGGAATAATACAATTCACCTGGCTGGCTGTATATTATCCTTAATTTTCTCTGCATTATGCATTTGTGGATACTGTGGGGTTTTGCAGTCACACTGGACATCAGCTGATTCACTGATATTTAATCTTGCTGTCCTTCTAGCAATATGTGGAATGCTGTGGAAGGCGGTCAACTATAATTCAAGCTTCATATTCTACTGTAATTCGGCTCTCTTTTTTTTTCTCATGGACACCTGATCTCGAGTGACTACAGATTTCCATGTCAAAGAAGGCAGAGCCTCAAAACATGCTTACAAACCAATGGGAGTTTAAAGGTGTTTTCCAGCCAGAGCGAGGTTTTGAGCTTCTTTAAAAAACACAAAGCAAACTTGGTTTTGGCCTGGTTTTGTTTGAATTGGCGGCACACCATTTCATTCTTCATTTTCGTTTGTAGTATATCAGGCCTTTAGTAAGGGGGGAACCCTAGAATTACAATATGAAGTGAAAAATAAACCGTTTGATAACAGCAGACTCTATGGTGAATACTTTTTGTTTTTCAGTAGTCTTATTAAAATGATTGTTTATATACATTGTAATTATCATTAGCTGCATTGTGTGTTTAATTATGACTCATCTAAAAGCTATATTTGATGTCCAACAACAAATATTGTTTAATCTAAATGATTACACTCCCTTTCTCTATGCTGTGTTTGTTTGACGGTTACGTTACCTGCTCTGATGCCAATCTGCCGATAATTGCTACATGCAAACTTATCGTTATTTCAGTTGTTTTCAGCTGTTTTGCAAAGTGGAAATAGTCCCCCCCCTCAAACACTGTCAGAGCACTTACATTCGATTTTTCACATAAAAAAAAAACGACACCAGTGACAAATCTATAATGAAATGCTCTAGAAGTTTTAAAGAACTGATAGATTCTTAATTTGTTCCCTATTTCAATTTTCAATGTAAAATGCAGAATGGTACATTTCTACACTGTGCTTTTGTCCACGCTGATCATCCTCCTCTTGCATGAGGCTCTTGATTTTATGTCGGTAGTTCCCTGTGATCATTTGTCAGGTTGCAGTATTTGGTGTACGGTTTCCTTACAACAGTCCCAGATTGCTTTTCATCATGGGGCAAAATGATACCGCTGACTGTTGGGGTCTAATTGGGGCTTTGTCGATTGTGTTTTTGGTTACTAGAATTGCTGTTGGCTCACTTTCTCGGAGTAGTGCCAACAACACGGCAAGAAGCCACAAGCCTCTGTGAAAAATAAAAAAGTCAAGGATTTATTCCTGGTGTCCTTTTATTTTATTTTTATTTAGTGCCTTTGTTATAGTTTTATCAGCACACATAAACACTGGCGAGACATCAGACTAATGTGTGTGTGTGTGTGTGTGTGTGTGTGTTTGCTTGCTGGAGGCTTAGTGACAAACACTGGGCCAGAGCAGCAGGACTGTGTGTTTTAGACAGGCAAGTGCAGAGAGACCGAGACGTTTGTTAGGGCGGTTACATTTGTGTCTTGTGATTACAACTGAGAGAGAACAAATGTGTTTATTTAGAAGAAGAGAGTATCCGTATGTGCCTCTGAGTATTAAACTACTTAGATTAACTACAGGTTATGTCAACCAGCCATTAAAATGGTTGTCGTGGACAGTAAAAAAAGCTAGACAAACTTTGTTTTTGGTCCAAAGCATATAAATTTCCCTTGCTTTTCTTCAGTTATTGCTTCTTTCGAAACTGAAACTCATCGTTTTTGTTACACTGATATAGAGTGAGGAAAAACTGAAACAAACCTTTTCATTACAAATACCTTTTAAATAAAATGGTTTCATTTTTAGTACATAATTATGATGTAAATCTTGAAACCTTTAAAACTGACCTGCATTATGCAACATGTCAATAATGCTGGACTGTTGAGAAATCATTCATGTTAATTCACTTCTTGCCTGAAATCTTTAAATGATCAAATCTTTCAAATGTCTCGCCCCTCAGAGAGAAGACACGGCTCCAGCAGCAAGCCCCTATCCAGCTTTGCCGCCTCTGCTGCATTTGCAATCTCTCGAAATAAGGGCAACGTTGGGGCCGTCAGTGGAAGCGCACTGGCACGCACCTCCAGCACAAACAGCAGCGTCCCCACTAAAATCTACAAACCAACCAAAGAGAAGCTGCCTCACCGGAAGCCTCACTTCCCCTATAGGGCGCTGCAAGAAGAGAGGTGTGTATGTGTGTTTTGATTGAGTGTAAGTGAATTTAATGGATCCATTTGTTACGATAAGCAGCCGTTCTTTCGCAACACAAAATAGGTAATCTGAAACACACCCACCTTTGGTATAATGCAAGGCTGTCTTTATGTCTCTGCCTCCCAGCCCAATTCCTGCTGTCAAAGTAGATAAGGTCCATCTGAAGGTGGAATCTTCAGCCAAGCTCCCCCACGTGCCCGCCTCTTCTTCCACCTCCTCTTCTTCCTCCAATACTGTAAGCACCTCTCCCCTGAAGTCAGGCCTTAACTTCCCCTCCATACCAAAGGCTCCACAGCTGGCCCCTGGTCAGATCCCCAATGGAAAGGGCCATCTCTCGTCCCAAGAGAAGAAAACGGACAGCAGCAGTGCCAGTAGCAGAAGACCCTTGTACAAGAGACAAGGTATATGCTAATACTCACTGCACCTACGTATATTTATTCTATCTATCACAAACAATTCTAGTAAATTGTATTGGAAAATAGTACAACCCTTGTTTTGATCTTATGTGTTCTGTTATGATATTTTTCTTCCAGAGCGAGAGTTTAATCCAGATATCCATTGTGGGGTTATGGATATGACAGCACATAAGCCATGCACAAGATCCTTAACATGCAAGGTGTGCCTCTTTACACTTTGAAATATGTTTTCAGTTGAAATTGTTATGCACTTTTATTTCAATAATAAGAATATAAAGTCAGACTTTAAACCTGTCAAAAAATAAGACGCACAGAAATACGTTAAATGTATTTTAGTTTAGAATATAGCCCATATATTATAATGTAGCATCTGTAACGAAGCAAAAATAAGGTCAGATGTATTGTTTTTTTATTTTTGAATATCACCATAATATTGTACTTATTGTACAATATAGCGTTAATACTATAGCAGATAAAAACTTCAAATATTACTCTGCTTTTATTTTATTTCTGAATATCTTCATAACCATAATGATCTTGGCCGCTATCATTATGGTCATCAATATAATGCAGTGCATCTTTAGGACATCCCTAAGTGAACCAAACATTTCATTTAGAGATGCACCGATCGAACCACCAGTGACCGTTTGTTTATATGTCAATTATAGTTCTTAGAAAGAAAATCGGTATCGGCATGTCACATGAAAAAATCGGCGCTCTGAATCAGCCAAGACATTTGCAATCGGGGTATCTCTAATTGAATTGCTTGACTGAACTGTTAAACATCACACCCATGTCTCCACAGACACATTCCATAAGCCAGAGGAGGGCGGTGCTCGGGCGACGCCAACGCTTTGACACACTGCTCGCTGAGCACAAGAGCAAAGCGCGTGACAAGGAGTTGCACTTCAGGTTGGAACCCTCACACCCAGCACCCCCTCTCAGGGACCCTCACCCTCCCCCCTCCCGCCTCTCACAAGACCCTCACCCGGTCTCCCATGGCAACGGCACTGCTGATGCCTACAAGCCTTTGCCCCTGAGCAAACCCAAACCTCATAATTCTGGGCTTCCACGGTGAGTTGCTTCCTCCTGCCCAACTATTTCCTCTAAATCAGCTTCCCGTTTGATTGATTATCCAAATTGTTGTAGTTTAAATTCATTTGTATAGATCTCCAGTTGTTTTTGTTGTGCGAGACAACCAAGACAATGGTTAAGGTGCTCTTCTTTATCTTCAGACTCAACAACAGCAACTCTCACAGTGGAGACCCAACCATGGCCCAGGACCCAGCCCATCACTCTCACTCAGCCCCAGTTGGTACTGAGAGCA
This sequence comes from Rhodeus uyekii, assembly GCA_037043235.1. Classification (NCBI taxonomy): domain Eukaryota; kingdom Metazoa; phylum Chordata; class Actinopteri; order Cypriniformes; family Acheilognathidae; genus Rhodeus; species Rhodeus uyekii. Next base: position 3,136,483 of record JAWRVZ010000018.1, on the reverse strand, counting down.
GCCGCCTCTCCAGTGACGAGGGTGAGAATGAAGAGAGGGAGGAAGCCACAGAGAAACTGGACTGCCATTATTCAGGTTACCACCCACGACCAGCTGCTGTAAGTATAAGAATCTTAGTGATCTTAACGTGTTTTGTTTTTGTGACAGTGAATGTCTAATACTTATGCCTGCTTTAAAAATCTCTTGCCTTTATTTTCAGCTTTTGAATCACTAAGCTACTCTAAAACGAGTTTAAATTAATATCCAGGGCCTCATTTGAATCCAATTTTGTGGCACGCCACCCTCTTTAATGCAAGTTTCAAGTTGAGTCGGCCTTCATCTGAAGAGAATATTCAGTTAACGTACTAATCATTTCTCACCAGTACTGCACGTTTGGAAGTCGATTGTACGGGAGAGGATGTTACACATTTGACCGGCGCTGGGATCAAGTACGGTGTGTTCTCACCACCATGCTGGACAAGCATGTCAACTCACAAATGTGGAAGTGAGTGTGTTGAGACCCTTCCTAGATACAGCTGTTTTTCTGATGGACAGTTCACCGTTCTAATTGTGATCTCTTCCATTTACTTTGTAGGAAAATCCCTCTGGTGTCAGAGAACTCTGCAACAACACCAACAGCCTCTCACCGGACAAGCACAAATTCACATTCTTCCTCATCCTCCTCCATTTCTGCAGGCTTTCTCGGCCTGTCTTCGCCGCCGCCTTATGATAGCAAGCCGGTCCTGTCATACGGCACCACCCTAAATGCCCGCTGTTCTCCGCAAGCCTCCGCAACCGAGCAGCCCGCCTACAGTGGCGCTTCTAGACAAGTGTCAGCCTCATCACCCCAGATGCCTTCAGCCCACTTGTCCTCGCTACCCTCGTTGGGCTCCAACCGACCCCTTAAATCCCGATCTGGTACAAAGTCCTTCAGGGCTCGGGAGCCATCCTCCAGCCTAAGTAACTCTATCGTCAAGGGTAGTAACAATAGCAGTGTTAGTGTCAGTGGAAGTGCGAGCGGTAGCCTCGGTTCGGGCAAGAAACGGAAAAACAGCTCCCTGCTTACCTCCCATGCCACTTACACCTCTGAATCTTCCTCATCTTTTAAGAAGAACTGTGCAGTAAACGCGGGCAGCCTGGGAAGCGCCTACCACTCCTCGCTCGCCTCCACCCCCTCTTCGTCTTCATCATCATCAGCAGCGTCGTCATCGTCCCACAGTGGGGTGTACAGTGTGGGAGTAAACTGCACCCCTGGCAGGGCCAACTCTCTGAGCTTGAAGCAGGAGTCGACAGGACGCGGCCCTCCTTCTGGCAGCCCTGCCGAGTCCATTAAACGCATGAGTGTGGTGATGAACAGCAGCGACTCCACCCTCTCCCTCGGGCCATTTGTTCACCAGAGCAGTGATCATCACGCGGATGCACGTTTAGAAGCCAAAAGGAGGAAGGGTTCACCTGGCTCAAGTAACCTCAACAGCACAGGTCCACACACCTTATCAATACAGATTCCATTTAAGTTTCACATACAGTGGAACCCGGTTATGTCGACGGCCTCGGGGGTTTCAAAAAAGCGTTGAGATAACCGAGGATCGAGAAAACCAAAAGCCAATATGGCGATTTGTTTGATGAAGCGATCGGCATGCTATAAAAATGTACATACACTGTATATGTTTGCTAACAACAAAAGGCATATGTGCACCAACTAACAGCAGAGATTTACCAGTATACAATAAAAAACACCTTCGATTCTCAAAACAAACCTTTAATTATATTCTCCAACATTGCAAACACAATTTCTCTCACAGCGAGTAAACAGTCACAACAATCATAACCACATTTGTTCATAACAGTCATTTCGCTCGAACAACAGCTCTGAGAAGTATTGCACATGCAGTTACTATGGTTTTGCGGCTGCGCGGCACAGTGCCGCAAGAGCGAGTGAAGCGTCATTGGAGTGAGCAACCGTAATCCACGTGCAACGTGAACTCAGCACTATCATTAGTCACGGGGATCGAGATAACTGATGTAAAGTGGTCGAGATAAGTGGGTTCCACTGTAGTTTGTTTTCTGTTTCATTTGTTTAGTTCTTCCTCAAGTCTTAGAAGCAAACCAAAGTTCATTTGTAGCCTTTACATAGTTATCAACTGTTCTTTGCTTGATTCCAAAGTGCAGTTTCTTATTTCATTTTGGAATGATTTTGACAGCGTCTGGAGCAGGAGGGGGAGGACAAGGTCTTGGTAGGCCCAAAATGGCCAAATCTCCATCAATCAACAACATCCACAGCAAGCACGCTCGCTCTATACCCGGACCACCAGGGCTCCCGAACAATTCACTCATACATCAGGTTAGTTTGTTTACATCATCCGGTTGCTTCATGGTTTTAGTTGTCCTGCTACACGTTACACTTCTGCACTTGTGTGTTTCCCGCAGCCAAAGGCTCGTCCCTGACACCGGTGTGGAGGCTCTGAGCGTGCTGAGCAGTAGGCTGGACCCAGAGCTCCCTCAGCCCCCTCATGCCACTCTGCACGAGGCCTTCTTTTTCTCTTACTCTTCCCACAATCCTCAGGGTGGAATGCACACTGGGTGGCCCATTTGATGTCCTTCGTGGGGATTTCCTCCCAAAGCCATGCAGGGGCACTCTCCTGGGATAGGATAATAAGCCAGAGAGATATAGTTCTCCTGTCGGAGGTTATAATGAATCTATACAATGCACCATTGGGTACAACGCCTGCTGCGTAGAGCTACCCAGCCTGAGCACTTTGCGCTGGGGTCTGAAGGTACAGATTTGGGCTGGTACGTAGCCTCGCCAACACTAGGAGGGATGGGCGACACGAACAACACGAGTTCCTTTACCGATGTTCTTCGGTATGTGTGAACTACTGGAAACTGAAATCCTTCTCAGCCTTGGAGGAAGTGTACAGGAGAGGAACGTCCCTACAGTAGACACACAATCAACTTAAGTTAATCATAACACATGATCTCTCACTGGAAGGCTGAATAAGATTGAGCTACGCTCACTGCAGATAGACGTGACAGGAGTGGAGTTTAAACATGAGCAACCTAAACTTAAAAGATTATGCAAACTAGACATTTTTACACCACATTTTGTTTACAGGCTAGTAAATGTAAAGCAAACAGAACAAAATACCATTTATCATACACCATTTTCCCATGGTTTTGGGGGGGGGGACTCATCATGTTTCAATTTAGATTTTTTTTATAAACTAAAAGTTATTTTGGCCTGTTTTCTTACAATCCAACCCTAACTTGAACTCTAACACCCTGCATTAGCTAAAGCATTAGATTTTTTCCCCCTCATTCATTCGGTTTTTTTTTTTTTATAATTTCAAGTTTGTTAGTAGCCTAGCATGTCTTTACTGAATCTCTGAGCAACAGTTGTCTCTTGAAGCTCCAAAACATATTCAGTTTTAGGTGCATTAAGGGCTTGATTCAGTAAAGCTTTTAGCACATGTGAAAACGACAACTGCAGAAGAAGAAAAAAGTGAGACAGCAGGTGATGTTTCACCTCTAATTAGCCATTGTAGCACTAAAGAAGCATGTGCTGAAATCTTTCTCAATGTACTCAAATCTGCAGTCTTGCTTGAAAATGATTGTAGGAGAGCCATTTCCTGGTGTCAACGCCTTAGGCATGGTATTGTTTTTGTTTTTTTGCCGTTTCAATCTCAGAAAGGGGCTTATGGCTAGTTGAGCTATAGACCAACATTACAGACACACTATCATCTCAGCAATGGAGTAGACATCTTCATGACTCTCAATACTGTGAGACCATCACCATCTCATGAAATAACCACTAACTTACACTGCAACCGTTGAGCATGCATTGATCAGATGCAAACCGAGAGGTTAGTAGCTGGACATTCTGATTGAAATCTCAGTTTTATTGTGGGTCTGTCAACTTAAAAAGGCAATAGATCCTTTTTTTTGGCTCGCTGATCTTCAGAAGAGACGTTGAGCTAGATTTTGTGTAAGTTTTTTGTGGGGCTTCTCTTTAAAACTGTAAATTCCTGAACTCCACTGATGTCAGTCAGCCATCGTTGCTGAGAAGTAGAGCATGATTTTTTTTTTTTGTGTGCGTGTTTTCTTTCGGCTTTTTCGTACACGAAACCGAATACAAATATTGAAGTATCCCTATTTCAGAATACATATTTTGTTAAAGAATTGTACATATGGAGATGTATTTTTGCACAGGCATTTTCGTAAAAACAATTTTGGTACAATTGAGATCATTATTATTTATTTAGTAAATGGAGACATTCTAAGATTATTAGAAGTGGTTCACTGCCAAGCCGATAATGCAATATGCCACTCTATCCAAACACAGCTTCTTGTTAGTCACATGCCGAGTTCCCCCTGACAGATTGTTGCCACAGTAGTGGGAAATCATCCACCGTATATACATATATATTTTTTTTTAGGTGTTAATAGTACTTTCCCCCCCTCATGACGCCTCCCCATCTCAATCCAAGAGGTCAGAGAATGTGATCAAAATAGCCCGTTCAACTGTGCAAAAGATTTCTGGCTGGCTGATGTATTTTGTAGGACTTTTCTAACTGGAAGAGGGAACAAAACAGTCGTTCAGTGCAAAAGGTGCACCGCTGTTGCCAAATGTTGTAATTGGAAACAATGCTTTTTGATTAATTGTTCATTTGCTTTTATTTAACACTGACAAAAAAAAGAGAAAGTGCCTGAATTAGTTTCTCATCGACTGTTGTTAAGGCAGAGCTTTTTATTCATGTATTCATTTTTCCACAGTACTTGAATGTGATATAAAGGTTTAGAAACGTTTTAAACCTGCCTAGGAATCTCATACATCACCTTTTTCCCCTTCAATTAGAGCGCTAACCGATCGATGACAGAGGAGTAACACTTGACACTGACGTGAGATAAGCTTCCTGTCTGTCCCTTGTATTCTTTTATGACTACTTTTGATATTAGAAATTTTCAAAGCGAGAGGGATAGATATTTTTGTGGCAAAGTCGGTGATTTCAACCAAGGCTTTAGGTGGATAAATGTACTGTTTACCTTGAAATTGTAACTCCACTGTTTTCAAATAATGAAAGCTTTGTGAAGACGTTTGATTAAACAACAGATTTGGAATGTGAATCAAAGATAAAAACGGTTTGCTTTTTGGGGAAGAAGCCTCTACATATAAACCTATGTACAAGTGTGTATATTTTGATTTCTTTCTTTTTGTATACATACTCAAATCATTTGATCAGCTGGACTTTTGTGTGTTGGCTGCTATGTAATTCATGAACAAACAGTAGGGTAGATTTACTTAATATTTAAAGAAAAGATTGTATAGTATATTTGTTTTGTAACAAGTTTCTGTAAATATCAAAAAAATAATTTATACAGTTATTTATAAGAAAAATGTGTCAGACTCGTCTTTTTTCCCTCCAATTCAGTTTTATTATATACTGTACATAAAACAAAGTCAAGTTGCTCACAAGAAAAGCTGGACATCGATCAATCCGCACATGCTGGACTACATGTTAATCACTCTGGACAGCTTCTGCACTCTGTTAAGCAGGAGATCCCCTTTCTTTATGGTTTCCTGGTACTGCCAGTTCTTGCTATCAGGTCTGGGAAAGGAAAGGGAAAGACAAATCCACTGTTAGTTTATCACAGACCAAACAGAGATTTAAATGACTAATGTTTATCTTCACCTATTGGTTTCCACAATCTCATTAACTTTGTCGATCTTGCAATGTAAACGGCCAGCGGCGATAAATCGTGACAGCTCCCTTGGGAAAGAAGAAGAGCAAAGTGGGTGAAGAAAACGCTTATGCACCGGTACGTTTAACTGTAGAGCGTGATGAGAATGTGGGAGCGTACTGGTCGATGAACTCGGTGCTGACTCCAAACGCTTCAGCCATGTATCCCAGCGTGAGGGAGCGGTAGGATTCCAGTAACTGGCTGTAGGCCAGGATGCGCATCTCTCGAACATAGTAGCGGTAATGAGGAGCAAACAACCAGTCTTGCTTCATCTCCTGCTCCACTCGAGCTACAGAAGTGAAACAGATGGAACATCTTACAAACACATTTTTAAACAATGACGGATGACTTGGAGAAGCACTTTCAGTAGACAGCAAATAAATAACAGCTTACAGCATCTTAAAGTGGAGCGGAGCTAGTTAAGAAATAACGTGCTCTTCAATCGTTCATTTCCGAACATGACCTATTTTACTTACCCAATGATTGGAAGAATACAGAATAACGGCACTCGTAGAGAGAGAAGAGGTACTGACGGACAGCAGGTAAACTGTGCAACACCTCCAAGATCTCAGCGCCTTTAATCACCTAAAAAAAATGACAATTTAATTGTATCGGTATTACAACTCTTAACACAGGAAGTATTTTGCTAGCAGAGTACTTTCTGAATTGCACACAACAAACTGGATAATTTTGTGTGGAGCTAAAGCACTTTGCGCTGCTCTGGTTAAGTGTTTTATAAATGCATTCACAAACTTATAGCTGTGATTCAATAAAGCTGGGGTTTCCAAACGGGGGCACAGGGAGCCTGAGAGGGGTGCTCAAGCATTTACAGAAGTTCATATTACTGTTTCCTATTCATTCTGCTTTCTAAAGACTACTCTGAACTCATGAAAATAACCATGATTATTTTATTCTATTGAAAGCCGTAGTGTTTAAACACCATGAGCACAACATTCATGCAGATCTTACCTTCTCTCTCAGGTCGGGCCTCTTTAGAGCGATCATACACACGTACACAGTGTATGTGACAAACGTCTTGTAGTCCATAAGCTCATACGAGGTGAATGTGGAGACCGTGTCCAGAAAGAGCTCTGCTGCCTGCTTGAAATCCCGAATGGCCACGCAGTAGAGGCCCTGATACACCTTCAGACGATTCCTCCGGTCCCAGTCACCTCCTTCTTCAATCAGACTGTTCAAGCATGCAGAGTTCATGAGTCAAACCAACATTTGAGGCTGGGATGCATTTGTTAATTAGGAATACGTATGCTCTCAATACCGCACCTTTTGGCTTTCTCAGTGTTGCGGGTGATGAGGTCGTTGTCCATGTAAAACAGTCCGATCCTCAGCAGGTAAAAAACTATATCTAAGCGATGACCAAGTGCAACAGTCTTGTCGTAGGTCTTCCTGAAGGCAGTCAGGGCTCCTTCCTAAATAAAAGGTAGAGGAATACTATCAGTGGATTTAAAGATTAAGATTAAATATGTGTGCAAGGATCAATAAGAGAAGCTGAAGAGATAGAAAGCAAAGCATTGAATGTACAAATGCAACACACAGATGAATAGATGTAACCAAAATCATCGGTTCACCAAAACTTTAAAGAAATGACCATTTCTACTCATCCAAAAATTGTGAAAAGTACCGTATTTTCCACACATAAGGCGCTTGCTAAAACATACGGTCTACAAAAAAAGGTAACCGAAGCAAAACAGTGAGTTTTATTGAACTTTATTCTACTATATAACAATACACTCACATTATGTTTTAATCAATCCATCAAAGTCATCATCTTCTGTGTCTGAATTGAACAGCGGGGCAATTTCGCCATCAAACATGCAGGTGTTGTACCGAAATCTGACTTACCTGACAAATCTGACTCCCCCCTCGTTCATTAATTCATTAATACGCGCTTCCTTGAATATTTTGTTCCACACAGCAAACACCCAGAACGTGCAAACGCCCACCCATCATGTGAAAAAAATAATTCAATATTATCATATTTAATTTAATTCATGCACAAGTACAAAGAGGAGAGTAATACATTTTTTTTCTGATCTTCATAAAGCAGAAAAATCATGAGAGTGAAATCAACAGTTCTGCTGGTGTCTTTATCTCTTATCCTGACGAAGCTCAGGCAGTTTACAGTTTCAATCCATCTGACATCCTTTATACACGTTATTTCATTTTCTATGTATTAATTTAAGTGTACGCAAAACTTCCGTGCACGTTCTGGGTGTTTGCTGTGTGAAAATAATATCGCTTGATAAGGGAATAATAATGCTCCAGGAAGTGCGTATTAATAAATGCACATGACGGGAGTCAGATTTCAGTACAACATCGGGTTCTCTCTCAGCAGCAGCAGTAAACCTACGGGAGGCGTGGCGGAGATAAGCATACGTACTGTATGAATTACGTCCCTGTGTCAGCGGGAAATGGTCCGACAGTCAATCAAGCGGAGCGCTTACCAAAGTCACACAACATTTTTACAGATTCTGGAACTCCGTGCACACATAAGGCACACTGGATTATTAGGCACACAGATGATTTTTGAGAAAATGTAAGGCTTTTAGGTGCGCCTTACAGTGCGGAAAAAAGGTAGCACAAAAATATTAAGCAATACAACTGTTTTCAATATTTATTTCTTGAGCATCAAATCATCATATCAGAATGATTTCTGAAGGATCATGTGACACTACAATCTGGAGTAATAATGCTGAAAATTTACAGGGATACCTTATTTTTTTATCATATTACTGTGTTTATCATATATATATATATATATATATATATATATATATATACACACACACATATACAGCCAAAGTGAGCATAAGAGATTTCAGTCAAAAACATTTAAAAAGTCTCATCAACCCCAAACTTTTAAATGTAGTGTATACATAGTTCAGGGCCATTCAGAAAGGAAGAGCCTGTGATATTCCCTGTATTAAAAGGAAAACATGATGCTAAAATACACTTCATTAAGATCCATCTCTTTCCTTAGAACAAACATTTAACCCCCCAAAAGTCCACAGTTCTTTCAGGAATTGTTCAAATCATCATCATTATTATTATTTATTAACTGGTGTGAGCGTGTCCTGTGTGAACTCTTACCTTGTCACCGATGCGTATGAGATATTCAGCTTTAGCCATCATGGCATCCCGAATCTCACTCTCTCCGAGGTTCTTCTCAGCATCTTCCAAAACATCATCCAGCCGTTTCAGCTCGTCCTCATTTGCTTTCTTCATCTTGCTCAACAGATCCGTGTCCGCCGACCATTTCAGCTCTTTACACAGAGCTTCATAGTACGGGGCCATATCTACAAAACATCATCATCATCACCACCACATGTACATTTAAGGCGTTTCACTTATATAACATCCATTACAAATAATTATGTGACGAGATACATCCAAAGAGAAACAGTGATCTAGATCAGATCTTTTATATTATATCAAATATGGGAGACCTCCATCCTAAAACACAAAAGCATTTATTTTACAAACTCACAATTTGAATGCTGAACAATTTATTTTAAAATCTAAAATTAGTTATCAGTTAGTTTCTACTCACTACAGAATTGTTTTATTTAATCTACATTTTATTTAAAACTATTTAAATTAACTATACTAAATGAATAACTTTAATAACAAGCACATACATGTATAAAATTAGTGTCTGTTGGCAATAATAATAATTTAACAGCAGGTTCCCATTATAGCCAAATTTCCACATTTTAGAAAATTACCTTCTAAAAAATACATCTAAAATACACTGCAAACAGAGTGACAATCGGCCCTGAAATAACGTACCGGTACATTATAATACAGCAAGGAATATAAACATGACATTAGCAGCTAATGAGCTAGCGTGCTAACTGCTTTAGCATGTTAACCGAAGCCCAAATGACAGGAAAGTATTAAAGCTCGCGCACGAAACAGCTGTATATATTACAGAAGTACAGAAAGTCCGTCATATATGTGTTAAACGAGCAGTGTGTGTGTGTGTTTGAATGAACTTACTGTTGAGTTTGATGGCGTCCATCAACTCGCTCTTCACTTTAGCATCTTGTCTGTGAGTCAGTAGAAACTTCAGCTGAGCTATTCTCAGATTGGGGTTTTTAGGTAACCCCTCTTCCTCCAGGTTTTCCAGCGGCATATCTGCAGAGTTAAAAGAGAACTAGGGAAGAACGGGAGAAGATGTTACGGCTGGGAGTGATAGCGATAAACCAGCAGCGGCGACGATGACTAGGGGGAAATCTAAACACACACACACATACACAAAAAAGGGTACATTCACTTCCTCCTGCTCGAGACGGACAAAAAATAACACTGCCCTCGTCTGGTGGTCTGTTATATTGCATGTTACATTCTAACCAAATATGTTTATTTTATAACGACTTCTTTTTTGTTGTTACTCAGTTTTGCTTTCGTTCTTTAAACTTTTCCAGACACTTTCTAGCCCTCGTGGGGTCTCTGGACCCCAGTTTAAAAAAGCCCTGATTTAGACTTTCAAGTTCACTAGCCAGAAATAGCCATTCAACATTATATGACCCCACAAAATAATACATTTCATAAATGTTTAATAAAGTTATTTTAGTCAGAAAAGATGCCTCGTTTTCATATAGAGGTATGCTTTTTAGAAAACAAAATGTGACAAGTCATTCCAGAGTCAAAAATTAACCAAAATCCCCCTTTATATGCCTAACAGAGATGACTCTGTATTTCTTGCAGAGAAGCAGCGTTGCTTCTTGGACACAAAACAAGATAGACATGAAGAGTGTGTGGAAGGAATTGGTAGGAACATTTTGCAATAATTATATTATGATTATGAAATCTGGACGATTATATATAGAATGATACAGAATTATTGTCTTGTTATTTAAACAAAATAATCATAATGGTATGATGCTGGATAATATGCTTATATGAAATATATATATATATATATATATATATATATATATATATATATATATATATACACATACATACATACATACATATAGTATTATTATTTTAGCGGCATTCATTATGGAATTTAAACTTGATTCATAGATTAACTATTTTAAATGTATTATTAATGTAAATGTACTTTTTTTGACTGTCTTCTGAAGTTTTCTCACTATTAGATTAGTTGGTTACAAACCTCGTTTAAACAACTATCAAATTAATCATAGCGCACATCCCTTGTGAAAACACATTTGTGCTGGTTTTGTAGTTTAATGTGTGTTTAACTATCCAAAAAAATATTATGTTGATTATTAATGTTGTCAGTGAACATTGTGGCTATAATTTCAGGTTGGCGGGAAAGCGATTGTCTTTATCTTTGTTCTTGGGTTGAGTGGAACATTCCAGAATGGATTTCATCTCACAGCAATCAGCTCTCCGTCTCCAGTGCGCACTTGTATTTATATTTATTCTGTCAATGTTATTGCACTAAGAATCCAGGCTAAATTTTATTTTAAAGTGTCCTGGTCCGTGCCACTTGTAGCGAAATAAGGGTCAGAGGAGTTCTATATAGACACCTTGGGTTCTTGACTCAATTTTAAAAACCTTTTTAGGCCACAAAGGTTCTATATACAGTATATTCCAAAAGTGGGTTTTTGCAGTGATGACATAGAAGAACAATTTGGGGTTCCCAAGGAAACATTCAGTGAAAAAGAACCATGGTTTTCAAACTATGAAGAACATTTACATAATCTATAAATAACCTTTTTTTAATATAATGAAACCTTCAACATCTATGGAAACTTTCCATTAGGAATAACTGTATAATTATAATTAAATTAACTGGACTGATTTCTGAACAGCTATCTTTCATCCTCCAGACTATTTTAACCCTGTGTGTGTAATCACGCATTGTGAAGTCTTGTTTTGCACCGCCTATTTCTGAGGGTTATTTTCCCTGTGTTGTCCTGCTCATGTTTTGCTTTAGATTACTGTATATGACTCATTGCTGCAAGCCTACCACTTGTGTTTTTGCCTGGACAACTCATATTCTTGTTTGCTGCCTGCCCTGATCCTCTGCCTGTTATGACAATGTTTAATGCATGTTTTTTGGATGTAATTTCACATAAGAGTATAGGGTTCATTAACAACATTACTTACTATATGGTGAAGGATAGGGTTACGTTTAGTTTAGTTGCTTGTAATTAAGCCTAATTTACTATTACTAGAGCAAATAAATGATCTTCAGCTAAAACATGTAACAAGGACACTGTAAAATAAAGTGTTACCAGAAAACAACGGTTTAAGAATTTTTCTATTGCCAATTCAGTATCATATGTACAATATAGCTATGACTCAATTCTCGGTTTGTCTCCAATCTGTTTGTCCACAGTACATTCAGAGCTTTATTAACAGCAGCTGGATACATCACTATGGAGAGGTTCCAGGAGAGAAGACCGTCACCTTTATCTGGTCTGCTGTGGTGGCTCTATACCCTTTTGGAGGTCTCACTGGCTCCATGACTGTCAGATACTTAACTAGTCATCTGGGAAGGTTAATGTCACCCATCCTCATCTCCATTCTATCTTTTAACTTGTGTGATAAATAGCATTATAAGATCACTCTGGCATAATATTTTCAGGAATAAAAAAAAGGATGCTCATTTACTGTTCACAATCTTCTTTCAGAAAAAAAACCATGCTATTGAACAGTGCCATCACAGTTGTGGCCGCAGTAATCATGTACATTAGCAAACCTACATACTCATTTGAGTTGATCCTCGTAGCACGCTTCCTATTTGGATTCGGAGCAGGTATGTTAAGACTGTATTATAAATATTACCTAATAAGAAGTGATGTGTATTATGATTTGCTTTTGTTGTTTCTTGGAAGGGTTGGGTGGGAATGTCCATGCCATCTATATTGGTGAGAGTTCACCAAAGAAAATCAGAGGCCTGTTGACACTCACAGTCGCTACCTTTCTGTCTCTTGGTAAACTGGCAGGACAGTTTACTGGCCTCAGGTAATCCAGAGTTGGATATGTTGGATTGTTGTTATTTGCTATTATTCGATCTAATGTGAGTGACAGGTTGCCCTGCCCTCATGCTATTAAACACATTATCAGAGAAGAGATGATATGTCGCTGTAAGAGGGAAGGGGAACTTATTTTGATTAAAGATTATAAGGGCACATAAATATAACAAAAACGATGTGCATGGATAAATCAGTTATATTCCTTTGAAAAGAAACAAGAATTGTCCAATTTTAAGTATGGAACTGGGTTAGGTTCTATCCATTGGTTTTTGATTGGATTGAGGCTTCCAGTCGACTGTAAGAAACGGCCGTTTAAGCAGACGAAATGATTGGAGAAGTCTGACATAACCAAAGTGAAGTTTGTCATTTATTTTATGAGTTATGACATTTTGAGGTCAAAGAAAAATAAAACTAATAAATTCACAATAAAACTAATAACAGTATAAGATTAGCATTAACATGGCGTCTGCAAATGAATCTTTTCAAATTCAATATTTCTTTGAATTGTTCTAAATTTCTATGCTTGAAATTTCATTCACAGGGAAATCCTTGGCCGTGAAGAGTGTTGGAACATCCTGTTGTGTATCTCAACATTTTTTTGTGTGGTTCAGTTGGCAGTCTTGCCATTCTTCCCTGATGCTCCACGATATATTCTGATAGAGAAGAGCAACAATGAAGAGTGCAAAAAGGGTACATTACATTTAACAAAATCATTGCAATTTTATGGAACTGATGAACCTCTGTATGTCATTGCAAATGTCTTTTGTGTTAAATCACGTATATTTGTTTTCATTGGCAGGACTCCAGTGTCTATGGGGACCTGGTGATTATAAGTTGGAGATAGAGGAGATGTTAGAAGAACAGGCAGTCATTGGAGAGGAGAAAAATAAGAGTCTTTTGGATCTCCTGAGAGACAAACACTTGCGCTGGCAGGTCCTTTCCTTGATGGTCGTCTATGGATGCATCCAGTTCAGCGGAATCTCTGTTGTAAATCATTTATTTTGTATTGTTAATTAATCATATTATGCTTATATATAGAAATATGTTTGGATTAGGTCTGCAACAAGTATGCGATTAGTCGATTACTATAATTAGTAATTCCACAATTAAGAGTCTGCCGACCAAGCTATGGAAAATTTCTGTGTCAAATTACAGCACCGTAAGGTACGGGTTGATGAGATTTATTATATGCCACTTTTTCTATGGACAAAATGCGTGGAGGAAAATGAGTGAGCTGCTGCAAGATAAGTGCATGATCCAAGCTGCCCAAAATATAAGAATTCTTTATTTTAAGCTTCAAGCTAATGCATTAGTGTTATGTTTAGGGCGACTTGCCCTGTCAAGTGCTTTGGCAGATGCATTTGCTGTTTAATGCGTGAGATATGTGCACTTCCTCAGTGCAAAACTTGTATTTTACAGTTATATCCTTATCTGTAAATGTTACAAATTCAAGCAAGTATTTTCACTTTGTATGAAGGCTCGTCCTGACAAAATAACAGCATGTAAATTTACAGGATAAAGAAATGACAGTAAGAATTAATGTGTGTGCTCCTGCAGAATAATATCCTCTAATATCCCTCTCACCTCAAATCTGTTTGGGTACTCTGTAGTGGACTTGGGGACAAGAGGGTTCTTAGGTACAGACTCGGGGGCTAGAGGGAGCTAAGGAGCAGACTCAGGGACTAGAGGGCAGTTTGTAGAAGACTCGGGGACAAATTAGTTTTCTGGGTGAGTACTCTGGGTTAAGGTTCACTGGAGACGATTGAAGATCAGAGATCACTGGAGATGACTGGAGATCGGAAATTGCTGGAGGCGACTGGAGATCTAGGTGTGCTGTAGACAACAGGAGACCTGGGCACGTTGGAAATGCTTGAAGTGTGTGCCTCACTGACACGCATTTGGGGGCCAGTTTCGCTGGGTGATTTGGAGCGCTCAACCTCTCACTAGATGGGACTGGTCAGTGGTTGGGGATGTCCTCCATCTTCCCTAAAAAACATAAAACATAGGCAGAACCGTTCAAGGTGAGGACATGGTTGATGAAGTCCTCGGGGGAGACAGGTCGATACAATCCATAGTCTAGCCCCATCCAGAAACATGATTTGAGCATAGCATCACTTCAACTGACCAGATGAGCCAGCGGCTGACCGTTCTTGCAGAGATTCAGAACCAGATAGTTCTCTGCCCATCTCCTCTCTGACAGATCTCTCTCAGAAGCTCTGCTTTCTCGTGCATTGCGAATGAAAAGGAACTCTGGCGGTTTTCAGAATTTAACCTTATAGAACTGCATGAAGTTAGCAGCTTTGCAGACATCTGCCAATGGAAGGCATAGAGTGGCCTAAGATGTGACCTAGTGGAGTGACAAGTAACACCCACTGGTCAGGGTTGATGAGATTTATTATATGCCAACTTTATCGACTTGACTATCCAGCGTGATAGTCTATGTTTGGTTAAAGACACACCCTTAACAGCATACCTCACCATAACAGACAAATAGACTTAACATACCATTTTAAAGCTTGTACAGGACACAGAAGATGAGACATCGCCCATCTGTATCCAAGTGAGTAAAAGGCATTTGCTAACCACCCAGATGGATTGCCAATAGTGTTCACTACTTTTGGTTAACAATCCATTAACTGTGAACTGGTCCCAATGGCCAAACCCAGAGCAGAAGATGAGCTGGATCTGGGTGCTAAACACGGCCATGTATCTGAGAAAAGAGGTCCCGTCTGATGGAAGCTGCCATAGTTCATCCTGTAACAGACTCAGAAGAAGAGGAAACCTTGGCCTGGCTGGCCTCGAGGTGCCACTAAAAGCACCTTGTGCTTGTATAAAAATATTCTGTGTAATATCTCCCACAGAAGTGGAAAATGTGTACAACATGCAAATCAGCCGCTCAAAGGCTAACACATCCTGCACCAATGGGCTCTTGCAAACCACCAGCAGTCATTTGTGAGGCAAGTGGTCATTTGTGAGGCAAACAGGTCAACCTCTGCCTTGCCAAACCATTGCCAAATCAACAGTACTCCATCTGACCCAGGGGTCAGACACTGAATTTGTCATTGATTGTGAAAAGGGCGACATTCCTGGGACTCCTCTGCCCTTCTACGTCACTGTATTGTCTGTAGCTGAGAGGTATTGTGTTAACAAACTTCAAGACCTCAGAAACATTGAGGCCAAAAATATGTACTGGTGCAATTGGCAATTCTCTCAATGTCTTTTTACAATTTTACGGTAACCTTGCCTGAGCAAGCCATACCTGGCACTGGGCTGTTAGAAGGGTCGCTGAAAGTGTCCCAAGTTCCCAGGTCACATGACCCATGGTAAACAGAGCAGTCTGTAAGCAGTTAGGTACAGTGTCAACATTTTGTGCCCCTAATGTGTTATTGCAGGCAAGAAGCTGGCACATAGCGTTCTCTGCTCAAATTATATAGGCTATTGATTCATATGTCTTCAAGAACATGTCTGTATGTCCACATTGTGCACTTGGGCAGCATACGTTGCCTCTTAGAGATTCAAAGTCAAAGAAGTCAAGTCAAAGAAGTCAAAGGCCATTGAAGTCAGCCTTGACCATTGAAGCAAGAGTGCAGGCTGTCTTTGACCTCCTTCTAGACACACTGAACCTCACACTAAAAGCACTAGAGAATTCTTCCACATTGTCCTTACACAGTGACATTGACATTACTATCAGCAGCTTGTTTGAAGAACACATTGGTTTGGACGGGCTGGACAGGCGATATATCAAGACCCAAACGAGCCACCACCATCTGCAGAGCAGATGAAATATCATCTGGAGAAGATGGGCCTGTGCCTGATAACTGTACAGACCCATCACTGTAACCACCTGCAGCAGACAGGTTGGATAAAACATCATGTGGGAGGGTGCGTTAAATGGCAGGTTCCATCAATTCTTCATCAAGAAAATGTGAATTAGTCACGCTCATGGAGAGGGCATTTAAATCTATTGCATGTGTGGGTTGCAAATCGCTCTAATCCACGGGTGTGGTCTCAGTATGTGCTGCTGACACTGGGAGTTGTAGAGACTAAAGAAGATGTTTCATCTTCACCATTTCTGAAGGGAGAGTATCCACAGTTTTCAATAGCCAATGTTCCGAAATTTCTGTCTGTGATAAAGATTTCTTTTTGCTTGGTGGAGCCCCAGCAGCTGCTGACATGCGATGCTTTTGAGCACACTTTGGTTGTTGTGTGAGGTGAAGCAGTCTCTCTGACAATGGTAGCATACTGCAAACATGGATAACATGGATCACCTCCTTCAGATGCTGAATCCCTAAACATGATGGGCATCAATTGTGATCAATAAAATAAAATTGGCATCAATAAAATAATTTAGCTTTTTATCCTATTAATCGATTAAATAATCGGCCAACTAATTATCAAAAAAGTTGTTAGTTGCAGACCTAGTTTTCCTATGTCATTGTGTAGTAAAAAATTATCTAAGACATCCTTTAATAGTTACAGAATAACCAGAGTAATAAGTAGATACCTTGTGAAAAGATGTGATCTTTTACCCTTCTCACTCATAGATCACCGTCTTTTCTTTCAATGTCTTTTTGGAAGCGGGAATCCCAGTGGACAAGATCCGTTATGTCACAATGGGCATAGGAGCATCAGAAGTTCTTGTCTCCATAACCTGTGTAAGTTCCAGACAAGCACACATGAAAGTGTGTAATTTGAAATGGGATTGGGATAGTTTCTAAGGGAGGAGCATCTTGTGGCCTTTTGTTTTTAACAGAATTTCTGTTTGTGTGCATGTGTAGGGTCTGTTCATTGAGAGAGTGGGGAGAAGACCCTTGATGTGGGCAGGGTTTGGGGGCATGTCAGCCATTATGGCATTAATCACAGTCACTCTGTACCTGAAGGTGAGTTTCATTCATTTAACAGCCCACATCAAGGACCGAACAGACCTTTATCATCTCATCTCTGCTTCATTTGCAGGACTACAGCTCTGTGATTCCATACATCACAGTCGTTCTCATTTTCCTCTTTATCATGTTCTATGGAGGAGGCCCAGGTAAAGTTATTTGCATATTTCATTTGATTTGACATTTAATTTGATTGGTCGACTGATCCAAAATCCTGATGTAACAACTAAAGGGGCAGCTAGACAAAAGTTTGACTGTTGAAAAATGTGGCGCTCTTGTGGGGATCTTTAGTCCCACTAGTCTCTGTCAATGGCTCCTAAGGGATATTTAACATGCATTTTTTTTACATGACAGTTTCTCTCATGTCTTTTGGAGAACATTGTGCACATTATGCACAAGAAGTTAAACGTTTTAAAAATGTACATTTGCTAAATAAATTATTCTATTCCTGCATCTCAAGTTTTTAAACTCATTTCCATGTGAACGACCCCTAACCAGCACTGGAACTTTTCACTTATTGTATCAGTGGTGGGGATTTTTCAGTGAGCATGATTACATTGTTACATTAGTAGGTGGCAAGTAACCATCTTTATGAGTACATCATTCAATTGATTTGTTCTAAAACGCTGATTCATTCAGGAGAGAAACAAGGGATCTATTTCACAGACTGATGACACAGTTCCACAGTTATCAACATTGCAAATTAAAATTCTCTCTCTATTTCTTTCTCTTTTGGAGAGTCATGGAAACTCTACCACAGATTTATTTTTATTTAGCTACAAGAGTAAATATGATGACTTCTGCTTCTGAGAACCCTATAAATGTTAAAAGGCTCCAGTGTTAATGAGTGTATCACTGAATCATTCCCCTAACTGATTCATTCAACTTATTCTAAAATAAGCAGTCACACACAGTTTTTCTGCAAATTTCCATGGGTGAAATCTAGTCATTTCAATAGGAATCCAGGGCAAAAGATTTCCCCACAAGATTTGCGTCAGGTTTATTTAATTAAATTACTTAAATGACTTTATTGACGATAATTGTGATAATGCAGCTTTCACTATATTTACATTGATATGCTCCATAAGCAAAATCACTATCAATAGTGTTGTTGTATTGAAAACAGCATTCATTGTGTCAGTGCAAACAACTTAAAACCTTTTGCTCTGAACAGCTGGAATTTTGCTCGCCAATGAGATCTTCATCCAGTCATACCGCCCAGCTGCATTTGTGTTCACCGGCGTCCTGCGCTGGCTGGGATTCACCATACTTGGATTCATCTTCCCATTCCTTATTGTAAGTCCCTCAACATAGCAATACCACAAAAACATGCAAATATAAAGCAATGTTTGTTGATTCAGACACCTTATAGACTGTAATGACGTTAAAATACATAGTGATGTGTGTGTGCTCCACATTGCTATTAGATACATCGTTCATGGTTTACGTAAGCCATCATATTTAAAGACAGTTATTATAGCGTTATGGTGATTCTCACAAAGTTTCACTCCTCTTTATTTTAAATGATCATAATAAAATACAGAAAGATTTTTTTATGTGTGCCCTATTATGTCTTCTTCCTGAACAATGTGTAATACAAGGCTTTCATCACACCTTTTCTGCTGTCTGTTGCCGCACACAGAGACTCACTTTAACAAAAGGCCACATTTCTCATCCATGTTTCTGCAGGCCGTTCTGAAGTCTCTGAGCTTTGTTCTCTTCTCCTGCATTTGTCTGATAGCCGCTCTCTACGTCTTCTTCATCCTTCCTGAAACAAAAGGCAAAACTCCACTTGAAATTTCCCAAGAGTTTAAGAACATCAGAGCGTGTGGATCCTCCAAAGAAGAAGCCATGTGCTTAGAGACTAAGCTGTAAAATTCAAGATAACTTGCCTTTGTACTTTAATGTAAATATGGATGGATATGGACTGGCATTACATTAACATCATATTTATCAACATTATATTTATAAAGATGGACTGCTTAGCTAATATTTTAAGGGATACTGTTCCATCAGCTGGATGGATGGTCATGGGTTTATTATGTGACAATGGCCATATGACTGTAAAAATTTATACATGGTTACTAAAAGATAAATAAATGCACTTGAAATGTCGATTTAACTTATTCTGTGAGAAGAAAAAGATTACACAAGCATAAAAAAGGAAATTGTAGCTAGAATACAGAAAATACATTATACTAGTCTAGCTTTTGTTCTGTTACTTCTGTTATTATATACTGCTGTTTCTGTAAACTTCTGTTATTTGATCTGCATGTTCAGTTGTTAAAAAGACATTTTTTGCTTACCACTCAAAACACCTTCAGGATCTTTGTATAGTTTCTTTTTTTTTTGCTTTCTCAATGACTGAAAAATGTCTAACTACATAACGTAATGTCTACAGTAACCCATTTTTATTTCTTACATGACATTCTAGTTGTTCATTAACTTGCCAATCAAACATTATAACGTCAATACAATCTTTGAACCGTTAAGTGAGGTTAACCCCACTGTATCGCCCACTCAGGTTAGTGAGCAAGGCTCTGGGTTTGTAGAAACCTGTGAAGGTTTAGCGCAGGGACTTTCTCTCTTATCAGTCCTGGACAGACTGCCCAGGTTTCCCAGCCTCATTAACAGTTTAAGAGTACCGTGTCAACACATACAAATAATGATTGACATAACAAGATGCTTTATCAGAGGATTAATTGAGGATTAATTTAGCTGGCTATCAACAATTATAGACATCCCAAAACACCCCAAGTACCTCATATCGGAACAAACTTCTTTTGCTCCCTAATGGTAAGGAGATTTGAAAATGGGCGGTCAATCATTTTGTTGGTTGTTATTAAACTACATATGTATTTTAGGTAAAAGCATCACATGTATATAGTATTTTATTATATATTTTGGGGGTTCTTCAAGATTGTGCTTTAGGTTTTCATTTGTAAGTCACTCTGGATCTAGGTACCCAAAAAATATGTGTATATATTTTTTTCCAAATGTATTATACATATATACTATGTATGATTATATGGTTAAAGGTTTCCAAAGACTTTTTAAGTGACAAAAACAAAAGCTGAAATAATGTTTTAGAGAAATAAATCCCTGTGTCATAAATTAACCACCCATATATGTGTATGGAATACATAATTCCATTTCGATTTAAATTATGGGTCATTATACAATATTTTCCACAGCCAAAGGGTGGCGCTGTATATTCACTGCAGAGTTACAGTAAAGCTCTGCAGTGCAATCAGCTTTTAATATGAACCTAAAGTGAAGTGTTATTAAATTATTCATTCAACATGATACACAGGAATGTTACACTTGAGAATGTTACCAACTATGATTTTACCTCTTTGCAAACCTCTTTAATGACAATGTTAACTATATAGTCATCAGTAATGTTTCCTTTTAACTGTTTTTCAGTGAAACTGACTACTTGAAAAGTATGATTCTTTTTTAACCAAATTAATCTATACTGCGACTTTGTAAAACTATTACAACGTTTTTACACAGCAATTTAGAAAAATTTAACCTCCATTTTTGTCTAATAAAATGCTTTGCTGTTATTGGAGTTTGTTTGTGTGTGTGTGTGTGTGTGTGTGTGTGTGTACGTTAACACTCTAGAGAGAACATTTTAAAATATAGGCCACTCCTCAGATCTTAGCTTTGTACTAGAATAAATTATACACACTACTGTTGAAAAGCTTGAGGTCAGTACGATTTTTTTTTAAATAAGTTGCTAATGAAAACACTAATATTGTGAAATATTATAATTTAAACGACTACATTCTTTTTGAACATAATTTCAAATTCAACACATTTTCAGAATCATTAATCGAGTCTTCAGTGTCATATGATCCTTCAGAAATCATTGTATGCTGTATATCATTGTATAATATGCTGATTTTGTGCTTATGAAATGTTTTTTATCATCAATGCCGAAAATAGGTTTTTTTTGTTGCATTCCTTGAACAGAAAGTTCAAAAGAACAGCATTTATTATCATTATTATTTAGTAGTTTCATTTAGTAGTAGACAAATATACGTTTATTTCTTTTTTCTTTATGTTTTCCATTAAGACAACCTAACACAGCCTAAGCATTCACATCACAACCAGTTTAGTAGTCACTGCTCAATCACATAATGTCATGATCTCATGAAAAGCTCATTACCGCCAACTACAATTTGACACCAGTCCTCTCTCTCTGGTGTGCGTATGGATTTCGATCATTCTGAGTGTCCTTGGCTTGCTAAGTGGTGGACAATTCTGAGAGCGTAAAATGCATTAAAGGCTGAACACACTAATAATAGCTGACCAGCATACTGACGCGACACTCAGCAGCAACGAGCAATTTGTTCTCCGGTCATATCGTTGCTACTCCGCAAATGACATATTAGTATGGAATCTGTGAAAAGACGGTCAAACAATGTTAATATAATTAGCTTCATTAATATTCCTGCAGCTCATTATTAATGTTCAGTTGCCATCATATTAAGTGCATGACTGAAATCGATCATTTATCTTGTGAATGAGTGTGCGAGCAGATGCATCACAAGGTCAATGTAGAAAGCAAATATCCATCTCAAAGTCAACGTTCACCATATCCTAATGCTCTACAGTTACTTTCATGTTTTGAAACATCCACACTGTAAAAACACACCCAATTCAACATAAAAACCAGCTGCCTTTTATAAT
The DNA here is from genome assembly GCA_037043235.1 of Rhodeus uyekii. Taxonomy (NCBI): domain Eukaryota; kingdom Metazoa; phylum Chordata; class Actinopteri; order Cypriniformes; family Acheilognathidae; genus Rhodeus; species Rhodeus uyekii. The sequence continues at coordinate 3,114,210 of JAWRVZ010000018.1, read as the reverse complement.
CAAATTATACAGTATACATATATCGTACATTACTAAATGTTACTTTTATGTAAAAAAACAACAAGCAGCAAAAGAACAACAACACCAAGAACATTCAGAAAACCATTAAAGTAGCATTTAGAATTTTAACTATATGAAATTATCATCTGATTTATATGGATCGGCAACATGCCATAGTAAATGAGCGTAAGTGCACAGATGGGCCCGTTTCAGTAAGATCATTAATGTCTGTAAAATGACTGGGGCTGCAGCTGGAAATCATGGGGCCTTTGGCACCATGGGATTATATCCTATGTGTGAGCAAGAAATGAATGTCTCTATGAATGATAAACAGTCCTGAGACCTCCTGATCCGAGGATTATGAGCTCTGAATAGCTTCATTTAGCTGTGGAGGCATCACAATGTTCATTGTAATGGATTTGTGTGCTGTCATTGTGGACAAATACCACAGGTTGCTTTATGGGTATTTTTTGCTGAATGAAAATAAAAATTGTGCAGAATAGATTTTAATTGAGTTTAGCAGGCATTGCCCAAACGTTTTTCCAAACCTGCCAATACTTTTTTTTAAACAAGTTTTCAAATGTTATTCAGTCGAGGACAGCAAAGGTTCTTTGTCTTTTGTTGTTTGATCAACATTAAAGCAATTAATATTAGGCTACTGTCCCTTTATTATATACTGTTACACATATCTTTTATTTCTCAACTCAGTTAAGATAGCTGACAAGGATGCCGTTTTGACCATTTTTTTTTTTATTCGTCGCAGATGCGGTTGCGTTTTAGTAGGACATTTGCGCCGCTGCTGCGTTGTTCATTCAAAACGTCGCAGAAATAGAGAAGCTCAATGCAGAGAAGGTCTTGGCTATGTTAAAACTGTAACCCTGTACGATTTAAAACGCAAAAACATACTCTGTGTGATAAACTATGCATAAATACTGATGTTTTGTTCATAATTGTTTATGCAATTTGCGAAATCACGCTGTGAGGACTGCTGCTTATATATATATATATATATATATATATATATATATATATGTTATCAGAATGTTTTGAGAAGTCTCCCTGTTGATAGTTGGAGCCTGAGCCGAGTTCAGCCTTGGTGAATAACCCGTCAACCATGTGATCAACGGAGATATCCTTCAGACTGTCTGCTCTTGTGTGGAAAATTACTAGTTTTGTTTATTTTTCTTTCTTTCTTTCTTAGCCAATCAGAATCATTTAACCATCATCATTGACGTAGTTAGCACCCTCTGTTAGAGTATAATTGCTGTAACAATGTTATTGTATTTGAGGCGGCCTACGAACTCCTTGTGAGACCTGAAGCTGGCTTCTGCTGATGAAACTGCGAACTAAACTTCACTAAAATTTCTTCTATTGACTGCACTTCTGACTCCTGGTCTTCATTCAACATATCAGGTCCTCGGGTCTTAACTGTAATTCCCCTACAATGCTTTTTTCTACAATGTAAACTGCACACACTCAACTGCACACCCCAAATGTTCTTATCTACTTGTTAGTAAATATTAGTAATATCTTTATCTTTTTTTCCAAGCATTGTAAAGTTATGCTTAGCACAGGATTTATTTTAGTCATAAACTGAAAAACCTCAAAGGAGAATCTCAAGAGAACCAATGGCGAATTAGTCTTCCAGGTTCTGACGTCATCCCTGTACCACTCTATTGTATCTATGGTAATGTGTTGTATCATGCATTATTGTTTCTGATTATATATATTGGCAGTAATTTAAATCAGCTAAATGCATGATGGCTTCATGTACATGGATATGTGTTTTGGCATAACTGACTGAAATGATAACACCCTCAAGAGGTGTGATGTCATATATTTGGAAAATGACTGGTTACATCCAGCTGGTGACATGAGAAACTCATCAATTCATAAAATCATGCAGACTGAAATTAAAGCTTCATGTTCAGCATCTCCTGAATGAGCAACAATTCTGAATCCTTATATAAATAAGGACAGGTTTTGAATTATAAAAGGGAGAAATCATAACAAAAGACAGCACATATTCTTTTTAAATGCATGTTTCCAAGAGCACAAAGAAACGAATCAACAAAGAATCAATGTCTCTGGCTGCATTATTCCCTACACTGATGATCTGACATATTTTCGCTTGAAAGGCATATTGAATCCACCAAGTTAGTCAGGTCACATATTTCTCTGGTAAATAGGCACTAGCAAAAATTGCTTCCACCTGATTTGGTAACCATAGCAACAGCAGACAGCTCAAGCACTTTTCATTCTTTTTGGAACAGTGACTAATCATACTGTCAATATGTATCACTCTATTACAGATCTAGGGATCGCACATACACAAAAAAAAAGTTTAGTTTTTAAATGTCTTTAAATTGGATCATATATCAAACAATTCAACGGTGTGATGTGATGATTTATTTATTTTTGACCTCGTAATGATTAATCAAAATTTCATAACTGGACCTTTTTCGGTGAAATGACTAGTGACATATGCAGAATACTTTGAATTTTATTTAAACAAGTTCTGTAAATCGGACCGCAAAGTTTGGGTTCATAAAAACAGATCTTTCCGAACTTGAAAATAGATCGGATTCATTTGGATTGATTTAAACAATCTAGAATGTTTTGAGTTAACATATTAGCATATCCATACAATTGTCAGAAAAACATGGTAATAAAAAAGCAACGCTCTCTATGGAAAGTCCTAAAATAGGCCAACTTTTATCCAAGTAGTTTCAAGCTTCCGGTAGAAGAACATTTTAAAACTACAGTTAGAAAATATATCAAACTTCACGCAAAGGTTCATGGCTTTAACTTTAATGCCCCAGAGATAAATTAGCATCATAAAAGACAATATTTAAATAGAAATACCAGCAGTTGGCTCTCTCAAGTCAACAAATAATGACTGCGATGGTCATGTCACGTCATTGAAAGTGCTTTTTACATCAGTTACCTCTGACATAAGCGCTCTAAAAGCATAAAGTTAACCACAAATTGCAAAACCAACATGTCAATTCCACAATAGATGGATAGACTATAAACTCACATATATTGTTTTAATGTTTTTAAGTATAATGCCCGCTCTCAGCTCTGGCCCTTAGATTAATTCAGTCATGGCCCACAGATTAATACTGGGTCATAAGGGGGATGAATGTCAACTCTAAGAGTCTCTTTTGGTTTTATGAGGTGATCCTACAAAAAAAGACAGCTCAAACTCTTGGGAAATGTAAAAGGATCTTTTATAAATTATTTAAATGGTCAAGGGACAAAAAAAAATCTAATTACTTGCGAGGTAGAACATGCTATTTATAATCTTATTAAAGGTTAAATTAAGATGTCAATCAGGGAAACAGATAATAATATTAAGTAAAATAACCAAAACTCAAAGTTGCATGGCTTTGCCACTTAAACAGTAACAGATACAGTAAAACACATGATCTCGATATCATCCAGGCAGCAATCAGGGATGCAGAAACATTGCAAATGATCTGAAATTGTAAGGGAATAACAGACATGGGCCGCTGACCTTAACGGCAAAGACAGGTCTGACACTTTCCATTATGACTATAAGTTACGCCTGGGCAGCTTCACAATTTCATGGTTTTGCTTTGTCTGCAGTATCAGGCCCTCAGTGGACCTCTGGGAGCTATTTTTAACATTATATCATGCAGTCTATGCCAATTTGCCGTGCTTTCAAAATTGCCCCTGACATCCAGCAAGAGCAAAACTCACAATATGAAAACTATGACATTAAATAACCATCAAACAGACATTTGTTTCGTTTGCTGAAGTCGCACTCTGAGGTTGAGCAATTATTGATCGACAGCGAAGAATCAAACTGTTTTCCTCGACACTCATTTCATTGATATAATAAACTATAGAGTCGTTAAATGGACAGTTCATTTACTCACCCTTATATTGTTTGTTCAGAACCCGCGTGAGGAAGGAAAACATAAGACATTTTGAAGAGGTTTAGGTGTATTGAATCATTTTGAAGAGATTTAGGTGTAATGAATCGTTTAAGTAAGCTTCAAAAAGGACACAGACGCATCATAGTTTTGACTTTTTTGGATAAAAAAGCCTCTGCTAAAAGCATAAATGTAAGCTATAGCATACAAATACTAGACGGAAATTGACGTTATTAATTAAAGATAGTTCAGTGTTGATATCCGATTCGTGAATGAATCGTTCTTTTAAAGTCTTTTCAGAGAGACGGTCTGGTTCTCAAGTTCATTGTGTACCGACTCATGATCCGATCGAAGTCGTAAACGACTCACTTCAGTCTCTTGTTCACACAAAGAAGCGAAGCGAATTAACTGTTTCGCTGTAAAATAACGCTTCATTGTCGTATTAGACATGTCAAGATTTTCAATTAATTTTCAAATTTTAATAAAATTAAAGAATTACATGTCGGTGTGACTTTAGAAGACTCCGAATGTAACGACCGAGACATGGATACTATTAGAACGCTTTGTGCACGAGTTCATGCATTTGGGAATAAAGCTCGACTTAAAGCTAACTTAAAGCTTACAACAGAAAGCTAACGTTGACATATCTGCCATAATACATAAACCCTGGCATATATAACGTTATTACCCTTGATCAAAATCCAATGGGAATTTCACTTTGTTCTGTAGGATCTTATTGGATTCTTAGAATCCTATTGGACACTCTGATTTATTTTAAAGTAATTTTAGTTTCTCCTGTGGTATTTTTTTATACCTCCCAGATTGTTTATAATGTGACTGCAATTTGCTCAACATACATTGAAAGTCTACATCAAAGCGAGTTAAAACAAATTTCAAGACAGAATCAAAAAGTACTATTTGTTAGTAAATGAAAAATAGGAAAAGTGCAGTTTTAAGATTCTTAAAAAAAATCTTGAAAGAATTTAAAAAGAAGATAAAGTAGTCCCATATAGACTGAATAGGGACCCAATTGGATCCCATTAAAATCTTGTGAAAAAATATCCTATAGTATAAGAATCCTATAAGTATCTTTTCCAATATATGATCCTGTACCAGGTTTCTTATTGGAATCCTTTATGGTTTTTTGACACGGGTAACAATTTATCAGTTCAACTATTGTTAGCTTATAAAAATTGCCAATTAATCCTTCTCTGGGGTAAAGTAGAGGAAACAGAAAGAGAGATAACTTACGAAAGAACAGGAAGAAAAACACAAGTTGCAGATGGTTATACCAGAACAACGCCATCTAATCCTTCTTTCAAGACTCATCTGACCACTACCAAGTACATTATGAGGAGAAACATTCCTCAGACAGTAGCGCAAAGCATCTCATGTTTCTGGCCAGTCGTGGAAATTAACTCTTTGCGCCACTTTTGAACAAGTTAAGATACATTTTTCAGGTTTATGGCACATAGGACTGTGGTCATGGTTTATGGATAAATATCCGAAGACCACTTATGTAGCTAGCAGCTTAAATAGCATTCTGAATCTGTGTGTAAAATGATAGTCTCCTATATTATTACTTAAACAGGAGCATTACTGACAGAATGATGGTTTAGAATCTAAACGGAGCAAAGCTTGAGCGAAGATGAAGCTTGAAATGAATCCTTGAATTTTCATAAGCACAGTCATTAGCAGTGATGTGTATCAGTAGCAAGGTCAGCCATTTGGATCCTTCATTGCTCAGTGGTCTTTTTACATTAATACATTGAACAGATGGCGAGCGTGTTGGTGTCTAATCCGAGTCTGAGATCACAGAACGCTCTGATGATGAAGAACCAAGACCTGTCAATCAAATCTCTCACAGAAATACTTTTTAATTTCCAATACAGGACAAAAATCAGCAAATTAACGTGCATGCCTTGACTATTTTCTCTACATTTTGCTTAGTACATAAATGATTCTATTGATACAAAATATAAAAATATGTGGTACATCATTTACAGATAATTTACATTACATCCTTAACTTAGTAAATTTCTTCATTCGGTTGCCTATATACATCTTATTAATGGGATTTTGTGCCCAAAGCAAACACCATACAAAAAAAAAAAACATCACTGTGCCTGAATGGATTACATAAAGAAGAATTGCACATTAGTTGTAACAAATGTGGCAACAGTGCTGTGGATTTAAGAAGTCCCTAAAAAGTGTAACATCCAGAATAAGTTGTAAATATCACATGGGAAAGCATGCATATACAATTGAGCCATGAACAAATTAAATTACTGCGTATTATTCACTGATAGCCTCACAACACCGAAAGCCTTTTAAACTGTATTGACGGGGAGAAAAATACTTGTGCAAGGTTGGGCATGATGCAGCTGGTGTGATGTTCAGGAGATAATGCAGTTCTTGCTTTTCCTGCGTTTGCGAGTATGCAACTGTCCTCGGCTCCCGAACTGACCAGATGCGCCGATTCCTGAAGAGTTGTATTTGCGCAGCAGCTCTTCGCTAGTCAAGTACCTCAGCTGGACCGGTCTGGGGATTGGCTCACCCAGAAAATACCCTTCATCTTCTGACTCTGAAGATGAGGAACAGGTCGAGCACCAATCGTCATCGTAATCGTACTGGTCCCATGAATAAGGGCCCTGGTGTCGGTGTAGCGCAGGGTTCTGAAGCGTGAGGTCCGAGGTTGTCCGAGGACATGGTCTGAAAGGTTGCTGTCTCAGCCTGCCACTTCCACTGCCGTAGGGATCCCGTGAGCCACGGGGCGGAGGGAACTGGTCATAATCCTCACGAGCATGGAGTTGAGATCGTTTTGGAGCTGGGCGGCGCTCGGCAGCTAGGTTAAGTGCGTTTTCTGAACGTGAACGCCTGGAACGCCGAGAACGATGGTGATGGTGTCGACGCCGTGGCTCTTCGTGGTCGATGCTTCGACGGCGGGTCCGTTCACTCATGGGTGGTAGACGAGAGTTGTTGGCGTTGCTAACCAAACTTACGCGATCCTCCTCCTGATAAGCAAAACCAGGCGGTAAAGCATTCATTCCAGGAGGTTCACGGGTGTATTGCACAGGGAATTTGACTTGCACTGGGGCTTCGAGCTCTAGGTAGGGCTGTGCGGAGTTCAGGCTGCGAAGAGATTCAGAGCTGTGGAACTGCACAGAGGAATTGAGGGTGCCCATGTTGCTCTTTTCAGACACGTTCATGCCAGAATCTTTGCTCAAGTCTGGCATTGAGAAGCGTGACAAGTGCTCCTGCCGTTTACTGCCGCCATCTGCAGAGGTGCCTGTAGACATGAAAGACAACTGTAATATTTTCTTGCCTTGACAATACACAAAAAAATATATTAAAAACTAAACTAGATTTGTCAAAATCCCTAATTCACAACATTTCTGTTCAAAGGTTTCTGGTCAATGAGATTTAAGAACTTAAAGTAGCACGGTTTCTACAAAAAATATTAAGCAGCACAATGGTTTTCAACATTGATAATAATAGGAAATGTTTCTTGAGCAGCAAATCATCATAGAACCATAACCCTAACCCTAACTAACCCTAAAAATTCAGATTTGCCATCACAGAAATAAAATATATTTTTAAATGTAATAGATTTATAATAAATTGTAATACTATTTCACAATATTACTGTTTTTACTGTACTGTTTTAATCAAATAATGAAGCCTTGGTGAGAATTAAATCATCTTTCAAAAACATTTTTTTAAATAATCTTACCAACAATACAATTTTGATTGGTAGAGTAATAAAATAAAATAAATACAATACAACTAATAAAAATAATACATTAAATAATAAAATACCTGTAGCATTAGATAGAGCCAGTGACTCCATAGACCCATGTGGCGTCTGCTCCAGTGGTGTAAGCTGTTCGCTAAATCCAAGTGCACTAATTGGGTTCCTGCTACGGCCCATCTGATGTCCAACATCCTTCTCCTTCTCTCTCTGGAATACATGCAGGCTCACAGAGCGCTTATCCATGAAGCTGTTGTGTGGAACCTCGTTAAAACTTGTCTGTGTTCTCAGTGCAGGTTGGTAATAGTCCTCTGGTCCTGGTTGGAACCAGTTCTCATTCAAAGACTGTCCTTTGAGAGCAGATACAGGGGGTCTCTTGGAGGCAACAGGCTCTTTAGGCCTTGGATCTGCTGGGTGACCAGGGGACAGATTTGAGGAATAGGAAGTCCGGATGTTGCATTGACTGAGCAAATGAAGAGGGTTTGAAGAGAGTTCATTACGGCTCTCATACCCATACATCTCAGCCTGCGTCTTCCAGGATGGAGATTCTCGGTTCAGGCTGGGTGTTTGACTGGACAAACTAAGCAAATCCATTTGCAGGGACAGTGGGTCAACATCAGCAGAGTAACGCCCGGCTGAACCCTTCCCTCCCTGGTTCCCATCTCCTCCACTACCACAATTATTGCTCTTGTTGGATTTGGAACTGCTGCGCCGGGCCTCACGTGAACGGGCGCTCTGGAATGCAGAATCTGAGGAATCTGAACCGTTTTGTTCATCGCCAATGCTACATGCCCGAGAGCAGAAGATCTGACCCTGCTTGGGTAGAAAAGGACGACCTAGCAGGGACTTCTTACAGCGAGCACAGCTAAAACACGCCTCGGTGGCATGCCAATGCTGGCCGTCATACGTCATCTGACCCTGGTCAATACCTGCACAATAAGAGGATATCCATTATACATTAAGCACCTATGGCCAAAATTAAATATATAGAGTGCTCATCAACTATGGGTCAAAAAAGAACCTACTATACAGAAAAACCACATACAGTAATACCTTGAGATACGAGCATAATCCGTTCCAGGGAAAAGCTCGTAACTCGAATTGCTCATATCTAGAATCATGTTTTCCCATAAGAAATAATAGAAAAAAAATTAATCCGTTCCAGATCAGTAACAATGGGAAAAAATTGGTTGTGTTGGTATGCAAATAATTGATTCCGTATCGTATCTTACAAAAACACTACGTAACTTACGTAAGCTTAAATTAACATAACTGAACTTAGCTTACTGTTTTTCTTTTTTCGATTTGTTTTCTTCCCATTTCTCGCCTGACTACCCTCACTTTCACTTTGCGAAGACCTTTTAACAAAATACCAATCGAGGGAGATTTGTTTCTGTCTCCCTTTTAAAAATAAGGCACGTGTCGTCAAAAAGCGCCGAAGCACGACCAGTAGACAATTTATTAGGGTGTTTCTTTTCAATGAAATCAGAAACCATCTGCCACATAACCATCACTTCCTTAATTTCAATTGTAGAAAGGTTTTCCTCCAGTTCACCCTCCTCCTCGCTACTGCTGAAATCTTGCAACACCTGCGTATGTTCCATCATCTGAAGCTAGTTCCATGCTCCTGCATACTAGATCACTCACACGGGCACTGAGCTTCCATGGTCATCGTGTGTTTCTTCTTCTCACTACCATCCTTGCCACTCACTTTCTTAGACCTCATCACTATTATGAAGAATGATGCATAAAATAGAGAGAAAATCAGCTACTGGCGGATGATGCGTACAGTAGTAAGCGAACACGTGAAGTGAACGTGTGTCGGCATCGGCGTCAGTGCGCGTGCTCGTATCTCGAATATTCTCGAAGGCTTGCTCGTATCTTGCAATACTCATATTTCGAGACGCTCGTATCTCAAGGTATTACTGTAGTTTAAAACATGCCAAGTTCTTAATGTTCTCTTTGAATTCATGCTTGTTAGATTTTTTTAAATATATATTTTCAAGGTAAAATGCAGTTTTCACAAATCAAGTCCTTGTTTACACCTGGTGTAAAGATGCGTTTTGGTCGATTGGATCACAAGTAAACGGGATCTAAAACACTTCCAGAAGTACTCTAAAACACTGTTGACTGGATTGCTTTCCTTGTGTAAAAGCTCATGTGGTCAAATGTGTTTGAACAGCCTACAAAAAGACCATCTACTGACCTAATGCATATAAATTATGAGAAGTGTGCTAACCAGACAGGATTTAAACTTTGTTGGCTGAAGAGCCAAATTTGGTTTGAAAAACATACTAAGCACAACGTTCTCTCACCATTCCTTATTTCTAACACGCACTCAATGCATTCTGTGTCATCTTGTGGCTATCAGAGCAGAAATGAAAGCTGCTGCTCTCCGTTTGTTTCTCCATTGTCTCCTTTCACGTTTATATTTAAAGAGTTTATTTTGTCCATTAGATACCCTCCCCTCGAACAAATCATTGGATAAAAATTGATTAAAAAAAACAGGTTTACCCTTGTCTACTTGTGATCCGATCAAACAAAATGTGTCTTAATAGTTTGAGGCAACACAACATTACATTTTACAACTAACTAACTTTTACAACTAACTAACTGTTAACTACTTTTTAAACTAACTTTCTCTTCTTAAAACATTAGATAAATTATGATAAAGATTATGATTTGCATTTTAGTGTTTTTTTTTAAATAGGTAGGACAAAATAAAATTAGCATCCTGTCCCTGACTTCTCTATTGCACTGCAGCAAACGCACAAGAGATGAATCCTTTAGACATGACAAAAGAGCACTTTGAATGCATGTTATAGTTGCGTAAGCTTAAAATCGTTTGGATTTTAAATGACAGCTATTTCAAGTACACACATGCAGAACAAAGATGCCTTTGAAGGATAGCATCCTTCTCGTGAGGTGTAGACGTGTTTGGAGAAAGCTGATTATACGGTGTGCCACATACTGCAGAAATACATTCGATTTTAATCACAACTCCAAAGCAGCCACACTCTAATGGACAACATCTGTTTTGAAAACCCACACTGATGCTTCCTGTTTATAATCAGTTTCATGAAATTACTTTCTGTGGTGCTGTGTGGAAAGTAATTCCGGATTGAGTTTCTACAAGCTGCCAAAACGTTGAACGTGAAAACCAGACTAAACTATCAGCTTACAAGCCCTTTATGTTTCTTAATGATAGACAAAAAACAGGTCAGTCATCTCTTGGCAGTTGCTACGGTGCAATTTCAGCAAGAGCAAAGCAGACTGGCCTTGCATGGACGTTGAGGGGATTCCAGGTCGGCACTGATAGATGGGCTCTTACCAATGTGTTCCCCGCAGGAGTCGCAATACTCCGCGTACAGGGACTCAAAGCAGGTGCAGCAGTACGGCCGGCCCTCTTTCATGATGTAACGCTGCCCGCCTAGGACAGTCTCACACTCAAAACAGCAAAAGTGCTTCATGTGCCAGTGCCTGCCCTCTGCCTCTGTGCACTCATCTGAAAAAATGATCTAAGAGAGAAGCAGAGAAAAGAGTGAGACCATTTTTTAGCAGTGCAAGTGATAGGACTGAAGCTAAAAGCTCTGCTGAGGCAACAGCACAGCAGTAACTCCATTATCACTAGAGATGAAGTACTGTAACCATGGTAATCATGCAATGCATTCAGCTATCTTTACATAAAATGGGAACAAGAAAAACAAGGTTCATTCAGTTTAATCTTCAACTGCACAATGAAAGACACCTCAATTTTATAGCATTTTACAAGATTCGCTTTCCATAATCGGTGCTCAGCTGAACACCGTGTAACACAGACTATCACAGCAAGCCTCGCCTAGTCCAAGACTAAAATGCAAATTTGAGCTGTCTCACCTGAAAGCAACTTGCCGGTGCATATCTTAAGATATGTCCGTGCCATTATTTTGTCCCAAGACGCACACCAGTTTTTTTTAGGCATACCCATAAAATCTACTTAATGTTCTAATTAAACTAAGGCCTAATCTAAGCCTTGTCTGCGAAACCAGGCCTAGGACATTCACATTGTTTTTATGCTATTTAGATTTTTTTATTTATTTAAAGGCACTATATTCCAAATATCGGCAGTACACAACAAGACACATACTAATGTTAAGAGAATCGTGTCTTGTAACAGCAGGGTGAGGGCATCTAACCTCGTCACAGGCTGAACAACGAGGTTTAAGTCTCTCAGCATGGTGGCGACCACAGAAGATCTTCCCGTCCTGGTAGAAGTAGATAAGATCCACCAGTAGCTCGTCACACATGCTGCACACAAAGCACTGTGGGTGCCAGCACACCCCGTGGCCCGCCCGTGACGCAAAGACGGCAATGTCACCTCCGTTTATCTGTCCCCCACACTGAAAAATGTGAGAGAGTTAAAGGGTTAAAAAAAAGAGTCTTGACATTTATAGGTCATTTAGCAGCAGGGTACAAGATTAAATCAATAATCATTATCTTGAGACTAACATATTAGGAGTTACCTGCAGATGTGTTTATAGATTGGCTACCAATTGATTAGATATAAAAACTAAAATGTATTTTAATATACACATTATAGGGAAAGGTTAAAATGGAAAATAACCATCATGGAAAATAACGCATCCTGAGACCTTCAATTTAAAATTCCACAAGTCTCTTATGCTCACAAAGGGTGAATTTATTTGAACAAAACTATAATTACTGTGAAATATCACTGTTAACTGTTTTCTATTTTAATATATTTTAGAATGTAATTTATTCCTGTGATGGCAAAGCTGAGTTTTCAACACCATTACTTCATGTGTCACATAATCGTTCAAAAACGATTTATTATTATTATTTTCACCATCATCATCAATGTTAAAAAAAGCATTTTCTATACTTTGATGAATAGAAAGTTCACTAATTTAACATTAGTAGCATTATTATGATCTTTACAGTTAATTTTGATCAATTGAATACATCTTTCTAAACAAAAGCATACAATTCTTTAAAAAACCCAAACTTGTGTATGTATTTTTTTGCACACACTCAGACAAAGTTTTTTATTTTTATAACAAGTATCCACCATATTCTATCTGGTATATATATAAAAGGAACAACAGTCTCATTCAGCATTTTTCCAATATCTTGCATTATACGGAGAGTCAGAAAATGACGCATGCATGTACCCTCAAACACACACTTGGGGTTCAGTTACCTTGCATCTTTTCAACAGCAGTGAGGGCGAAATGGGGGCTTATATCTTTAAGAGTGTCATGGTAGATAACTTTTAAAAAATGCAATAAAAACCAAACTGTGTCAGTGTGACATCTGTTCCAGAGAGGTAACAGAAGGGTGAAGAAACAAAGCAGGTGGCCACAGACATGCATATCCAGCTTAGACTCATTCACTTACTAGCACTTACATGACATCCCAGGTGGACTAGCAAACAAAACCTATAGAGGAAGTCTTAAAACCGACAATGAAAATAAGCAGCTTAGAAGAAAACTACCAGTTTCAATGAACCACTGAAGCTGATCTCTTCCTGTGGCCACAACACCCTCCACCCCAAACCACGGTTCATTCAAATACCACACACACAAATGAACACTTGCACACCTGTTCACAGATAGCTCCAGTCATGGTCACCGGGAAGGGCCTGACATTACCACGGCCCAAGTTCTCCCTCTTCCTCTGGTTGCTGAAGAGCTTCAGCTCTCGTTTTTCCTCATCATCCAGAGTGTTACAGTATCGCACCTGCACAGCATGAGCTCAGGTCAGCATGGACAGACACGTTTATAAACGATGGCATGCACAAACATACATGCATTCTGAGAGGTGACCTTTTCGTGTAAGAGTCCAAGCTGATCTTACCTCATTGTCATGTGGGGGAAGCTGATGCAGAAGTTGTTTGATGCGATGCTTCTCCCCTGGACTGTTCACGTATGGTACTTTATCCTCCGGCAAAGAGCTGTAATACTGATGTACCTGGATTGAGATTGGAGAACAATAGTAGCTCTGAATTACTTCAATTCAAGCTAGTAAATTAAATAATACTATTTTTAGATTATTATCATTGTTTAAATCCATAAATCACATTTTGCAAAAGAGGGTTTGAGTGGGCCAAATCTTTTCTTCTCATGGTTTGTAGTCACAAAAGCAGGAGTGACTGCATATGATTCTAGCAAAAAAATAAAAAAGCAAGTACAGTTTGTTAATCAAGCACTTGGAGGGGATTTCCTTGATACGATTATTGCTTGTAAACTGATACACAAAAATAACAATGATAATAAAAAAGTACTGGTTAATATTAGGTAACTACATGGGTTAAGGTTGGGTTTAGCGGTAGATTCAGGATTAGTACCTAGTTATTACTCAGTTATTGTAATTGCTGTAATAAGTACAATGTAGATGGGTAACTAGATTGCAAAATATAGTTCTACCATAATAATATTAACAATACATATTTTAATGAATAATGCATCAGCAGGTTTTTACACAGTTTGTTCATTTTAAGTCACACATACTAGAGGTTAATAACTAATAAATTAGTATTATTATTACTAATAATACACATTATGAGTATTTAAAAAAATGAATAAATATTATTAAACATAAACAATAGAGCACTAGAAGGTTTGAGGGCAACCAAGTCTTGTTTTTGATGGATTTTTGCACATTGGTGACAGTCAAAAACACAGGGCTGGAATTTTTATATGCCTATTGGTGTTAACCCCTCCCCCCCCATTTCGCCCAAGGTCCTCGCCTTTCACACACGCTGCTACAGCAGTCAGAGTGATTTATGGATGAGCAATGCATGAGTTAAATGGAATTGGCCCCTTCTATCCCCCCGACGTGCATAAATGGAAGACCCTTTATCTCAAGATGATAAGAATGCATGACCAGATCTCATCCCAACTTAATTAACCATTTGAGCTTTACATTTTTGGAGGAAAATGGACATTATCATTATCACAGTTGTCTAATCAGCATAATGAAATTTAAGTGTAATTGCATCACACATTTCATTTTATAATTGGCCAAATAGTGAGAACATGAGTCTACATTACACTATAATACAATTGTCTGTTGACTCGTGGCTCAAGTATTTTTTGAAACGCAAACAGGCCAGTGAAGAATCCAGACTTAGCAGGAGCCACAATAAGGTTCTGTATCCTCAGACCACCCGTCCAAACCTATTACACAGATCTGATGGCCTAATGGCTTAATCTGATATATAGCAGGGGCCATCTGCCTACATTGACATACCTTACAAACAGCAGGGAATAAGAAACGGTGCTGAACAAGAACTGAGAAACTGTAATGAAATCAAGCCTTAGCAAGCAGCATTTTTAGCGGCATGTCTTAACATAGCTGCAAAAACAGTATAGTAACCAAAAAAAATATAAGTGATTGCAAATCAGTTTCACCTGTTTTGGTGCAAATGAAAGTGATAAGAGGTGCACTGGAGAGGCAACAGAAAGACAACCCCCAAAAAAGGGAATGTTTTTGCAGATGGTGGCCATCTTCCTGACTGATTTGTCTTTAGTTTTGGGTTTTGTTAGGGTCACTGTCTGCAACATGAGGCAGTACCTGGAACCCAATCAGTTTGCAGATTCCCCCCTCTTTCATGTAAAGTGCTTTGAGTGTTATGAAAAGCGCCATTTAAATGTAATGAAATATTATTATTAAATATCTTTGCTAGCCAATGGATCCCTTACTGCTGTTAAGAACCGAGAGGAAATCCTCAGAGCCACTGTCCGCCCTTATGCTAGTGCAGTTGTTCCTCCTGGTGCATGATAATACCTGGCCTCATGAGCCGCCAAGTAACACCACAGACTGTCCAGGAGCTCACTGATGCCCTGATCCAGGTCTGGGAGGAAATCTCATCATGATCATGTCCAGACATTGTTGTGACTACATAAAGACACATGGGGGCCATACACACCCAGTGTTGCCAGATTGGACTGACGATTTCCAGCCCAACTAGAGCAAAAAACCCGCCCATTTACAAAAATTCCCGCCCCGGGGGGGGGGTTGGTGTTTTAGTGGAATTTATATGCATTTATATAGGAAATTTGGGCGGGTTTGTCATCAAAAACAAGCCCATTTTTTATCGCCCAAAGCATTTTTTTCCGGTCGGGCGTGACCAAAAGGAGCCCAATTGGGCGGGAACCCGCCCAATATGGCAACACTGTACACACCTGACTTACATTATGAGGTACTGTGATGACCTTCATGCAAGTTGGATCAGATTTTTGACACAATTTTAAATCCAGTCCATTGACTTATCACCAAATTTGATGTGTAATTTAAATGTTCCCTTAATTTTTGAGCACAAACCGTTTTTAGATTTACGGTTGTCACCAAACACCAAAATATCAGTTGATGTTTCACATGAAATTTCCCAATCTTTCATACCAACTGAAACAACTGATCAATTTGACTAAATAGTGATGGTATTTTTAATTGAAACAAACAGATTGCAGTTCCCTTTTGTGTCACTAGGGGTGCAAAAATGACACATTCACCTTTAAATAACACAAATGTCCTATTACAGTGATCCCTTGTTTATCGCGGTTAATGAGGACCGGAACCCCCCGGAACCCTATTGCGATAGGTGAAAATCTGCAAAGTAGGATCAGCAAATCAGCTCACGGGATACATCCACTCGTGCTCTCATTCGTCGATCTTGCGCCGGGAACCAATCACGTGCCTTGTCTGAGTGCCCGTGGGTGTGTACAAAGCCTCTGAGAGGGTTTCTCTCTTTATCTGGCATCCTGGGAAAGCGTTTCTCTCGCGCATCACGATAAAACAACGCTGCTTTCCGCAATATGGCTTCAGATATGGCGGTACTTTTGAATTTTTATTTTTTGGTGAATATTTTTGAAAAATCCACGAACCGCGATGTGGCGAGGGATTACTGTTCTCTACATTGTTTTTACAGAGCAGCGTGAACAAGTGATATGTAAAGACACAGATGAAATACTATTTTTCTCAAAGTCCCATCAAAATGTGTTTTACAAGAGCTAGGAAACATTTGGGATATGGTCTGAAACAGAATAATAAGCTTCTTCTGTAACGCGTGGGATTTGTTTTCAGATCCCGGTCCATGTCCGGTGTTTAATGTCTCCCTGTAATAAGGAGCTGTCTCTTTAAACGAGCTGATTGCTCTTTTGTTGCTTGTGTTGGCCAGTACAGTGTCAGCAAGGGGTTTCTGAAGGACTCGTGCAGAGGTTCTTTTGGGATAGCTGAAAAATTTCACGAAACACCAACTGTGGTCTGGTCCTGGTAAATTATAGTGGAGACATCCAACAATAATACACTCCCTGGGCCAGCAAAATAACTGTTGTGACGCAGCAATCAGAAGGACATGGACCCAGAGCCCAAAGCACTCACACAGAGGAACAGCTTGTGGAAATAACTATAATCAGCAGGAAGGGATCTGGCAACCCGCCCCAGTGTCAAGGGATCTGGCAACTGCATTTGCGCCAGACAGAGAGAGGGTGAAGAAAATGCAAATGCTCTTGATTTGAGGGCAAACTAACCAAAGCCCAAACAGCTGTTTTCCATTGAATAAAGCCAATGTCTCAGAGAAAGGAGAAATTGCATACACTTGATACACCATAATTTTTAGATGAAATAAATAAAAATTCATTAAAAGAACAAGAGTCATTCATCCTAGAGATCCAGCTACACTGGTTGTGCTATATGTTTGTGACTCCCTAAAACAATGCCTCTTACATAATAAACATGTTGAACCTAACCATTTTTTGTATAGATACTGTATTACAAAACAATTTTGCTGCTATTGAGGTAAGTTAGGGACAAGTTTGGTGGAATGGTTAGGTTTAAGGGTGGGGTAAAGTGGTAATGGAAGGGTCAACAGTGTAATTACAGAAGTAAAGTAAAAAACATGCATGCACAACTGCATTGTATCAAATGAATAATTTAATGTTAGTGCGCAGTTGTTAAAGATACTTGATACAAAAAGAAACTAGTCAACGAATTGTAAATCAGACTACACAGTTTCCGTTATATGTTCTTGATTCACTAAAACGAATCAGTTCATAAGAGTCATATGTATTCAACATGTATTGTGATAAGTTGAGCTGCTTAGCGGACTCAAAACGACAGGCCATTATATTTCTAAAACGGCTAATTGGATTACTCAACTAAAGCCCTGATGTAAGCAGTTGCACGTGCATGTGCCGGAGAGATTTTCGAAACAAACAAGGCCAAACAAGTGTCTTTACTGCGTAAAGATTTGGTGGATAATGACTTGCAAGGTGTAAAATGAAATCAGATGGAATCAATTAATCAGGCACAAAAGCAAGGGTCGGATTTAAAAGTTGGCCCATGCAAATCATTTCCTAAATACCTCAGTAAATCATGTTTTCATCTACTTAAACAGATTTCTTGTTCTAAAACAGATCCCAAATGTTCTGAAATGCACAGCAGGAATCTGCCATCTTATCTTATTACGGATGTGGATGGCCTAAATTTCCACTCTATGTCTAAGCAAAGCTAATTTGTCATGGCCTGAGGTAATCACTGTCTCTGGGTGAAACTGCAGACACCAGCTTTCAAAGCACAGAGAGAGGCATAATTAATAGCTTGCTAATAACATGCATGGACACAGAGTTCTTGTCTCCCAGCAACTTCCTTCCATCCATCTGCCTGAACGTTGCAAAACTGTTGATATTGACTTAAAGCAGAGCCACAACAAACCAAGATCTATTGGAATATAGCCTAGAGAATCATTTATCAGTATAATTCAGAATATCTGTAGATTATTCTACTATATACACTGGCTACCATCATTTTAATCAAGTATTTATAATATTAAAAAGGCTTTATATCATTCCAACATCGACATTTCATTATCTTTCCTAGATTGGATAGTTCAGGCTGGCAAATGTGAATTATTATTCTAGATCTGATCAGATGCACATCATGTGACCTCTAGAGACATAATATTGCTGACAGCAGTTGCAGATGCTGGAGGTGCTTTATTGCTTATTGACCCGTTTTGCTGTTGCGTTAACAAGACTTTCTTCAATTTCATCGTGAAAATGAAACTCACATCTATAAATGATTTCACTGGCCTGTAAAGAGCTCTACACACACTGCTTTTGCTATAGTCACAAAAATCAGCGCAGTATTTCACTTCTAAATGTTTAAAACCTTGTTGAAATTTCATGCAGAATACCTCAATGCTCCCTTAAAAATACCAATGAAAGTAAAAGCTGTCTTTACCATATTGTGTTGAATTTATCAACCCATTTAAAAGATACATATTCACTACTAGTCAAAAGTTTAGGGTCAGTATGATTTATTTTTTAGATAAGTCTCTAATGCTCACCATTATTGCATTATTTGATATAAATATATATAGAAAAAATACAATTTAAAAGAACTGTTATTTTAATATATTTTATTATGTAATTAATTAAATTCCTGTGGTGCAAAGTTGAAAAAAAAGGTTCTTTTAAGAAAGGTTCTTTAGTGAATCTCTAAAATATTTTCTCCATGGCTTTCCTCCGTTAAATCTCAGTGTATGCTGATTTGGTACTCAAGAATCATCCCGTATACCATATTTTCCGCACTTTAAGGCACACCAAAAAACCTTACTGTTTCTCAAAAATCGGCAATGCGCCTAATAATCCGGTAAAAAGTTCCAAAATCTGTAAAAATTTTGTTGTGTGACTTTGGTAAGCGCTCCGCTTGATTGACTGTCGGACCATTTCCCGCAGACACAGGGACGCAATACTTACAGTACGTACGCTGGCAGCGATTAAACCAATCAGAGAACATTACGTAATACGTACAGTACGTACGCTTTCCTCCACCACGCCTCCGGTAGGTTTACTGCTGCTGCTGAGAGAACCCGATGTTGTACTGAAATCTGACTCCCCGTCGCGTGCATTTATTAATACGCACTTCCTGGAGCATATTCCCTTATCAAGCAATATTTTGTTTACACTGCAAACACCCAGAACGTGCACGGAAGTTTTGAGTACACTTAAATTAATAAATAGAAAATTAAATAATGTGTATAAACGATGTCAGATGTATTGAAACTGTAAACTGCCTAAGAGATAAAGACACCAGCAGAACTGTTGATTTCACTCTGAAATGATTTTTCTACTGCATGAAGATCAGATTTTTTTTTTTTATTACTCTCCTCTTTGTACTTATGCATGAATTAAATTAAATATAATAAAATTTTATTTTTTTCACATGATGGGTGGGTGTTTGCTATGTGGAAAAAAATATTGAGCGATAAGGGAATGTGCTCAAGGAAGCACGTCCAGGGAGTCAGATTTCAGTACAACACTTGCATGTTTGATGGCGAAATTGCCCAGCTATTCAATTCAGAGACAGAAGATGATGACTTTGATGGATTTGGATAGATTGATTAAAACATAATGTGAGTGTATTGTTAAACAGTAGATTAAAGTTCAACAAAACCCACTGATTTGCTTCCGTTACATTTTTTTTTGTAGACCGTTTGTTTTAGCATCCGCCTTATGTGTGGGTTAAGTACAGAAATAGACCCGTAATTGAGACTGCGCCTTATAGTATGGAAAATACGGTAATTATCAATGTTGAAAAGATTCAGAGTTTTTCAGCATAATATTTTTGTGGAAAGCATGATCACTTTTTTGGGGGATTCTTAAATAAAAAGAAAGTTCAAAAGTCCATCCTTTACTTGAAATAGGGAACTTCTGTAACAGTAAATGTCTTCACTGTCACTTATGATCAATTAAACATATCCTTGGAGAGTAAAAATAAATTTCTTAAAAAAAAATCAAATTATTTTAACTTTGGAATGCTAGTGTAAATCAAATTTGGATACTGAGCAGCGTTACCTGTTCGGGTTTGAGTCCGGGCGGCACCCAGGCATACTCCTCCAGAGCACAGCCTGAGTCATCGTCAGATGTAGAGTTCCTCTGGAAGTCGTACATCAGCTTGGTCACGGTCTTCTCCATCTCTAGAGGCATGGTGGTCACAACATGCTCCTCACGAGGGCACTTACAGTGGAGACAGATCTTCCTAAATGGCAAAGAAAACAGCTGTCAAATAAAACAATAGTACATCTTGCCATTTGTGACTTTTTAAAAGAAAATCCGTTACGGTCATGATTATTTTGCTTTGGTTAGTTATTAGACCCTTAAAATGAACAGATCCTTCCATCTTTCATTATTTCAAATGTATTGGATTTAACCAAAATATTACATTGAGTTATAAAAAAAGGTCTTAATTATGATTTTTGCAAGTCAACTTGAGGAACATATATTTATTTGGATGTTTTGAGCTACGTCAGCAGCTAGGGCTATAATTATGGCAAAACAAGAAATGGCAAGAAAAAAATTATATAAAATAAAGGCAAAACAAACTACAGATTTGTTGTTTTAATAAACTCTAATACAACAAAGAATGAACGACAGAAGCCACTTTTAATAACTTATTTTTACTCTGACATGTCAAGTTACAGTTAAACTTCTGGATAAACTGAGAATAACGATTTTTTGTTTGTTTCAAGTAGAGATCACGGTTCTGACTGTTAATTTCTGCAGTGTTTAAAAAATTTAAAAAATCCATTTGAACAAAGACCGAATCAATGACTGACTTGCACATACTTGTGTCATTACTGAATGAATCAGGGTTTTAAACATCTTTTGAATGAATGATTCAATGAAAAATACGTCACTTTTTTACGTCACGTCACCAAGTTGCGTAATGATACTATCATTACTTTAAGCATCAAGGAAATTTCAAAAGGTGCTTTACTCCATTTTGATTGCTACCTTAGAGATCAGTTTTAATATCCGAACAATAAACGTTTATCCCACTAATTCTATAAAATGAATATTTGTAACATAATGATTGAGTACAGATGAAAAGACTGTTTGTGAAGCCGTTTCATACCTATATATGACAAATACTCTCTCTGGCTCAGTGGCAGCACCAATGTAGATTTGAACGTTCCGCTGCGATTTCAAAGGTTTAATACACACAGCGAATCGCTGTCATTTATAAATAAGACTGTGTGGGTGATCGCAATCTTTTAACAATTAATCGTGCAGTTCTAATCTCGAGCAACTCTCCCACCCAGCTTTTCTCTTTTATTCTTTTAATTTGTCAATCAACATATCCACATTTGGGTATAACCAGAGGCGGCCCATAAATTCCAACAAAACCCACAACACGTCCAATGACTCAAGTCACGATGAGAAACACCCTCCACCAGTCAAACACGCAGCGTCTGGTTAGCGTCCAGACAAGCAGACACAGGCGTCAAGCTCTGCCAAAACCACACTTCCAAAGCACGCCGGCCAGTTGGTCAGATTAACTAACCTCTAGACCAAAGGAAGAGAAAACAAGCCGCCCACTTAGGGCCAATCCCATTAGCACCTCAGAGGTCTAACAGGCTGCAAGGTGTCAAAGACAGACACCGGCCAGTAACCCAATGACGGACTGAAGTATTCACATTGGCCAGATGGTTAACTTAAGAACATGTTCATCTACGTCAAAGAATTCTAGTTGCTATGGAAGCAAGACAAAAAAGACTCGGTTGGTTCAGTTTAAGCCATCAGCAAATCTGCTATCATGCCTCTATTGTCCTAAGGATATGAAGAGTGAGTCATGGTATTTCCGACAAGCTTTAAGTGCATTAACAGGCACTTAAATGTGAGATTTCATAATCATTAAAACAAGTAAAATGTCATGCAAATATTTCACACCAAAAAAAAGAAAAATTACACCAGTCCGGTTTTTCTTAAGTCTGACTAACAGACCTATATAATGCAATTGTATCTTGGATTCATCTAGGATATACATGTTAATCAGACTACAAGTGGCCTTGGGACTGTAATGTTTGCTTAGTCACAAATGTTCAACTACCAATTGGGTTATGTTTTCTAGAAAAGATGAAGACTATAGCTTAACTATAGAAAACCATTCTGTGGCTCCATTATAACGGTTCATGTGAACATACTTATAGTATTTAAACTGCTTCCAGTGGGCTAAATGGATGGACTTTGATTTTGCTTTGCTGACACCTCAGGTATCTCATTATAATAGTCACTTTAATAACATTAAAGTCACAATGTAAAAAGTAGCAAGCAACAGATATTTTCTTCCCTACTGTAGCATACATCTGAGTGAAAGACTATCTAGAAGAAAGAAAAAAAAAATCAGGACTATCCATCGGTTGTTGATTGGATAGAGACAGATCTCAATGGAAGAAATTTATACGGAAAAGTTTGTTGGCAACGTCTGGTATACGTACCCATAGAGAAGTGTGCAGTTCCACCGGAAGATTACAAGTAATAACATATGCATGGATGAGTTTACGATAATATCAACAAAAAAGGGTGAATTTCAATTTCATGAAGACTTTATTGGTAAGACCAAATGACATTCCAGTATAATATAACTCAAAAGGAACACATTCCTTTGCGTCAGTGAAGGGGTACTTACCAATGGAGCTACATTAGACAAAAAAGGTTGGGAAACACTGGCCTTGAACACAATAGTTCACTCGTAAATATTTTAGATGAAAGAAACAAAAACAAACTATAAATGGACAAAGTGCTTTATAACCTGCATGAACCTCAAGTAGTTTAAAAGCATCTTTTTTAATCAAAATGATACTCAGACACTAGATAGAATGTTCTGTAGGAGGTAAACGGTGAGCAAACTTATATATAGGCCATGCAGCTGGTCTCTCTGCAGTTCCAACACCCTTGAGCAAGGACATTCACCTGCATTACTTGAGGGTGGCAACTGGCAGCTCACAACTCGCACTAATACTGAACACTCACAGGAACATAGAGGCCCTCAAACAGGCCATCTGTGAATACCAAACACTGTTGAGAAACTTATCCACTCTCTCCCACAACGCCTGGTCATTCAGTAGAGCATATTAACTAGAAAATATAAGGCCGGGCCGGAAAACAAAAAGGAATTCAGTACTCTTGGGAAGTGTAGTTATTAAACACTTAACTAATAATGCATGCATGTCTGGAAAGGACGCACAATTATCTAAACTTAGATTTGAGATGCCATGCTGGTCCGGATAAATGAACTGGACATAAATGAGGTCACCGTAACTCCCCCCTCAGTTCATAACCACACATAAAAAAGGACTCATGAGTGAAACTCATTCCATGTTTTGACATGCTTCGCACACGACTGCAGACTCCAGGCTCAATACCACTGCACGGTCCATCGATATAATGCTCT
This sequence comes from Rhodeus uyekii, assembly GCA_037043235.1. Classification (NCBI taxonomy): domain Eukaryota; kingdom Metazoa; phylum Chordata; class Actinopteri; order Cypriniformes; family Acheilognathidae; genus Rhodeus; species Rhodeus uyekii. The sequence goes on along the minus strand of JAWRVZ010000018.1, from coordinate 3,090,321 downwards.
TCCAATCTTCTAAATGTGATTTGAATTAAAAAGGATGCCGGCTTGCAACTATGCATGCTGAATTCATTACAAATGTCATGTCAATGTGATCTACAAGCCTACACCGAGAGCCTTTAGAAACGATTTGTCCTACATAGCAAATATGGAAGACTGGGAATGTAATCTAGAGATGACACAGAAGGTTGTTATGCCCCTGAGGCATCCAAGCGGAACGTGGTAAATGTGATTTATGATCTGATCGGACAATTGCTTATTGTGGGTTAATCATTGCATTTTTAAATTGTTCAGACAACAACAGATGTGCACTTCTTTTTAGCTTAAGGGAAACTTATCCCCTTAAAAACCACCACCAGACAATCAAATTCTTTTTAACAATAGCTTATTGCTAGACAACAGTGGCATTGTCATGTTTAATACAACTGCCATTTAATAAGAAAGGAACCAGGTCTGCCGTAGCCAAGGTTGCTATTGATAACTGAAACAACAAAGAACTGTTACTTGAAATTTAAATACTTAAATGACTTGTTTTTCTTTTTTTTAACCAAAACAACTAAACCTAAAATGCAAGCTTTTCCATGGCATCATTCCGGATGAATTAAACAACCTTTCTAAAGGGCAACACACAGCGGAGAATCTGGTCACAGCTGGCTGCTAGTGAAAGCCAATTCACAAACTATTCTCACTTATCTTTTGTGTATTTGCAACTGTGTTTACTTTTCCCACATTAAACTTTTGGGTTTTCATAAAAGACAGCTAATTCTGTCTATTTTATATTCAAAGCATTGTTTTACGGTATTGACTTCGTTTCTGCTTCAATAATACAGAATACAAAACATCTGTACTATTCACAAGAAGACCGTACTAGTGTAGAAGAGTCACATATTTGAGGCTTTATGAATTTAGAAGCTCCTATAATATATACAGTGACACAAATAACTGAAAGAAGACAACCCTCTTGAATGATGGCCTACTACTAAATGAACTTGGACGGAAAAATAAATCAATTATCTGAAGAAAAAGAAATCAGTTTAATGGAGGCTGCTTCAAATGGACGAGTGGTGAGGGAGGAAGCGATATTGATTTAATTGAAAAAGTGCTGTAAAATAAGGTGGATTCAGCTCAGAGTAACAGCATTGACAGCAAGAAGGTGAGCAACACATCACAACAGTTCTGCAAATCGGTTCTTTCAAATGGTTAAAAAAAAATTTTGCAGAGCTCGAAAGGACTGCCCTATGATGAGCAAGAGTTGACAAAACTGTCACTGTCCTACAAAAAGGACAATACTCTTGAATGAATAACCTTTGCAACTTTAATAAGATTAATCAAGATCACATTTTCACAATGAAGACTATGCAGTGTTATTTAACAATTGATTACTTTATTCAATTCCTATACCTAATCTAACAAATCGGTATCAAACTACTATCAAATCTACCCAAAAAACACTGTGTTTTTGTATCTTTGGGAATCAATTGGAAATGTGTATGTTTGTTCTATTTTGCTATTATTTGTAGTTTCGTTATGTATTCGTATTTTATTACAAACTGTTCACCTGTCTTTATTGGCGTTTGAAATGTTAAAGATATTTTATTTTATATTATACATGAAGAAATTTTTCATTTGCAATGTTCCTACACATTCCTTGTAAAGTCTAATAAGTAAAATAAAATAAACAATTACTAGCCAATGAGAACTTCAACGAGTTCAGTGCAGAGGGTTGTTATGAACACACTTTACAATAGTGATATTAAATCATAATAAACTACAGTAGGGATGTAATTTACATGTAGCGATCATAAATCACAATAAATAACAGTAGTGATGTGAGGCCCTTAAATCATTGTCCATTCATCAATTCGCGAATCGACTCAAACAGACGATTCTCGGTTCAGTGAGTTGATTTGAGAATCTCGGACCGACTCCGTCAACTAATCATTCAGCCTGGTTTCTTGAACCGTGTTAATCAATTCAATGATCAATTCCGATCGAAAAGACCTTTTTGGCTCACGAACAAGCGCATGGTTATAACAATCTAAGATCTGCTCTCAGGACAAGCGCGGGTGTACACGGTAAAGAAACCCCCTTGAACAACAGATGCCTGGTTTTCCTTTCTCTCCTGGGCATTATTCTCCACTTTGTCCCTTCATGTGTTAATCCAACAAAACACGACCAAACAAAGGCTTAATCCGACTTACAGCAACGGGTCAACTAGCAATGACTGAAGATACGTGATAACTATGTTGAAAAGTTGAATTCATTTCTGTCTTGCGCAGGCATTTTCACAGGCTTATCAGATCAAATCAAAGGCGTATAAAAGGTAAGCGCAACAAAAGACCCCCCTCTTTCTCGCTCTCTAATAACAGTACTAAATCAGACGTAACATTATCGACGTTTGCTTTATAAAATGAAGTTTCTGCATCAACTTTCTCGGAATACCCCGACGCAGCGAGCGAAGGGAAAAGTCATCCCGCAGATTTTAAACCGCAGAGCCGATTGATCGGTACCTTTTACCACGAACGAAGATGCGAGAGTTGGATGTCGCCAGTCGTGGGTCGATCCAAGCACGCGCTGCACATCTCCAGCGTGAAAAGCGATCCGTTGGCGCACTTTCACTTCTCCACAAACCAGCGCTCGCTGCGACTCAATCCGCACGTCTTCTTCAAGCGCTGCTGACCAGCCTTAGTTCATGCACAGGTACCGTCCGGGAAAGACATGCCTCAAGATCTGGTGCAGTTGATAAAAACATCTACAATCAGGTGAAAACACGACGCGTCCCCGCAGATCCAGTGATAGTCCCGGGTGTAGTGATAGTTCGGGGCGTAAAGCCATGAACAGCCTGCGGTTCCCGTCAATAACAGGCTATGAGAGCGCAGTGAACCGTGGCTTGGACTCGACTGGTTGGCTGTTCGCTCTGCCCACTCGAGCTTGTGAATGGTAATGAGCGTCCATGATGTCAGCAAGTCAACGTTCCTTCATTAGTTTAATTAGCGACGTGAATAGCTGCTGTTGTTGGAATCATTTACATGCAAATCCGTTACTTTCCCTCCAACTGTAAAGAGCCTTGACAATGCTCGCATTGAGACAAAAAGTAACCGAGTGGGGGAAAAACACCGTTTATATGAAAATAACGTTGGACCATATTTTTATATAGGCCTATTTATTCCCACTACAGTACATGTGATGCATTGGCTTGCTAGATTGTTTTATTTACTTGATTTACATTTATGCATTTGACTGACTTACATTGCATTGAAGGAACACATTGACATTCTAATCAGTTCTTGCTTTCCCTGGGAACTCAAACCCATGACCGTGGCATTGCAAGCACCAATGCTCTACTGTCTGAGCTACAGGAAAGCCTTAAGCTATAGATATCATATTTATATCATAATGGATTTACCTTTCCCAAATATAAAAAATTAGTCAAGCACAATTCTAAAATTCTAAGTTTCATAGTGAACGTATATTTGCATGACATTAATAATTTGTTATAATAACAATAATAATAATAATAATTGACAGTTCATTTTAACTGCCACACACAAAATGTATTTTAGTTTTTAGCAAATAAAATACAGAAGAAAAAAAAAAATCACAGGCAGCTATATATGATGGGCTCTAAATATATGGTCATGTGAACTAAAATGAAACAAACATATCCAAAAATAATAATAACTTCCAGAGGAAGGCATTTGCGGTCAAAACACGTGGGTTTGCAGCCCATTATTATTATTATTATTATTATTTATCTTTATCATGAAATAGCCTGTTGAGTACAGTTTTTGAAAACGTTATTGGATTGGATTTTCCCCTATAAAAGAGCACATTTGAACACACCTCTGAGAACATCTGAGCATGTCAGATTCTTCTTTTTACACACATAGTTTGCCAGATTTACCTACTGACACTTTTCACCCTACTTTTCCATAATCCGAAATCTCAGGTCTTTGGTCAGACAAAGACCACCAAAAAAACAACAACAAGGAGCATTCATAGATGCTGTTAATGCCTGATTTGGTAAATCAATATTTATTTCAAAAGTTCTCTCACAACACCAGTTTGCAAAACAAAGAGATAAAAAAAGTCAACAACAGTGGTTAAATTACTTAATAAAACGTACATAAATCTATGTGAATGCAGCTGGCTCTTTAACTTCCAGGTGGCTTAAGATATCTGTGTGGATGTGCAGCCATCTAAAAAGAGGGTATCTCTCATTGGACTGTGCTTCTCATTTACCATGCCAGCCTGAGCCAAACTCCTACACACACAGTAGTATCAATTACCCCCGTCCCATTGCTTTAGGCTTGGAGAGTAACACACACTGACAGCCACTCTGTTCCCCACAGCCACAAGCTCACTGACATGCCTGGCCACAAGCCTATGCTGCTCTCTAAATCATGCGGCTGATCGCATTTATAGGTGTGTGTTAAAACACAGTATTCCGCCTGCATGTCTGACATCAAATGAATACAATACAAATCAAACGGCTTGATCCAAGCAAGCACAGCATAGTTGAAAGCGTGACAATTTTACCATATAAAACCTTCAGGCAGTGGTGAATCTTGCTTGATTTCTGCTAAACCATTTTTCTTTATATTATGTATTAATATTATTTACATCGTTTTTATTAGCTCACTTTAGTTGAATTGTTTAGTGATTTCTTTGTATTTATTTTAAAAGCAATACAACTGTTTGTTCTGACACATGCCCTCCTTTCTTTTTCTGACCACAAAATAATTTCTTTTTTACACTTTTTTTAAAGCACAACTTTTGTGCTTTTTCTGGATGAGTCAGAGTGAACTGTGGCACTAATAGAAAACACACGTCATGTTGCCATTTACAGAAGACCAATGGCCAAGATCATGATTTTCTTTAAATAATACATTAAATTTCAGTATTTCAAATTTCCTATACCCCCAGAATACTTGTGACATACTTGTATGGATATGGGACCATTCTGTGATCCTTTTGTGTCTTTAAAAAAAAAAGCTTTATGCTAATCACTATTCAGTGCCATTATATGGTCAAGCGCAAAAACAATTCTCCTATTATGGTCAGAAAAAGAAAGGTAGATTAACACCATGGTAAGTAAATTATGACTTTATTTTCATTTTAGGGTGCACTATCCCTTTAAACGCATTTAAGTTAGTTGCCAAGAAGACCATTTCTGTTTATTTGAGTCTAATTTACAAAAAGTTAATTTATTTTAGTTACTGCAATCAGTGTAAATTTGGTTTTGCCTGAAAAAGAAATGGAAAGGTACACTAAAATGGATGTTGATTAATTTCACAAAAGCACCACACCCCCCTCTCTTAGCAAAAATGCTGATGGCTATCATTCTAAGTCAACACTAGGGCAGCTGTACAGCTCAACAGCTGATTGCCGAGGAATGCTTACGTCTCTTTTTTTCTGATGAGACCACAGGATGAGATAACCAAATTCCATCCAGGGAATGAGCTTCAAGGAATCAAGGTAAAGCAAACAATCTCCTGTGCTCTATTTGTTCCCCCCAAAATAAAATTCTTCTCATGTGTCAGGTTGAATTATGTGCAAAAACCTGATATATGTGGTATAAAAAGTGAACCTTTTTTATGGGTTGCAACTTAGACTTTGCTTGAAATTTAGTTTGCTTTGGAGTTTCGTTAACCATTTACAACCTGTACGGGCGAAGAGAGGAAAGGAACTACAGACTGTTTAATACATTAAGCTATCCAGTGCTGCACTGGGACACTGAGTTCCTGACCTTGTGGATTGGCTGGCTATTTCTGCCCCACTTCTTCCACTTTGAAAGGCTCTTGACTGTACGGAAGTACTGCTGTGCCACATCCATCAGTGCATCAGATTAAAGGGAGGACAGCAGCTGCATAGCACGGTGGGAAGTTTTCTGAGACATCCACAAGCATTTTTCTGACTCAACCCAGAAGTAGGGCACATTTGCTTTGACAGTATAAGACAGGAAGCTTTTTTTATAATACAACACGACACATAGACTATTACATTGTACATTTAATAGCGTACTTTGCATGTTTTAAGATGAAACAATGAAGTATCTCTTAAAATACACTAAGCCTTTGGACTGCACTGATGATTCATGTCCTCCAAACATCTCTCTCTCTCTCTCTCTCTCTCTCTCTCTCTCTCTCTCTCTCTCTCTTGCACATAGCAATCACACGCACAAATATAAACCTGTGCTTTCAGTCAGAACAATGTGAGGGGGCTGGGTCAGTGACTCTCAAAGGGTCTTACATCACATTCCAGGGCCCATTTCACTGAACCATTTCATCCATTCATTCACTACTAGAGAAGATCCACTCAGAGATGGTTGTAGGCGTTACATCCCACAGCACAGCATGTTATTTCTCACAAAATACACAGAATCTTGCCAGTGGTCCTTTTATAAAGTTAACAACTACATGCACCTAAATTGTCATAATGTTGCCATTAAGCTACTGAAATCCTTAACGATTTAGCAAATATAATAATAGATAAATTGCCTTTGCTGGGTAGATTACATGACAAAAATGTTAGTTATAAATGTAATCCATTACATTACACATTTATGGTAATGTAATCTGACTAGTTTTAGATTACTTTTGACCAAACTGGTCACATTGATTTGAAAAGGATAATTTTTTTTCCATATTTATTTAAAAATAAAAAGAGAAATAATATTTAATTCAGTGCATTAAATATTAGATTATGCCATGGTTTTCCAAACTGGGGTTCATGATGGAACTGCATGGGGTTTGTGAGATTAATGAAAAGCTAATCAAATTTAAAATAAAATAAATCAAAATAAAATATTTTGTTTACTTTCATGTCATGTAACAATTAAACAACAGTGAACCATGAACCTTAAAGGTGCTGCATGTAATTGCTTTGAATGTACTTAAATACATGCTAAGTTCACATACTCGTTTTTCAGAAAAACAATGCTACAGTCAATTATTACTATGAAATTCTATGCGTTCCGTGTCAGAATGCGTTTACTGTCATTGTGTAATAATGTAATCAATAACTGATCTGATTATGAATTAAAGTTTTATATAATCTAATTACAAGTTCTTAAGTTTATCTGATTACGTAACACAGATTACATATTACTATAAAAATCTAAAGTAAAAAAAAAACATAACTATGATGAAAAACTATAAATGGTTTAACATTGCATTATATAACCATATAATTTAAAATGAAAAAAAAATGTAAAAGGACATTTCCAGAAGACATGACATAACATTGTTTTATATAAATAATTTAGTTTCTTCTCATTTTTGTTATCAGTAATGTACATTAGAGTGTTTTGCGTTTCATTTTCTATTATTCGTTAATTCCTCAACTGTGTTGGCTATGCAAAATTCAGTAAATATTGTAACTCAAATTCATCATGTGGAATTAAATTGTGCAACAAATTTACTTTAATCGATAATTTAACATGAATTTTCCTTTTTATAGTATTGTTTTTTTAGTTTTGTACATGTATAATACAAGCATATATTGCACATTATCTTATAAAACAGAATAAAAAGGACTATTTTGATAATTACACCATTTTATGTGAGGAAATCACTGAGGACAGCGTTCTAGCTTTCCCTTAGTGATGGTTTCAGAGCAGCAAGTTAAACTTTAAAGTTAAATAAATGGGTGCACAAGTATGCCCTGTTTAAATATTTAGTTTGGGGAGACTGCAGCAGCCAGGGAACAGTCATTTACACAGAGCCGGGACTGAGATAGGCCTGACATGTCCGGAAGAGAGAAAGAAACAGAGAGGAATTGCAAGATAAATGTACATGATAAGTTTGTTTGGAGATATTTTGGCAGAAAACAGAAACTACAGTTGAGACACACTTATGCTCCACTTCATGACTGATAACCTTTTGTCATTATAACAGCAATTTAAACCTCCCCAACTCATATAAAAGCTCAGATTTAGATTAGATTGAAATCAGCTCATAATATTTGTAGCCTAGAAATATTCAAACCACAACTAATGTATGAATATTATTGCATTAAAAGACAAAACATAAAAAATTGCCAGTTGCTTTAAAGAAAGATAGCACACAATTTATCACCCATCTGGTAAAAGTATTATCAGAGACATATGACCCCTCAGTCCAAAATGTTCTATACACTTCCTTCTTACGGACAAACCATGTCAGGACTTACTTTTGACAATTCATCTTTAAAAGAGATATATTACCTCTGGAATGGCTTCGCACCTTTGAGATTTCCAGAGGCCAGTACTGGGAAAATAAAAATACTAGTATCATTATATGTTTATGTTTGATGTCACCCAGAAATGGCCAACAAACTATTAGAGGAGAAGAGAGGCTCAAGCTGCTATGGAAACAATAGGAGATAATATGAAAGGACAAAAGGACATTACAAGAATTATATAAAAAAAGGAGACGACTTAATAGAGAACACTTTATCTAAACTATTCATTAAGGCTGTTAATCTATAAAGAGTTTAAAAGGCATATAATGAAGGGAGAAATTTGTGTTACTGCTACAAGGCAGAATTCCACAACATTCCGTGCATGAAACATGGCAGAAAATTAACTAATTCAATTATAGATGGTAAAGATTAGAGAATAGAGAAAATATCATATTGAATGGTGTCTCGCTTACTGACATGCATAGCAGTGAGAGGTACAAATCAAAAGCTGAAAGGTGAATTAAAGTTCAATCTGACATTAAACTATGCTAAATAAAAGCCAGAGGCTATTGGGATTGATTGAAAGAGGTCTGCTGTGTCTTGTACAATTTTATACACCACTGTTCAAACATTTGTGGATAGTAAACTTTTTATAAGAAATGTATTCAGCAAGGAAGCATTAAAATGATTAAAAAACAGTAAAGACGTATGACATAGAATATGTATACTTTAAATAAATGCTGTTATTCTGAATTTTCTTTTCAAAGTATCAAACTTTCTTTTCAAACTTTAAAAAAATGTAAACATTTAAAAAAAAAGCACACAACCTTCTTCAACATCGACAATAATAATAATAAAAGTTTATTGCACACCAAATCAATATATGATTCCCGAAGGATCATGTGATACTGAAGACTGGAATAATGATGCTGAACATTCATCTGTCGTCTAAGGAGTAAATTACATTTAAAAAAAAAATATATATATATATATATATATATATATATATATCTTGTTTTTTTAAATCAATTTTTTTAATGTTTTTAAATTGTTTTTCATGTTTTTTTTTATCTGCATTTTTTTAAAATGCAGTCTTGTGAGCAAAAGAGACTTCTTGCAAAAACATAAAAAAAATCTTTAACAGCACTGTATATAAGTACAAGTTAAAACACAAAAATATAAGAAAGGAGTGAGATGCTATATATAGTGAGAAGGAAAGATGGATATTAGCTCCATAAATCCTTTCCAGTCCTCATCTCTCTAAATCTCGCTCCATGGTCTCTGCTTATTTACATTTCTCTCAAGAAGAACGTTACACCCTACATGGCATTAATGGCCCAGGCAGGAAACAAGCAAAAAGGGGAGCACACACACCTACCATTTTGGTGTGTTTATTTGAACTGCAAATGATGGGGGATGGAGTGTTTGTGTGTGTGTGTGTGAGGGACACTGGATATGGAGAAGGTTTGGTGTTAAACTGCAGGTCTTGCTCCATTTTACACATATCTACACTCTTAGTGTGCTTTTCACTAAGCGCTTGTTTTTCACAGACTCCCTTAGCTTCATACACAAACACTCCTCTGTACGGGACGTCCCGGAGCAGGAGCAGAGTGCAGGGATAGAGTGGAGTTATACATGTACCCCAAATCTCCTTGCCTTGGAATTAAACCGTCCCTTGTCGTTACTAATTTTCCTCACTTACTAAGAAGAAACTGAGGCACTGTGGGAATTGTCATATGGAAAGCAATCCTTCTGCCACATAATGGCATCAACTGGAGCCCTTCCAAATCTCCACAGTCTACTTAAGCAAGCTGCCAGTGATTAAATATGGAGATTATTCTGGGGTGGTTGTTAGATTCAGAGCAGAAAAACAATAAAGTAAAAATGTAAAATATATACCGTATAGTATATAATACTTAATATACTTTAAAGAACATTATAAGTTCTTATCAATGTAATGTATTCATGTTGTCGTTTATTTTTCAGCAAATCACAAATTTGGCAGGATGAAGCAAAATGCTTCAGGGCTTTCGTGAAAACTACAGATTATATTTTCACATTTTTGTATGCCCGCCCATGGACAGTCAGATCCTCAGAAGGTTATTAACAATCATTGTAAAGGTAGGTTAATTGAAAATTGTCTCGTACTTTGTGATATCTTTAAACAGCATTATGGTACAAATGGAACACTATGGCAACATCTCTCTTACTTGTATTTGACGCCGTTTTTTTACCCAGCTTTCCCATCCGTTGGTCTAAAACACTGTGCTCGTGGTCATCCAGTTTGAAATGTTGACTAGAAACATGGAGGCTTTTCAGTTTTTTTGTCATAATTTTTTTTCTTCATATTGTTTGATTTGAAACCTTTAGCCACTGACTATAACACACTGGATACTTCACTGGAAACCAGAAGTAATTCACTCCTACTAAACATTTACTCTTTGAATTCTTGCACCCGGGAACAATTCAAGTCGACACCATTATGAATAAAAGTTTGCTAAGAAGTATTTCCTCCTAAAGCAAGGCACTCTTTGACTCTTGTAAGTGTATTCTTACAAAGGGGGGGGGGGGGGGGGGGGGGGGTATGCCCAGTGCATTATGGGTGTTGAAGTTTTCCTATCTACTAGGCAAAAGGGAAGACAACAGCCTTTTTCTCAGTTATCTCTTGACACGTGGCACCAATTTCAAATTTTTCCACCTTTTTAGTGTATGGCAGCCAAGATTTATTGAAAGTTAGTTTTGCCCTTTAATTACCCTATATATGTCATGTTGTATAACCATCAAGTAAAAAGAACATGGGTACTTTCCAAAATACATGTTAGTTTAAACAACTTAATATTTTAGTTTTACTTTTATATATATTTTTCAAGGGGAAAGTTTTTTTTTTGTTTTTTTACAAATATCATTATTACATTTTTGGAGAGTTGGACCACATGACTTAAACGAATCTCATCTTGTCATAAAAAGGTCAAATTACTAGATATTTTAAGAGACTTATTCTTGTTAAAACCCAAAAGTTGCACACACACAAATATATAGACTCTGACGTGGCACACCTGCTTTTTCTGAGCTATTTTCTATTCCTGTTAATTGCTGGGTGAAAGTCGTTGAAATGTGAAATAACTCACAGTTCCTTCCATGGATGCCTGAGAGAAGGTAGGCTGTAATTCTACAGTGCCAAATCAGAGCTGTTTCTTAAACCCCCCAGCATGTGGGTGTAGAAAGGACATAAATAGCACACTTTCACCAAACAAAAAAATGAGACATTTAAAACACTGAATGTAATAGGTGAATTTAATAGAACATTGTAAGAAATGCTGCTACGCATGATAAAGCATCATAAATATGTTAACTGTTTATATGACTGAGCTTGCACCTCCTGAAGATTTTAATTTAAAACCACAAACCAAATGAAAGTCATGTACCATAATGAAAAATTAAATCCAGTTAGTCTGCATCCCATCGGCTCTTGGCTTGATGTTAATTACTGATTAAAATGTTAAAACAATTTAGCTTGTGGCTGGAATATGTAACCGCTCTACTTTATCATTCACGGCTGGTGCCGAGAGACCAATCCGCCAAACGTTGCATCTGTCACCCCTTCCGGCGATTCGTCACTGTGCGGGCGTAACAAGTCAGAGGATATGACACAATTATCCATTTGTTCGTCTGTGTTACACGCTAGCTATCATGCCCTGAATATGAACCCGTAAAACAATTAAAATGAAACTTAGTGTCAAAAACACAACACTAGAGAAAAGGGCACTATGTCTGTTTTCATCATGCTTACTGTGAATTATAGGGATGAGCGAGTACAGCATTATCTGTATCTGTTAACCATATGAATTATCTGTATCTGTACTTGGACTGGGTGGGGCATAACCCGGAAGTGGGCGGGTTGTCTTGAAATGGGCAGGGCTTTAAACGGTAGGTTATTTTTAATCATGCAATGGATATGGGTTGATCAGAAATTGTTATATTTATTGCTGATTAGAAAACTATTTACATGACAGCATCAACATTGAGCTTTAGATCAACGATTTTGATCATGATAACAAACGAACTATATACAGAACAAGTTTTGCAACAATGAATACAACACAGGCGGTTGCAATTATGAAGAAATCATAATTTTAATTAAAAAAAACTGGTTAGAGGCAGCAGACGGTTAAAAAAAAGAAGAAAAAAATCTCTGACAGGCAGAGACGCAACGCTAGTCGCATTGTACCAAGCGCCACGTCTGAACAAACCCCACGTTTACCAGAACTCTATTGGTTAATAAGTACTACAAACAAATCGAAATAAAAAACAAACCTGAAGCTGAAGAAACCCTAAACGTTAACGGAAAAGATCCACAAACCTGAGTGACTGAGGGAGAGACAGAGAGAGAAAGAGAGCTGTTCTTTTCTCAGTGTTTTTCATGTGAATGAGCAGAGCGGGACAGCAAATCTGTATGTGTAGGGGAGGGGCGCTATGACTAGCCTATCACAGAACGCATACACAGTCAGCTACCCAATGAGGATTTTTATTCAATCCGAGCACAGATATTGACTCGTATTACTCGTATGATACTCGTGCTCGGCAAAAGTGCTTTATCTGTACCGGATACTCGTTTCAGCCGAGTATCCGGCTCAACTCTAGTGAATTATCATTTTCGGGCCAGAGGTCAGTAGGGCAGCAGCTAGAATGTGAGCGTTCGGTGTTGACATATGCCTGAAAATTAGCACTTTTAGCGTTAAAGATCTTGTCATAGAGACATTCTTTGCTAATATAGTATAACAATACAACACAGCATTAGTGTGCAGTTGAAGACACTATATGCTGCTAAAAAGACCAGTTTAGCCAGTCAGCTGGGTATGTTGTGTTTTAGATTCTAGCAGGGTGCTTAACTAGCTAAACCAATTAGACTTCCTTTGCTAATCCAGCGTCACCAGATAACCTTTTCTGGCTACAATATGGCTATGAAGCTCCACTAGCTAGCTTAGAGCCAAACTAGCATAAATTAGCTAAACATGGTTGTAGTCTTTGCCTCCATTGACCTCCTCTGTAGAGAGTCTAATAGACCAACAGTTGTATTTGATCACATTATTGATCTGTTTATACTACCATTTAGTGTTTAATATCAGCCTGAATAGTTTTTTGTTTTCTAATCAGCTACCTACAGATAGAGTCTTGTTTTATTATTTTTTTGCTTAGTATGAGGCAAATGATGTAGCAAATCAGGCCATATGTGCATCTAAACATGATCTGGCAGACATCTTAAGTATGTAGTGCAGAGGCAATGAAATTAAATAAATATGTAAGGCTCACAGATTTGAAATGACGCTAGTAAGCAGTTTTTCCTTCCTCACAGGATTCTGTGTGTGGGAGTGCGAACAATGTATGAACTCCACCATCTGGTCTATTTTACAGCCTGTGTGAGCAAATCCTTCTTATTTCTAAAGTAGCATCTCAAGTTTTCACTGTACATTTTTATTCTTCCCTCAAAAGATTCATCTTTTTGTCTGCAAGCAGACCAACATGTCATCTAAGAGATGTTGCTGAGATAAGAACAAAGGGAGTTCAGGATAAGACTGGTCACACTCATTGGAGTCTCCACCACAAACAGCTCTGTTTTAGGGGCCAGCTGAGGAATTTGACACACCAAAGCTGGTGACCTTCGTAAACTTTAGAGATCCTGTGTCAGCCATAAACACACATGCTTGCAAACAAATAAAAACAACTCTTCGATTCAATTTCTGTTTGTTTGTGTTTTCCAATCAGTCAGACAAGGCACCACAGGTGTAAGTTTGGGGGCAGAGCTCACTGGTTATCCGACAATCACTGTGTCTCGATGACATGATTATATGGACAGCAGAATATCTCCAGAAAAATTTCCCAATTCACTACATTTGCATACACATGAGAATTACTTCTTAACCTTGTTCTACTGTTAAGGAACTTGGAGAATTTTAAATGTGCGACCGTGTACCCAAAGAAGGGTTTTTTCAAAGGATTTGACTCTCAGCAAGCATATGAAGCTCTGTAAATATGAGCAATGCCATGTATGTCATCCTCAAAACCAGTTCAAACACAATAAACACCTTTTAAACAGACACAGAATACAGACCTCTCATTAGCCAGCTGTACATCCACATATTTATAAACATTTTTTCATTACTCTGGCACTATGATGAAATCATAATTCATTCGATTATAAGAGTATGTGATTTTTGCCTCTGTTGTTTCTGTTGCACCTACATTTTTTCATACATTTTAATAAAAAACTTATTGATGAATGAAGATTTATTTGTGAAAACATTTATACACAGATTTCACACACAAATGTGTTTATGCAAGCTTAGTGAATGAGACCCAATGTTTTCGCAAATTCACTTAGTGACGCAAGTGGCACTGAAATGGCACCAGCTTTGAAACAAAATTTCACACTAGAGGAAACACAATTCTGCATATGAGTCAGATACATTAAAAAAATGTTGAAATCAGTTCTATCAAAGCCTGACACCTGCTTAATGGAGGAAACAATCACCATGATTCATTTTATGTCCTTTACTTTTCCTAAGCGAGTTTTGCTGTCCCTAATTGCCTTGAGCTGACATTAATACTGAAGAGATGACTCAGTGTGGGACTCAACCTCTCTCTGCTCATCTGCTACCAGCTTTCTCAACTATGCTTTTTACGCCATTGCAAGGGCTCTACAATGCACAGTCTCAGATTTGTTTAAATGGGCAATTCAATGCATGACTAAGTCGGCTCCCTCTTTGTCAAGCATTAAATTACAGAGATAATAAATGGCAGCAGCCTATTATTAACGAAAGACATTGTCATGATGAGCAAAACTTTAAGTCTGATGTCCCAAGTAGAGCAAATAAGATGGACAGTTTACCTAAACATAAACTAATGTTGCCTCTAAGCTATATATATATATATATATATATATGAATTTATCTTGAATGAGGATTGTTTAGGGGTCCTTATCATTAAACAAATTGAAAGCCCCTGATATAGACAAATTTGCAAATACATAAACAATAAAAAAAAAAACATTTTATTTTGATAGTTTAATGCTGTCAGTAGCCAATAACTGGCCACACAAAATGCATTATGGTTGTCCAAAACCATCTCAGTAACTGCTTCATTTTTCATATTATAAACTATATTAAATTACATTATTATAAAGAATTGAGCTGTTCTGAATGATTTTTTAAGTGATCAAATTTCTTGGTAGAGCCTGGTACAGTTAACACAGCACTGTTAAAATGTTTCCCTAAAATGTGTTTAATTTAGTGACTTCTTAACTGCTTGTTTCAAAAGATCTGGTATAAAGTATGTTTTTGCTCAGGTGGCCAAAATGTCTGTCCAATAGAGATTTTTTATAAATTTTTTTGAACAAAAATTAGAAGTAACACAGACACTCATGTCGATCCAAATCTGTATTATTTTCATAATTGCTTGACTAAACCATTTGCATACAATTACACACGCATTCCTAAAATGCATAAAATAATTTTAAGAGACAACTCATCCCTTATTTTCCAAGTCTAATAATCCTCTCCTTCAGATTTGACCCAAAATCAGATCAACTCAAGAATTGAATCAGGTCAATTTGTGAATGACTCATTTAGACCAGTTTTGTAAATGAGACCAACCGGCAATGAATCAGACATCGCTGCATCTCTTAAGAACTCAAAGAAAAGAGAATTAAGAGAAATTTCAGAGACAGAATTTTTATTTTGGGGTCTTTTAATATTGTGGGCAATTAAAGTTCAGTTCAAACTTTGTTCAACAGAGTTTAATGAGATTATCTGACAGATTTAGGTTAGGTGCTACAGTGAGTTGTTAGTGTTTGTATGTCTCAGGTAGACTGATCAAATGAAGAAATGATTAAGCTTGAAAACTCTTCTTGTCTATGGCAGATTCCCTTTCCTTATTAGAGAAACAACCCCTCTTCAAGCCCGAGGGAATTGCGTGCATGTGCGCACGTGTATGTGTGTGTGTGTGTGTGTGAGTGTGTGTAAGGATTTGACAGTGGGCTTCAGGAGGAGCATAATTGTTTGCAAATGGTTTGGTCAAGCAACGATGAAGAGCTATAGGGCTAAATGTGTTCATGTGAGTAAATGTTCAACATTTAACATTCTGACTAGAAGCCAAAAACGGAGAATAAGGCCACGTCCACACGATGCCGGCGCGTTCCTTATCCGATCTTTTTTTTCCTTGTTCAAAAAAAAATCAGCGTCCACACGATACCACTGAAACCGACTGAATCCGGTGTAGTTTATATGCCAGACCAGTATGGGGCGCTGTAATTCTGCCACAGATAATACACTATACACAGAGAAGAAGACTTTGAGCATGCGCATTGTTGTTGCTGTTCAGTGTTGCCAGATTGCTAGTTACCTTTTTGTCACGTCCGACCGGGAAAAAATGGGATGGTTTTTGAAATTTAAATTTAAAATTTGGGATGGTTTTTGATGCATAAAATCTCTCAACATTTTCATTATTTATAAGAGTACGCACTTTGGGCTGGTATTTTTTTTTTAAATGGGAGGGTTTTAAGCTGTAGCAGCGCTGGAATCTTCAGTCCAATCTGGCAACACTGTTGCTGTTACTGTGACGCAGCCGACACGTGATGTGATGACATCATCGGTAAACAAAAAATATACGGATTGGCCGTCCACACGATACCGTGAGGTTGTCGGATTCAGATCTATCCACTTTAGGACCCGGTATCAAAAGTGAGCGATTCAGTCTCCCAAATCGCCGGATGCGTGTGGACGGAACGCCAATCCGATTAGAAATGTATGCGGATGCAGTGATCCGCGTCTCCGTGTGGACGGGGCCTAAGACACATCAGCTATCTAGCTCATCTACTGAAGCATGACCATTCAATGGAAGGAATCTATCACACTTCTCTTACTACCGTCTGGGAGGATGTTGCGCGAACTATTTATTTAGAGTTATATAGGGCTTTGAGGGAATGAGTGTGTCTGGGGGAAGGGAAATTAGAAAGGGAGGGTTAGGGTGTTAATGGTTAAAGGTCTCTGAAATAGTCTCCTTGTGCTGATGCCATTGAATCAAACGATCTTCCTTAAAACACAGCATGTGGTTGAAACTTGACCCAAATGCAAGGAGAAACTGGATCCTGGTGCATGAAACCTTCAAATGATGAATCTTTGGTCATATGTATGAAATTGGTTTTAGATAAATAGTCTTAGATATTTTTTCATTAATATTCTTTCTTCACTTTCCTTCTTGACATATTAACCCAATGTCACAGGGTACAAGAAGGTAAAAAGACTCCTTTAATTTTGAGGTTATTGTCCATCTTCTAGTGTTGTAGTCAAGACCACCTGAACCGAGACTAAGACCAGAGTGTGATGAGACCAAGACTTTGTGGGGTTGAGACCAAGACAAGACCAAGACCAAGACCAGAAACACTGCACTCCTCAAAAGATCCATATTTACTGTCAGAAAAATTAGTTACTGTCTAATATTAGATCAATAAATACAATTAGAATAATAAGATACTATATGGAGCTGTTATACAAATCAAATCACCTACAATAAAATTCATCTTTGTGTTAAAGAGGTGGCACAAAAGACGCATTTGAATTGGTACAATTACAACTGCATAATGTTGAGATTTATGTTTTAAAAAAACACTGAATATAAAATTTTGCATTTTTTACATCAAATCACATTAATGATGTTTACAAATAAATCAGACGATGGATCAGCAATTTAGTGATGTACTCGTAGTTGTGGTTTATCAGAATAAGTCCAAATGTGATCGAGACCGAGACAAGAGCAAGACTTTAAAAAAAAAGGTCTTAAGACCTGTCTCAAGACAGAATTTATTGGGTTGAGCCATAAGGCAGAAAGATGGATGCATTTATGGCAGTGTGTCAATGTTTCAAATGAGGGATAGATGAGAAAGGGAGGAAAAAGAAAAGACGAACTTTGCTCTCTCATACTTACATTGACAAGAGTCAACATGTGTCTTTCTTTTGCTTTCTTGGTGGAAGCAAAACCTCTTGTACAAAGTCAAATTCTTCTATAGAGGTGAGCGTCAAAACAAATACCGTCTATTGTGAGCTTTGAAAAAAGTTAGATAACAACCGTGGATTTAGATATTATATCATGTTAAAATGAGTAATTTTCTATACAATATTTAATTAATTAAATATATTTAGATATTTCTTTAAAATAAAAAGTTGTTATTGAAATATTATATTAAATATAAATACTTATTGGAGTTAAGAATATAACATCAATACAAAATATTTGTATAGACTTTTGGTATATTTTCTTCTAATCTTGTATACACACACACATACATATACATACATACACACATATATATATATATATATATATAAATATATAAATAAACAAACTCACTCTCTCTTCTTGGTGAATGTTCTTCTAGCACTTATACACACAGGAGTTAAAGATCGCGTGGCTGGTAAGGAGGTGTAAAGCCCAAGGGAAGCTAAAGAGGTGGTCTGTGTAATTTTAAAATGCAACGGTTGTAAACCAGAATGAATGACAGGAACTACTTGGAGGAAAGAACTACTCTGACCTCTGGAGTTGCACACGCTATATGAAAAAACAAAGTACACAGTCCACATCTCAGCCATATTTAAGCACTAAAACTCACGGTCTCTCCTCATTTACAGATCCTGTCCACCTAATTACATCTACACAGTCAGTCAGTCCCAGTGAAAGGCTACAGGAGCATTACATTAATAACAACCACTAGCAGTCTTATCACACTCAGCACAGCTTTCACCAGCTTAATGAGCGAAATAATGCTTAGCAAGACCTGCAAAACAATATCGGCGAGCCAGACAAGGCCACAATCAACACACACATTCACTCACACAGCAGATGAAAACTGCACCCACAGCATTACTCCATCAACTATCGGCCTTTTAATATTCCTGACGTGTGGTTTGCACTCAAGCACTAGATGTTGCTGTGTGTGTGTGAAGAGCAGAACAGACTGGATGCTGCAATAGGAAATCGCTACAGGGCAAGGGTTCATGACAGTCATGTCATTGTTAATGCATATTTGTTTGTGTGTGGTGCATGTTTACCAACTCTGGTTCTAATTATGGAGACCTTTCTGATTTATAGGACGCACAAAATCTTTTTATGCCAAATTGTTTAATGCAAAAATGTATATTATATTGTGTAAAATATAACAATTTCCTATATAATTTCCTAAAATGAAATAAAAGAACACTAAAACAAAAAAATAATACAATGACGGCTTATTGTTACAGCACTAAATGTTGCTGTTGCTGTGTGTATGTCCTGTTAAACAGACTGGACAAATATCTGTAAATTGTTGACAACAAAATGTTTTTATCAAATCGTTTTATTTAGGAATATTTGTTTGTGTTTTGTACATGTTTAGCATTTCTGGTTCTTACTCTAACAGAGATACATTTCTAAATTTTCATTCAACTAAAATAAAATATATTAAATTTAAATATAATTTAAAAGAAGAAAAAAAATATAAAGAAATATAAAGAAATATCATGTCAAAGTATAATATGCATTTAAATAAAAAAGAAACAAAAACTAAATGAAATTTTTTTTTAAAGGTGTTTACATATACAGTAGAACCGAAAATAATCCGTTCCGAGGTTGGCTTCGTAAGTCGCTCTTTTCGTAAATCGATCAGGCTTTTACATGTAAATTGCCTAATCTGTTCCAAGCCCTACGAAAACGCAGATTCTCAATTATCTCCCTTTTCGTCTCCATGGAGAGCATCCTCTTCTTCCCTCTCACTTCAGCAACAATCTTCAAATCCATGGCTAGTAATTAGAAAAAAGAAAAGCAAAACTTGGAAATCGTTGCCTCGGCCGATCATTGTCGTTACGAAATCTTTTATCGTACTTCGAACTTTTCGCACATAGAGCGTTTCGTAAGTCAGGGTTCTACTGTATGTTTATATATACAATGGTGTGAAAGAGTTTGCATCCTTCCTGATTTCTTGTTTTTTTGCATGTTCGTCATACTTAAATGTTTCAGATCATCAAACAAATTTAAATATTTAAAATGTTAAAGTCTCTTTTTTATGCTGGAATCATGAACACTGACCTTAACTGAGGCAATTGAGGCCTGCAGTTCTTTGGATGTAGTTGTGGGGTCTTTTGTGACCTCTTGGATGAGTCTTCGCTACTCTCTTGGGGTAATTTTGGTCTGCTGGCCACTCCTGGGAAGATTCACTACTGTTCCATGTTTTCACCATTTGTGGATAAAGTCCCAAAGCTTTAGAAATGGCGTTATAACCTTTTTCCAGACGGATAGTTCGCAATTACTTTCTTTCTTGTTTGTTCCTGAATTTCTTTGGATCTCAGCATGATGTTTAGCTTTTGAAGATCTTTTGGTCTACTTCACTTTGTCAGGCCTGTCCTATTTAAGGGATTTCTTCATTGAGAACAGGTGTGGCAGCAATCAGGGCTAGGTATGGCTAGAGAAATTGAACTCATGTGTGATAAACCACAGTTATGTTTTAACAGATGGGGGAAAATCACTTTTTCACACAGGGCCATGTAGGTTTGGATATTGTTTTTAAACTTTCATTTAAAAACTGCTTTTTGTGTTTACTTGTGCTATCATCATTTTTTTAAATGAAACATTTAAGTGCGACAAATGAAGGGAGGGAGCAAACTCTTTTTTACATTTTTTTTCCTTTTCTCTAAAACCAAATTTTTACGTCAGCTGCCCCCATATACATACACATACATATATAAAACCAAATACCTACTCCTGTCCACTGCTCCTCTCTGTTATGTCTTTTGCTGTGTTTGGGAAATCAATTATGAGCAACTGTGCATTTTTACTTGTTTGGAAAAGACTCCTAAATGATTGTCTGTCCCTGAGGTAAACAAGAGGGGAAATGGACAGAGCCAGAGAGGAGAGAGGAAGAAAAAAAAGAAAGAAAAAAGAGGGTGGGAGGGGGGGGTGCTAGATTTTTTTTTTTTTTTGGGACAGATTGTCAGGTTGGGGGAGTTAATGAGAATGCGCCTGGCTTGGGCCAATATCTGCATATTACTGTGCATAAGAAAGCCAACAAAAGCCTGATCGAAGATCAGATGAAAGTGCGATGGCCCAGTGATGCCTTTGCTGGCAGAGCTTTGTTAGCATGAAGGCCAGCACTGTGAAGTTAATCTTTACTGAATACTGCAGGACTACAGTCATCAAGCCCACACACACTCACACTTCAGCATGAATCTTTAACTTGAAACATGATCAGGACTTGAGCTTGGCAGAACATTGCCTAAATTAATGGTTATGAATGAGGAGAAAAGAAACATTAGATTCGGATATGTTTGGGATTTGGATACTGTAATGTTCTGTAATCTGATTTAGGCTTCTAATACATTTGTTAATTAGATTCTTTTAGCAAACTGAGAGTATACTGGTAAATGCATGGTTTGAGGTATCCTAACCAAATTAGAACCTCAAGTGATTTGAGATGCTTTTCGCGGGCAGTCTCTTCATGAACACTCTATCATGCACACCACAAATTAAAATGTGGCTGTGAGAAATGGACATAAAAATGGTTAGACATGGGCAAGCAACATCATTCTCCACTAATAGCCATTTAAAAGTCATATTTATGACAAACAAAAGCTTGAACCATTTTAAATAGTTAAAAATATACAATATACTGTTTCATAAAATCCTAAATCCTAATCCTGGCTTAATCTAAGCCCTGTCTGAGAAACCAGGCCAGTTTCTTTCAAATTGATCAAATGTGACATTAAATACATTTACAATGTTACAAAAGATTTTTGTTTCAAATAAATTATGTTCTTTTGAACTATCTATTCATGAAAGAATCCCGGGAAATAAAAAAAAAAAAAACAGTTCACGATTAACCACTTTAATATTAAGCAGTCTCAACATTGTTGCTTTCCTGTAGCTCAAACAGCAGAGTGTGGCACTTGCAACACCAAGGTCATGGGTTCAATACCCAAGGAAAGCAAGAACCGATTAGAAGGTCAATGAATATCTTGAATGCAATGTAAATCGCTTTGGATAAAAACGTCTGCCAATTTCATAAATGTTAAATGTAATAATAAGTAATATTTCTGAAGAATCATGTCACACTGAAAACTGGAGTAATGCATATAGTATGATTCTTAAAGATTTTACCTAAGTCTTACCTTACCTTTTTTTCCCCTGTTTCTCTCCTACTTTATTGCTCTCTTTTCCCATCTTATTTTCTTTCAAGTGTGTTTTTAATTTTCCTTCCAAGGAATCTCTGAGGGCGTTAGCATTACTCAGGAGCACGCGTACGCACATGCACAAACCTATAATTTTTCTCATTGCCTTAGACAAGAGCCTCCAAATGTCACAGGGCTATGAAGACATTACGCATCGCAAATTGGTGGAAAAAGTCCCCTTGTGTCGCTCAGCACACAGAAGGAAAGTTGTTGTGGAGATCTTTCCTGTTGTCTGGCAAAACACTCAGAGGTATCTCAAGCATGCCCAGCAGTTGTATCCTCTTTCACACACACACACACACAATATGGGACATTTGGAAAGTTCCAGAGGTACACAAACAGTAATGCTGGCTCATTTACAAAGTGAAAACACACTTTAGCTGCAAAGCTTTTCTCTCCTTCTCTTTGTTCTCAGTGTGCAATGCCAAAGTTTTGAGAGGCTAGGAGTTGTACATGGCCGGTGATGCTGTCATAGCCTGACAAACACATAACCACGCATGATCTGTTATATCTGACATCCATTTGTGTTATCATATCAAGAACACGATCTAAAAGTTCACACTTGTCACACTTACGCATGACTTATTGAAAGTCATCTGTGGGGGTCCACGGATCTATACACATTTTGAAGACTAGTGTGTATAGATGAGGTCTGGTGATCGCATATGGCGTGATGTGATGGAGGTCGGTGTTAGCTGCCAAGGCTGCGGTTTTGGACAGGCAGCAAGAGAGAAAAAGTCAAGAGAAAGAGGGTGAGATGAAGGAAAAAAGGGAGAGGGATACTTCATTATAGACTCATTCATCATCATAGGGACTGTAGCCGCACCTTCTTTATTTCCTCGTTCGCTTTATGTTCCTCTTTTTCTTCTTTAAACCTGCTGACTCCTGTTCTGCATCTTAATCTTTTTTAACTGCATTCATGTGTCTTCTTTTTTTCTGACTCTCATCTCTTGTGGGCTCACTTACATAAAGAGTACCCAAACACATATCCAGTTTTCAGCCTGACTCTGGTTCAGAACTGCTAGTTCTAAAGAAGCTCATTTATAGCCTCTCCACCACCTGTTCCCAAAACATTAGAAGATCACCATTTTATACATTTAGAACAGGCCTCTCAGTGTTACACAAACAAATGAACTTGACATTGTGATTCATTCATCTTAATAAATATAAAAAAACTGAATAAGCACATACATTATCATTAAAACGTTAATTATAATTATTTTTAAGAAAGGCAAGGATGCGTTAAATTATTAAATAACTTAAATATAATGTTACAGATTTTGTTTAAAAAAACTATTCTTTTGAACTTTCAAATCTATTCATCAAATTTTTTTTAATATTTTTAAATATATTTAAATCTTCTTTTTTTGGGGTTTTATTAAAAAAAAATAACATTGATAATAATGAAGGTTTCTTGAGCACCAAATCATCATAATAGAAAGATTTATGAAGGATCATAAGGCTCTGAAGATTAGAGTAATGATACGGAAAATCCAGCTTTGACATCACAGGAATAAAACATTTAAAATATATTAAAATAGAAAACAATTAAATATATTTCACAATTTTACTGTTTCAGCCTTGGTGAGAATAAGAGATATGAGACATCGGCACAAAGGTAGTTTGAAAAGAAAGCACATGCCCGCTGTTTAAACAAGATTGGAATTGTAGTTTATATAATTCAGAGACATTTAATTATTATTTATTAATAATATATTAATAATACATTATGAATTTATAATTATTTGTTAAAGAAAAGAGCACCATTAAATAAACATGGTGTTCTATAATCATATTAGGGTTATTTCATTATAAAAATGCTCACTACAGGTATTTACATATAGACTCCATATTTTCTGATGAGTCATTGTGCCTTTATGCTGACAGAGTCACAGTCTTTCTAAGCAAGTGTTCTGAGATAAATGAATCTTTTCAAATTCTCACTCACAAGCCGCATGACTCACCACATTCAATTTATTGTCATCAATAACACAAAGATCTTCTTGGCTCCATGTTAGTCAGTGACCTTTAAGTTTTTTTATATATATAAAAAATCATTGCAGCTATTAAATGCATGCTCTTCAGACCACAAGTTTTCCCTCATTATAGCCTAAGTTTCTCAACTTGGCCTGTCTTTTCCACTCAGCCTCTCACACCAGCTCAGTAGTATCACATGCCATTCGCTAGCGGCAATGAACTTTACCATCCCAAATGCTGCAGACACACCATTTTCCAACCAAGAGGCGAAGAAAGCGAAGACTGCAAGTCCGAAAAAGATAATTCAGTTATTGTGAATGCAAGCACGTCTGTATCAGGACAGCATGATAGTTTATGTGCATCCATGACAAATTAGCCCTGCATATGCACGTACACAGCAGATATTAGACATGCCGTTGGGATTGGCTCAGTTTAACTTGACGCATGACATATGACACTTGGCATTAACACACGACCTTTGGCTGCCTAGCGTTTGACTTTAGTGGTCATGTCAGTGTCTGGGAAATGATCTATGATCCCAATTAGTGTGTGTCATCAATAATCACAGACGGCTCCATGCTAAGTGATTACAACCGCAATGGTTGCAAGAGCCCTTGGTTTAACCATATATGCTCTGTCTGGAGAAGCCTTCAAAGTTTCCACAGGCAATTAGTCTACCAAATGGTCTGCCAAGACATGCATGTATTTGAGGGAGTGTGTCAGCAACAGGGTTGAGAACTATTTTTGAAAAAATACTGGAACCAATTGATCTTCATGACGGTTAGCGGTTCATGAACATCTGCACTCTTCCATTGATGCATTCAGTGTAGTCTGATTCACAAACAAATGATTCAGCTATTTTTAATAAATCAAATTTGAATCGTTGTTTTGAATCATTCTAATGAGTCACTCAATAACTGAATCAGTCAATGGTTCTCATTTTGTCAGAACAAATCAAACAGCTGCTTTTTTATTACTTAGTTATTACTTAGTAAGTTTTTATTTAATTATTAATTGATAAAGTTTTATTACTTTAAAGATATTTGTAATTATACATATTTAAGCCTTGAAAACGGACTGCATCGAAACGCTAGGGAAACGCCCAAGCGTGATTGTCTCATGAAGCACAATCTAATCAATCGTGCGAATCCCCGGAAAACCGGAAGAGGCAGCTTTCGTGTCTTAAGCAAGTGCTGTGAAATGGTCGAAGTGAAATGATGCTGACAGTGTTGCTGGCCAAAGAAAGATGGAAGGTTGATTCTAGTCTGGAGCAAAGCACACACGATCAGTGCTTGGGAGCGCTAGTAATTTCTTGTCCTAGAGATTGCAAACTGAGTAGGGCTAAAGACTCAGTAGGGCTAAAGACGGGCCTAGGTTTGCATTGGGGAGGTCACCCCCTCCAAGGAGGGTCCTAGATCACTCACTCCAGGTGCTCCCTGCTAGACAAAGGAGTGGATGTTCAACGAATACCAGAGGCCAGCCTCAAGAGGCTAGTTTCCCTGGTAGAGTCTCTGGTCTCTGATCTTTCAGTGAGTCCCGAGGGCTGCTCAGGTTATGGAACAAGAAGTGAACTCACTGCTGGAAAATAGGGCCATAGAGTATGTATCCCTCTCAGCCAGAGTTTTTGGGTTTCAGCCTCCTCTTCATAGTTCCAAAGAAGAATCGAGAGTCTAGGCAAATTAGATTTGAGGACTGATTTGTCAATTTAAACGAACTCTTTCACCCCGCACCTTCACAAAAATTCATGGACTCAGCGCTCTTCCCGCTGCGCTTCCAGTATATCCATGTTCTGAACCTTATCAACGATTTGTTGATTATCTCTCAATCATGGCAGTTAGCGGTTGGGCACTGAGGTGTCATTCTCACTCACTTGAAGGAGCTGGGACTGAGACTGTATGCGAAGAAGGTGTGCTTTAACCTCCCCTGAGGACCACCCTCTTAGGCATTGTGTGGGATTCTGTGTTGTTGTCAGCCCGGCTTTTACCTGTGCTCATTGACATCATCCCGTCAGCAGTCAACAGCATATAGCTGGACAAGTCATTTACTGAGCAACTGAGACTGCTGGGCCTCATGGCAAAAGCTTCCAGTGTTAATCACTCGGCTGACTGTACATGTGGCCCCTTCAGTATTAGCTCAGAACCAGAGGGTTTTTCCCGAAGGGCAACCCCTTCCACGCTATCAAGGTCACGATGCTATGCCTACCTTAGGTGTGTGGAAGAAAACCTGGTTCCTGTCACAAGAGCCAGTTCTGGGAGCACCCTGTCACAGTGTAATACTGTTGACAGATAATTCCCTCATGGGCTGAGGGGCAATCCTTAGGTATCGTTCAGCTCAAGGTCTGAGTAGCGGACATCACCTCTCCTAGCACATAAACCTGCAAGAGATGATAGCAGTCCATTTGGCTCTTCGAGCAGTTGAACCCAGTTACCTTTCAGATTGGCACCATGCTGGAGTTCCTGCAGGAAAGATTCACTGCATGGTTGTCCCCTTCTACCCTGAAGGTTTACGTTGCTGCCATTGTGCTTACCACGTACCTCCCATCATGACCATTAAAGGATCTGCTGTATGCCAAAGAAATGAGGCCATGTGGCGCAAACCAGATCATCTGTTTTGCTGCTTGGGGCCTCGAGGGAGCTCCAGCAACTAACAGATTTTGAGCAAGTGGTTAGTTGAGGCTAACTTGCCCCTGAGTCGGTTGGACTTCCTTCCCCTATGGTGGTCTGTGCCAACTCTACTAGGAGCGTGGCGGCCTCTAAGGCTTTTTTAGCAGTAGTATTGTAGACATTTGAGATACGAATGACAATGTGGGTGCTCATGAAGTGAGCTACGTTCCACTCGGCAGGCCCTCGTCACTGTGGTGGCATTGGTATATTGTTCCCCTAGCATTTCGACGCAGGGCGAGTTCCCTTGAAACAGAACGTCTTACATTACATATGTAACCATAGTTCCCTGAAGAGGAAACAAGACGCTGTGTCTTCTGCCACATCTCCTACGTGTTCAGACACTTCAGACACTGTCAAAATTGCTGCTTCCGGTTTCCTGCACACCTTTATCCTCCTGGTTTATGACGTCATCATCTTTCAGCGTGCATTCACGTGATCGATTCAATTGTGCTTCACAAGACAATCATTGTAAGGAGTACCCTTATGTTTTGAAGCAGCACAAGTTCCCTTGAATACGTAACCTGAGACATTCTTACATTCATTTCTTCTGTGAATCACAAAAAAACAATACATTTTCTTGCCTTTTTGGGTGCACTATCCTTTTAAGTCTTCAAGTTTTGAGTTTTGTTGTAATAAACGCTATTTTAATAAAAAAACTACTTTTTTATTATAAAAAACTTCAATAAACAAATTAAGTAAAAAACAAATTAAATACACTACCTTATAAAAGTTCAGATCAGTACAATTTTGACAAATTAGTATTACTTTTTCAGAAAGGCTGCATTAAATTAATCAAAAACAATCCAAGTAACAATAAATATTTGTTACAAAAGATTTCCCTTTCAAATAAATGGAAATTAAAAAGTATTAGGGTTAAATAGCGCAACAGATTTCAACATTGATAATAATAATAATAATAAATGTATGAATCAAATAAGCATTTTAGAATGATTTCTGAAGAATCATGTGACACTGAAGACAAAATTCTGCTTTGCTGGCACAGGAATAAAGGATGTTCTCATATATCAATATTACTCTTTTTACTATATTGTTTTAAACAACATATTTTATAAACATTTTAAATCTTAAATCAAAACTAAATTAAATCATGAAGTGTTCCATTATCTCAAAAATGCAAATTCCTGAAAAGGCTCATCAAGAAATTAGAACTGGAACCAGAACAGTCAAATTCCTTATGATTTTCATCTCATAGTCCAAAAATAAGCGACATTTTGTTCCTTTTTAAACATCAAGGACAGTGGGCCAATAAGAGACTACAGTAAAAAGCACATTAACCCAGTTAATCTTACCATGACACCATTTAATTAAGTCAAAGAGCTCAGATTCAAGCTCCCCAAAAAGAGCTACAAAAGGTTCATGAATCCGCAATACAGGGAACCAAACTTTCCCAGAAGCCCTTTGTTGACTAAATGCTTGAAAAGTGTAGTTTGACTCATCTCTGCTCAGACCAATTTTAATGGAAATATAATAGCATACGCGGTCTGTTCTAACATCCACCATTGGGAAATTTAAGAAAGAAGATTAGAACTTTATGTCAACTAGTAGTTAATTTGCTTTGTGCTTGTCTGTCTGTCTGTGTGTGTGTGTGTGTGTGTGTGTGTGTGTGTGTGTGTGTGTGTGTGTGTGTGTGTGTGTGTGTGTGTGTGTGTGTGTGTGTGTGTGTGTGTGTGTGTATATATATATATATACATACACATACATATATACATATATACATGTACACACACACACACACACACACACACACACACAGTAATACCTCGGTTTACAAGTTTAATTCGTTCCAAGAGCGAGCTCGTAAACCAAAGTGCTCGTACACCAAAACAAAATTCCCCATAAGAATGCACTAAAAATCAATTAAATCATTCCACATGACCACAAATGCCCATTTTAAATATTTGTTTTTGTTTTACCCTATTAATTGCAGTTAAAATTGTAACCATTAAGATATCATATAAATACTAATTAATAATTGACAATTAAACTCTAAAAACACTTGACAATTTACTGTAATGCACTGTAACTGCAGGTTTGAGCAGCCTGCTTGGAGGAGAGAGAGGAGGGAGGAGGGGGGAGCGGGGAAAGCAAGGATGAAAGCAAATGAGTGAATTTATTATAATAGTGCAGAAAACAAACGAAGTGATAATCCAGAGTTAAAGTCATGGAACATGGGAGCCGCGAACGAACGAATTCGCGGGAGCCGCGAGAAAACAAATTCGTGGGAGCCGCGAGAGAACGAATGCGCGGGAGCCGCGAGAGAACGAATGCGCGGGAACAGCGAACAAACGAATGCGAGGGAGCCAAGCAGGGAGATAGGCAGATGATATGAGAATTAAGTGACCACACACATACACACTTGAATTCATGAACTGTGACAGTTACTGCTTAGAGGTACTGTACGTGTATATTTCACTATGTGAACAATAGCGATCACAATTAATTAATGTTTAAAATATGAGGTAAAAACTTCTGTAAATCATTTATAAAAGTATCACTGTGGTGAATGATGCAGCTAATGAATGAGTTAAGGGGTTATAAAGGGGTTGGAACCTCCCGACTGTGTTATGAGAGGCTAACATTAGGATATTTCATGTAAAAATGCGCACAAGGATGCTGAGCGTTAGGACTTTTTCCACACAAAAATGCGCATGGGTGAGGGAAATTTTTTCTCATACACCGATACAATGCTCGCACACCGATTCGACCCTCCATGCTCGTACACCGATTTGCTCATATACCAAGTCACTCGTAAACCGAGGTATTACTGTATATATTATCTCTTAAGTATAGAGGTTTGGAGAGTTAGAATGTTGACCAAAGATGATCAGTGATCCAGTGACTGGCAACTAAATGATTTGACCAAAAAGGATTATGAACGGTTGAAAAATCGAAGAAATCTGTCCCTTTCATTCTCTTTCTTGGTCCTTCTTACTGTCATCGCCTTTCATTATTCTACCTCTTAATCTTAGCAACCCTTCCTCTCCCTCCCCCAGTCCTTCTCTCTGACATTTTCCCTCTATCTTTTTCTCACTCCCTCGGACGATGGACAGAAGCACTTGTGTTTGACTGACAGCTCCTCAGAATAGCAGCTCCCTGGCCAGGAGGCGTTGGGAGGCAGGCGGTGGGAGTGCTGAGTAGAAGTCTGGTTTGTTTGGCTCCCTGCCTCTGTCTTACAGGATTGGGGGAAGGGGGGGTGTTGTAACATGCCGCAATCTGATATCGTTGACAACTAAACAATGAAAGGCACTGTGATTCAAATTTGTTCCTTTATAAAACTCCTCTGTTTTTCTGTAGAAGCACATCACGCTTCACATCCTTGAAAAGAAAAAACGAGGAGTCATTTTTTTCAGTTTGAATTTAGTTCCAATTAACGACACTGATTCATGCAAAAACAAACAACAAAAAAACTCTTTTTAAAAGTAGAACATTATGTGAATGCAGAGAAAACACGTACTGTAGTAAAAGCACCTGGAAAAGGTTTTCATGTTTGAATGTTCAAAAACATAATTTTTCCACATATTTTACATTTTTGCAGCACCTCTCTTCCAGTATGTCAGGAACGCTAGTTTAGTTCTTGTTTCATTTAGTTCCTGTTTTTATAAAGAACCTCCTTCCTAAAAGCGCACTGTGATCTGATTGCTTGGCTGGACCGATTTGTTGTGATTGGTCAACCGCTTCAAGCATGTTTAGGAAATGTTATGTACCTTACCATAACCACGAGTTTCAACACACTGCAATCACTCAACCAGGGGCCTGATGCATAAATGTTGCATATGCACAAAATGGGCATTGAAATATGCATACGCAACTTTCATGCCCATATCTTGATTTATACAAAAATAAACACTCTAGACGGTGTGTAAGCACTCTTTTACTGGAGCAAGTAAGGAAGTAAACAGAGGGAATTAAACTACTATACATCTTTTTACGTTTTACATCTACTATACACATTTAGATTAAATTTGCCACTTTCATTAAAAGCGTTAAGCACTGAAATGCTTAATCCAGGAAATCATAATCCATAAGTAAATACAAAATGTTTTATATTATTAATTTAAATAGAAATATTTGTAGTGGATGCAATGCTTTTGAACACTTTTCCTCTGGCATTCCATGGGATTGCTTGACGTATTGGAAAAAAGATTCAGAATAAATTCTCTGAAAAGTATATCATTTTGATTTATTCAAAAAAAGCATGGACACTGGCATGCCACTGATTTTTAGCAATGTAATGTGACGGCACATATTTGGTATCTGATATTTTCCTAATGTCTTATACCATTAAACATGGTATCACATGGATGAGAATATGCATGGAAATTATTTAATTGATGAATATTGAGACACGTACATTTTAACTATCAATGCATTTCAGGGAGATCATAAACAGTGCTTACTTAAATAGATTTTTGTGCGTTGTAACTGCTGACTTTTTTTTTTAAATGCTCAAACAGCAACATTTTACATTAAACAAAGTTGAAAATGTAAAAAAGCATAATGGGTCCTCTTTAAAACTTAGTTAGCTCTATTGTGAGAGTTTTTTTAAAATTCATTCAATGTTATTTCTAAAAAAAAAAAAAAACAGAACTAACAAACTAGAAAGCAAAGTGTATGGTTGAGCAAAGATTGTGAAGGGTGTAGTACCTTCCACTCTGCACCACCAAAACAGTCTTAACATTAAAAAAGACTGAACTTTACTTTTAGCTGTCAAAATGAAATGAAACAAATAGGTGTAGATAGGCTATTATTAAAGAATGGGGCAGTGCAAACTACATTGGACTTGCAGTTCTATAAATATATAACAAAATATCAATTTAAATATACAGCAGCAACAGCTTGTTTGATATAAAGGGTCAAAGAGATGTTGGAAAATGGTCAATAAAAATGTTAACTTTACAAATGGAAAACAAAATGAAGGTAAAAAAAATATATATATGACAGTGTCCCTTTAAGTGAACCAGACTCATGACCCTTTGTTTAACAATGCTTTAATATAGTGTGTGTTTATATATGTATGGGGTAATAAAGAGGGCCATTATGAATCACTGGTCCATGACTCGAATGCCGTCTGGGTGACGAACTCAGATCTCCTGGAGCCCTGCATGCTGAGCTTTGATTGGCTGTGACTGTGAGAGCAGGAAATAGAGCGAGCAGCAGGAGAGAGGAAAGATTGTAAGCGTGTGATGTTTAGGAGGCACCCACGCAAAAAAAAAAAAAAAAAAAAAATCAATGGCCACATTCACAGCCTGCATGGTGCATAAATGTAGACTAAGAGCTTTATCCTTGTCACCTCTCAACATGCCTTTTCCTATCTACACATTCACCTCATAATCACTCTTCTCTAAGTATGGCTAGACTCTTCATTCACTGGACTGTCTCCGTATTTATCTTCAGTCCACAACGTGTTCACTTATCCTGTTAGTGCCACAAACTGGATGCCAAGGCCAGAGATGGAAAGAGTCAGAGAGAAATAAAGAGACTAAGATAAGTGAGTGCAGGAGACAGCGGAGAAATAAGACAGGAATGTTTAAGTGTGAATGTATTAAGGCCCAATGACATGACTAGAATCTTTTTACCAGATCCATAAATTCATTAAAAAAAACACGCACACACACACACACACTTTCAAAAATGTAATTGATACATGCAATGACTTCGCTTGATTTCTGAATTGAAATTCATTTTGAATTTTGGGGGAAATTTTAAAGTTTACTGTCCTGACATCTGTCATGGTCTTGTCTCGTGTTGTTCCCTTCCAGGTCCCTTTATGTATCTTCCAGGTCCTGCACGATCTTGTCTGTGTCTAATCACTGCCCGAGTCTCGTCAGCTGTTTCTAATCCTGTCAATATATGCCCTCTCGTATTCCCATGTCCTTGTCGATCGTTCAATGTTGTTGTTATGTCGTCTCTCCGTGTGGATGGTTTCTCCATATTCCCTTCTTTCGGGTTTTGCACAAGTGTATGTGCCGCTTTTGTTTCCTATCGAAAGTGTTTTGTTTTCGTTCTGCGTGAATAAAGTTTAAGACTGCTGCAGATCTGCTTCTGCATATCACTCCGCATCGCACACCGCTCTGCATTGCTAACAACATCATAATGAAGATAAAAGTACACAAGAATTATATTAAGTAGTTTGGGATCACCATTTTTTATAATTTTCTAGATTGTTTAATAAACTAAACTGATTCACTGATTATTAATATTTTAAAAGGTTAAATTAAAGTCATATGGTGCAACTGACATGAAGAAAAAATTTAGTTGATAATGTTTTTGTTGTTGTTTTAACAAAATTGATTTTAAGATACACTCACATGCATTCAAAGTGTAAGGAAATTTAAAGGTTTCAAATTAAACCTTTTCTTGAAAATACACACAATTTTTAAAAACCCACACAAGAACAAGAGCACATTTCTAAGAACTCTGTTTTTCAAACTAGGTTTTTTCTTTTGTTTATCATGCACTCATAGTGAAGTGCCAGGTGACTTTATTGCACGTGACAGGAAAAACCTGTGAAGGCATGTGAAGGATTCGTAGGGTGGCATGGTAAATCTGTCCCCAGTGCAGATCCCTCACACACAATCGCCATAAAGACAACAGCATGTCCCTGTGGAAATGCATTCTCATGATTTACACTCCTATCCAGATGCACAACAGAGATAAACTCTTTCAAAACTAGACACTGACAAAATATACTGCCTATTTCCTGTCTCAGATTGCAAAATTACAAGCAACGAGGATGGTGACCCCGAACTTTGAAGATCTTGAAACAAAGGCAAAGTTCATAAATATGTATGTAGTGGAATAAAATCCTATACTACGCAGCCCTGGACTATATGCTGGCCTGCCCCACCACTACTGCAGACCAATAAACCAACAGCAGTGGTTAAAAATAAAGCATGAGGCATGCCGCACAGCTGTGAGATACTTTAAGATTTGTGTGCTGTCAGTCTGCTTAAATCTCAACAGCTGAGATGACAAGAGGTTGTGGATTTCTTTAGCTCTCCTTTTGCACTCGGTCTGTTAATCATATGGGTTGCATTCGAGACACATTTGCTTGCAGTACAGCCATAAAACAGACATTCTCAACAAAGCAAGATGAAAAGCAAAACAAAACTTGAAAAGAACAGAACTTAAATTCAACAAGCACTGACAGGTCTGACAAACCAAGGTGTCAGTGAAGCACATGAAACACACAACACCACAATCCTAAGAGTGTGTAAAAGGTACTCACCACTTCCTTTCGGCACTAGGTTTCTGAGGAGAGTTTAAAAGTCATACACCTTCATGGAATAATCACTTCTCAATGGCAGACCTCAGTCCTTCCTTAACTGGAAAATGTGTAGCACATCTGAGAGCAGAGAGCAGGCGAAATGGGATGTGCAAGTGAAAGACAAATGTTTGGAGCTAATCGTTGTGCCAGAGAGCGATTTTACTCATTCACTCCACAAGCTGTGGCAGAGCCATTAAAAACAAGAGCTGATGGAATGGAGGGATAAGTAATGAAGAAAGAGCGAGAGAAAGAGGGTAAAATGAATACACGCAGTGCTGAGAGGTGGCAAGGCTTCCTCAGACTAAAATTGCCTCCCAGTACCATCCACCCACTAAACTCTCTCCCACCGTCCCCCCATCATGAGTCATCAATCTCTCTGCCAATTGCAGCTCAGCAGTCCAGCTGATTAAAATCACCTATAAGCTGAAAAAAGGAAAGAATTTGATCAAAAGACCAAAGGTGTAATGCAATTTTTTTTTTTTATCTTACACACAAGCTACTCAAATCAGTAATGGAAACATGAAATGTCACAGGGAATATCACCCAAATTGCACCCCCTGTGGCGAAAAAGTTTTGAGATGTTTTCCAAAAATATCTATGTGCCGTTTATAATGTGCTTTAAGACAAACCATGTGCAAATTCATGAGTCAACACCATTGTGGAGTATTTTTTCCTTAGAACTGTTGTAAAAAATAGACACAAAAAAATGCTGTTTGACATCTCCAATGTTTCTTACGTCACAAACTACCTTGTAATCAATCACATCAATGTCAGCCATATATGGCTGAAGTAAACAAGTATTTCCACTAGTTTTACTACAGTAAAGTTGACCTAGTTGATCAGGTATTCTGAGCTGCTGCGAGTGAAGTGAGGCTGGGCTAATTTGCTAATTCATGGGTCGTCGTATACTAAATTAAGCAAGGGTGTAGAGTTACATTCAAGCTATTTTATGGAATGCATACTTATTCTAAAAAACATGTCATTTTTGTGATCAAAGATGAGTTTTAAGTAACAAAACTACAGATGCCTTTAAGTAAACGTGACAGGAAAAATCTGTGAAGGCATGTGAAGGATTCGTAGGGTGGCATGGTAAATCTGTCCCCAGTGCAGATCCCTCACACACAAGCGCCATAAAGACAACAGCATGTCCCTGTGGAAATGCATTGTCATGATTTACACTCCTATCTGAGCAAGCTATTCCTAACTGAGCAAGCTACGCAACTTCTGGTGCAGGCCATGGTCATTTCCAGACTGGACTACTGCAACGCTCTTCTGGTTGGGCTTCCTGCAAATGCAATCAAACCCCTGCAGCTGATCCAGAATGCAGCAGCTCGTCTGGTCTTCAACCAACCGAAAAGGTCTCATGTCACTCCACTCTTCATCTCACTACACTGGCTCCCTCTCGCAGCACGCATCAAATTCAAAGCACTGACTCTTGCATACAAAACTTACACAAACTCAGCACCTTCATACTTCCACTCATTGGTACAACTCTACACACCTACCAGAAACCTTCGATCGATCAACGAGCGGCGACTCGTGGTTCCATCACAGAGAGGAAAAAGAACGATCACAAGAACATTTTCATTCACCACCCCCGGCTGGTGGAACACACTCCCTGCCCTCATCCGGAATGCAGATTCCCTGTCGAGGTTTAAAAAACTACTAAAAACGCATCTCTTCCATGAGCACCTAACATGACACACACATGCACTCAAAAAATAAAAATAAAATAAAAATTCCCTTTTCTCTACTCCCCATGCTTGTGCTACTTGTATTCAGAATGTTTGAAACTTTGTATTGTAAGCGCTCTTATGTGTTTTTGTATCCTTTGGACAAATTGCTTCTATATTCCTCAAATTGTAAGTCGCTTTGGATAAAAGCGTCTGCTAAATGAGTAAATGTAAATGTAATCAAAATGACTAAATTGATAAATAGTGATAAAGAAATTGATCAGTTCATCAAGAAATACTGAAAATAAATGTATTCAGTTTCAAAAAACGTATTAATCAGTATAATATTTTGAAGGATCATGTGATACTAAAAACTGGAGTAAAATGTAGCTTTTAAAAAAAAAGAAACTTAATAATTTAATGTATAATTTTATAGTACTACTGATTTTACTGTATTTTTAATCAAATGCAGCCTTGGTGAGCAGAAGAGACTTTAAAAAAACATTTACCATTAAGATATTATATTAAGTAATATTAAATCTTATTGAGTCTACTGGCTCACAAAGGACAAATTGACATTCTTGGAAAAAATATTCCAGATTTTTGCACCCCATCAACTCTTGCCACAATATATAGGCACATAATATGACCCTATAACCAGCATTCTAGTCTGACATTATCTTTAACTGTTAGAAACTGGAGTCTATGCCAAGACTTGGAGCAGTAAAAATTCCACGGCTGCTTGCACGACTCTTTAATGTAATTATACGTTAGCTCGGCACCAGGCAACCTGCTATGAATGCCTCCGTGAATGGAAGCTTTTTATATGCAATTTAAGTGTGGTTGGTCATATGATGCGAGATGGAGCACCTCAATAATCGGCTGTTGTCTTCTGACTCACATATATGCACAAATTTGCATTCTGCTTATTACTGGGTGTTTTTCAAAATCTGTTTTTATATTGTATGTGTCTGGATTTCCACCAAAGATGTACTTAAGGAGTCGGTAATGACACCTGTAAAGACATTTGTTGAGACAAAAAAATCCTGACTGTTTTATTAAAATAGTGAAGAAAGGGGAAAAGGAGAAGAGAAAGTCTTTCCCTGCATGTTCATGTGAACATGTAAAGTGTTCCATCTCACATCAACATTAACTGAAGTTATCAATCAATTTAGGCGTCTCAAAAGAGGGGATTCTGGGGATTTTTAGAGAAAAAAACAGAGAGGGAACTGTTTCCACACTTAATGAATGAAACAGCTTGACTCGCCAGTTAACAAAACGCACTATATTCTTGTTTAAGTGGGAAAATCATTTGTGACCCACATAGTCATCTTTGACTAAGCACAGGGTGCGGAAAACCTCTAAGTATTCTGAAGAGAGGGCACAGAGAGAGAACGAGAGAGCGCCATGCATAAAGAGGCATTAAGAAATGCGTAATGAAACCTGAGAGCAGGAAGGAAAAGTCATCATCGACTGACCTTTTTGGACTGCAGAGGGGTACAAGATGGTTAGATACTCATGCATCAAAATCATTCTTATACTTAAATCAATACACTCACTCTCATTTAAGACAGAATGGGAGAAAAACGGAGGAAGGAAATAGAGTAGGGAAATTTCTCTATCACATGTTAAAGTAATTTAGGTTTTGTGTGAATGGACTCAATACAATCTCATTATAACACGTGAATGCTAAGCCTTCTGAAAAACATCCAGAACAGCCTTCTGAGTACAAAGCAGGGTTTATTAAAATAAACAAACTTTTATGGAGAAAGTGCTTCAACCTCTCTTATTCTTGCTTTAAAACAGATAAAAGCAGCTTACGGTGTTTTTTCCCCTTATTTTGGTTTAAGGGGGCTAAGAGGCTATGAGAGCGAATTTGCCTGTCAACTAAACCAGTTAAATCCCAATATGAGCAGGCTTAAGGCCCTGATACATTCAATGAAGTTTTTTCATTCTTTTCATAGTGTTTTCATGTTTTCCCTCACAGATGTATGACCTTGATGGACCAATGGTAATACAAAGGGGTTTACCAGCTAATAGCAAACTTTTTAGTAAAGTCTGCTTTGGTAAGACGTTTCAAAATCCCAAAATGAACCCCAAACAAACTTGAAATTGTCACATCATTTGTTGTTCGATTTCGCTTGAAGTATATTGTGCCTTTATGCTGACTTACTTGGGCAAGAATACTATTTAAAAAAAAAAATAATTCTTTACGTCTCTTGAGAAGTGATGAGCAATAGCTGGTCTCAGCACAGACTGGTGTGGGAGGAACATCTTTCAGTTCTGGATTTGGTTTCATTTCAGGGCCTTACTGCAGACCAGAGTTTGCTCTTACAGAGTGAAGAGAAAGAAAATGAAGAGATGATTGAAGAGAATGAAAGAAATGATGAAATGAACATACACAAACACTCAAATTCAATGATATAAACAGAAGATGGTGGTGACAAGGGCATCTATAGATGAGTATGATGTTGATAAAAAGGCCCCTGAGATACAATGACATTTAATTGTAAAAGCTGAAACCAGCACACACACTCCCTGCCAAACACACATGCGGTGTTCTGCAGCACTCGTTCACTCTGTACAGCTGTCTCAGCATTGCCTCCATCACTGCCTCATCACATCAGTGTAATCCAGTTCTCAATCCTCAATACCTTAGTTCATCAAATTCAAACTCGACTCCAGCTTTACCAACTCAATGAATTCCCCACTAATGCAATAAACTGTGAATGGCCTCTATTTTGAGATTGTGTCTCACAGCAATTGTTCACTGCTGCAAACTAAACCAGCCCTTTAAAACTCAACTAGTCTAAATAATGGAATTTATCTGTATTGCACATCATTTATCTGTATTGCACATCATCATATTTTTTAAGTTAATGTGCCTTCGTAATCAAAATAAATTTAACATTTAAGAAAAAAAAAATGCTCCCATCCACTGCAAGCATTTTTGATAATGTTCACTAAACTTTCAATGAATATTTTGTTCAGTGAATATCTGAACATGTAATATATAAAAGAATAGAGCCTCTAAAACAACATTTTAAACAAAAAGCAGAGAAAATTTAGTTTTTTTCTTAGACTACAACTGTCACATTCATGTCGCTAAAACTGTCACAGTCAAAACTACAAGTGTGCCATTTTCTGTTTGCATTTAAGGTGTTTTCGTTTTTGTTTATTAGATGGACTTTTACGTTGATCCCTTGATTCCTTGCCTTCGTTATTCTCCACTACACTCCCCATCCGTTACAACAATGAGCACAAGCAATGTTTTTATCACTTTATCACTTTGCTTTTTTAGGCATGTGTATTGAACCAGATATTCTGTACTCTTTCAGAACACGTGAGCCCTATCATTTAACAGTGAAACCACGGAAAGCCATAGTAAAACCTACAGTATTTTGTGTAAGATTTTAAATTTTGAAACCAAATTAAATACAAAAGAGTATTTCAAATACACTTGCCATTTCAAATTAAACAACCAATATGAGAGACATATCTTGATATATATTCAAGCTTTTTTACTCTGATAAATGTCAAATTTTACAATGCCAATTCTCTCTTCAAAACTGCAATTAAATGCAATATGAAATCTTTTTAAAGTACAGTTTATGTTGATGTCATATTGGACTGAACTTCATTGAGTTTAACGTGGATTGCAACCTATAATTGTACTACACTGAATGGTATACATCCTAGACAGAACTGCGATTATTTAATAATAATATTCTGCTGTATTGTATTCCAGATAAATGTACTTGCACTGAAAGTACTACTTGAAAAGGTACATCAGGTAAGTTAACCCATTTATTTTTTCAGTAGAAATGAATAACCGGTAACTTTGTTTGGGTACGATATTCAATGCCTTATTAGATATTATAGAATAATAACTTTGCAGTTCCTTAATCCTTCGCCAAGAAAATACATTTTATGTAATAATATGCAAATCTGCTAAAGCATGATAAGCAGGATGAGATTCTGTAGGGGGGAAAGATCCTCCAAATAGGGATATATAAGCCCAAAATGATTTATTCTCTAGGCTATCGGGTTCAATTTTGAGGTTTGGTCAAGGTTGAGGTTTAGCTTTCATTGGCATTAATTACTTTATTTGTATTACATTTGACATTCTCCATTTCATAATTTAACCTTCAAGTACTCTAAATAGAGCAGTAAATGCCAGGACAGCATTACTTTGTTTAACTTGTCCATCACAGAAGGTCCCAAAAGGCACATCAGAAGACACAAATACTGACAGGATTTATTTGGGTATCTACTTCAGCTGCCAATCAAATGAACTGAGCAGAGCATTTAACAAATGAAGAACCGATGTGTGTATTAGTGTCACCAGTCAGCCTGGAGTGACAGATGCACTGGAGAACTTAAGGTTTTGATTAGACAGGAAGAGACAATGAAAAACAGTTAGAGGTCATGACATTTATTTTCCAGTCTCTAAAAACAGAGAGACTGACAGTTTCTTCTCCTCTCACAATGTTTCCCTCTCCATTTTATTGTCTATGTGTCTCTCACACAAGACAGCACATATAAAATTAAGTTTCCAAGAGCACTCTTTGCTTAAAACCACCAGGAGAGATCTCGGACAAAAGGTCAGTGGAGATATGACTCAAGACCTCTCCCAGAAAGCATGGCATCAGCATTTTCAGAGAACTGACAGTATGAAAGAATGTCCTAAATGATAACAGACTCTTTGTGAAATAAATAGCAGGCAAAAAGACAAATCTCAGATGTTTATATCCCAAAAGACACAACCATTTTTTGAGCTTTTTTGTAATGCATTCTGCTTTTCCACTTTAACTCTTTGTGGTGCTAATGGCATTATAACACTGCTAAGAATAGCTCATTTGTACAGAAACCTCCTAAAATGATTTATTTTTATGATGTGGTTTGAGAGAGGCTTTTAACTACCAAAAAAACTCAAACCACATCAGAACCACCAAAAGTTGATGGTAAGATAATCTAAATACAGGACCAGGGAGGATGGTTGATGGATGGAAACTGTGCCAAACAAGCTTTCTTGGATTTTTCTACTTGGTTTTAAAAGGATTCTTTGGTTAGTAGGTGTAAACACAAAAAGCTTGTTTATCTTATCAGCACTGCATTTGTAGAACAGCCCAACAATAGTCTATTAAACCATCCCCAATGATACAAAACAGGTTTCCTGCTGTAATTAAAGACCTATTGCCTTGAAAGCGACCCAGACAATAGACCAGTCAAGTAATCCTGACCACAGAATTGAGTAGGTGTGGTAAATTCCTTTCAGAATCTTTTGTTGCAGACAGGGCTCCATGTTACAGACCTCTTGAACGTGACAT
Source organism: Rhodeus uyekii (assembly GCA_037043235.1). NCBI lineage: Eukaryota > Metazoa > Chordata > Actinopteri > Cypriniformes > Acheilognathidae > Rhodeus > Rhodeus uyekii. The sequence continues at coordinate 3,048,987 of JAWRVZ010000018.1, read as the reverse complement.
ATGATGCTCACACACTCACAAAACAGTATCCAATCAGGATTACCTCATCCTGCGATGCAGTGACAAAATCAATCAGCAAATATTACTTTTATTGACAAACAGCAGGAGAGGCCACGGTCTGTTGGTCGACACATTACGGCGCACACATATCATTGATCTTTGCTGACCAAATACGGTAAAAACAGCCTATTATACCTCTGGAAAGACATGGGCCTCCTTGATGAAAAATTCATGTTGGTGATATTGCATTACATGCATTAAACTTTGAATCGTACCAGATTATTTTCCTTTTTTTATGTTAATTTCTTATCCCCATAAATAATGAATTTATGATTAACCACAGTATTTGCACTCTTTAGTCCGGATTCTTTATAAATAGTTGATTGAAAACCCATATGATGTTCTTTCAAACGTGAAATGCAAAGGAGTTTCCATACAATGAAATTGATTGGTGACCAAGGCAGTAAAGAAAAATTTTCAGTGAAAACCAACACAATTCACTCTGTTCCTCACACAATGGATTCAGAAAACTTAGGAATACAGTGAAGTTGTAACAGTTGTAACTTTAACAGCTCCTGGTCCTTTCCTGGAATGCTTTCCCCTTTCATTGTATGCATATGAGAACAGCATGAACATTCTTCAAAACACCTCCTTTTATGTTCTGCAGAACAAATAAAGTCATACCGGTTTGGAACAACATGAAATTGAGTTTTTTGGTGGACTATCCCTTTAGAGATATGCCAAAATATAACAAGTGATTTCACAACAGAGCTACTGTGAGAGTAAAAGTGGGGTAAAACACAAGAGGATACAGAAAACAAGTGATATTAACTGCACTCAGAAGAGCGAGAGGTAGACTTTTATGGAGTTCAACAACCATGTGGAAATAAGCAATCCAGTTACAGACAGTGAAGTGTTAAGTTCACGGCGCCTGTGTCATCCCATCTGCCAGTTACGCATCATAGAGTTTTATCTGAGACGAGATCATAGAGACCACCTTCTTTGTGGCTCTCTCTCGCTTTCTCTCTCTTTCATTCTTTCACTTCTCACATTCTCTCTTTCTAGCTTTACCTCAATTGTTTAGTAGTTCACTTTCCCCTATGGAACAAGAAAAAGGCAATGATAAAATCAGCGTTGTAGACCAATTAGAACTCAATCAGGAGTAGCAAACCAGATGCATATAACTGAATTCTAATTATTAATACCCAGTTAGTAATAATCAGTCACCCATAGACATATGTATACAATAACATAATACAAGTGTGTGATTTCCCAGAATGCTCTAATATTAATCGCAAAATCTTCAAGATGGAGCCAAACAACAAGTAGCAGCTTAGTAGACAAGCATTAGTTAAACAGAACACCTACAAAGACAAAATCCCATTTCAAATTTCAATTCAATATCCTGTGGGCCATGTGGCCAATTAAATGACAACTTGTGAATTAAAAGATAATTTTTTAAATGCTGAATTTTGCACAACCCTGAATAAAATAGAGGAGACGTATGACCGGTTGCCATAAGGGACCCACTGAAATGTAATTTCATATAAACAGATGTCATATATTAGAGAGAGAGAGAGTGAGTGAGTGAGTGAGTGAGAGAGAAAAACAGAGGGACAGGAGGGAATTAAAGAGCAAAGAAGCTTGCAATAAGAGCCAACTGGTCTTCCGTCTGCCCTGAGAACAAAGAATCATCTGCAGCCTGGTCTGGAAAACAGACAGATTCTTCTTCTTTTGTTTTATTTTATTTTATGAAGTGTGGATCCTATCCCGCTCTCCCCCGAGCTGCATGTGTTGGGTGTACATGTGTGTTTCTGTGTCAGAAAGCTTTGGAATGATTTAATCATAAGGAGGCAGCAGGAAGAGCCAGAGAGATGGAGGAACGCTGAAATTTGACCCTTTTCAGACGTCTTCCCTCAAACAATGACCGACCTGCAGCCCCTCCTTTTCTCTCTCTTTCCTTGTACTGATGAGAAACAATGAAGAAGGCAATTTGCCGTGAATGCAATCATTTCAGCATTGAAAGGCTATTAAAATGGGCTCCTTCACTTCTGAGCAATTTATAGAAATGGGCGCACAATGCCAGCCTGTCAAACACAGTGCTATTATTGGCTTCAAACAAGGCACTCGTGCTGATTTCAAAGTGAAACATATTATTATTTAAAATGATCAAAGAATAAACCATTCCAGCTTTTCTCTCATTGGAAGTTTTTTTTCACTTAATGAGCTGCAATACGCCAATGATAGTGGCATTTTGGCAACAAAAATCAACAAGAGCAATAACTTACCTGAAAATTTTAGGCATTCAATTTGACAGTTAACATGCAGGGTTAATTTTTTTTTTTAATATTCTTTATGTTTGGGGTCTTAGAAACTCCAGTGTAAAAATGATAATAGTGCAATGATAATAAAATTAAATATACCAATAATTATAATCATGTTATGGCAAACATCTAACATCGAACATCTATTTTTAAATTTGCAATACATGTATACATTTGACTGTGTAAAAAATAAGGGAAATGAGCATACATGATTAAATATCTAATATTAGCTAAGATATTACAGTGGAGTTCACTTATCTCGAGTCACGGTTAACTCGCCAATACTATTATGTCTACGTTTTTTAAGTGGAACCGCCAAACTCCCTATTTGTCTTATTATTTTCTTGTGGGTTATGGCGATTCTGTTACGTTGCCGAAATCTATTACCTCAAGCCCAAAAAAGCGTCAAACTTGCCACTTCACTTGGTTATTTCGTGACTAATTAGCGTACCTAGTTCACTGCGCATGCGCCGAGTTTGCCTTGCACATGGATCGCGGTCCACTCACGGTTCACTCCCTGTCGTTGATCTCGTCTGAGGGAAAACACGCTGTAGCATACTGCACGTTTTTTGTGATTTTGTGAGCAATCTTTGTGTTTGCATTGTTGGAGGATATAATTAAAGGTTTGTATCAAGAATCGAAGGTGTTTCTTTTTTGTGATGGTTTTATATATGCCTTTTGTTGTTAGCAAACATACACTGTACTGTGTATATGAATTTTTTTTTTAGATGAATTTGCTTCATCTAACAAATCGCAGCAACACTGTTGTGTAAAAAGACACCAAAAACTCAAGCATGTACATTCTCATTTAATAACTCACATCATGTACATCAATAAATGTTCATTTTTCGTTCTTGCGAGGGTTGTTGTCTTTGGCCCTTGCAATATCACTCTGACAGCTGCACTTCCACTATCACTCTGACAGCTGTCTGACCTGTCAATCATGCAAGAAGACGTGATTGGCTGTGCTGCCATGAGGGCGTGCTCTTCTCATCTCATCAACACGCTTTCTTAAAGGGACGAGCCACTGCACAGCGCAGAGAGGAGAGCGGGAGAGACTGCTTTTTCTTTTTGTTCTGATTCTGACTTGTGTTTGTTTTTTATTGTGTGAATTTCGCGCACAAGCACTGTGTACCGAGCTTGAACAGTTATGGATAATTGACGTCATGCGAGCAACATTTGAAATTCAAAATGTGATCTTAGATGAAAAAGTTCATCAATATATGGGTGCGGGTTACGCTAACGATTTTTTACACAAAACCCAAAACCTGCTGGCTATGCGGATTATCTGCATCTGTGGGTTATATGTGAGAAAATATATGTTAATATCTTTTAATTTAATATCTTGCGAAACTGTTATCTCGCTTTTTTTGGAACTCCTGAGGCTGTCGACATAACTGAACTCCACTGTATATATATATATATATATATAACATGACATCAACTGACACCAGTAAATTTTTGGCTGAAAACCGATAATGTACCTATGCATTTTGCATCCCTAATAAAAATAACATTTTGAAATTAATCTTCAATTTTCATTTCAATCATTTTAATACTTTCCACTAAATATTTACTCAAAATGTTAATGAAAATAATGTTTCTTTTTAGGCCAATCTGACCACTATATAGCTACATCAATATAATATTTTATGGAGGACATGTTATCAATATACATACAAATTTAGTTTGTAATAAATTCTTTTAAGAAACATCAACCTGGTGGGATTAAACAAAACAGAGGGATGAAGTGCATCCTCCCTTCTTTTAAGAAACATCAACCTGGTGGGATTAAACAAAACAGAGGGATGAAGTGCATCCTCCCTTCTTTAACTTTCCTCTACCCCATCTCCTCTCCTCTTCAAGCCCCTTCTATCTGTAACGAATACCTGTACAGTTAAACGTGAGATGCATTTATATGCCTACACAAACAGAGAGTTAGATTGACAATGCGATAATACTTCATTTCCTCAATTCCTTCCATCCAGCCACCTTATCTTTACATTAACACCTCTCTAGCTCTCAATTTTTCAAAGCTGAGCCACTGATTCCCAAGTGGTTACAACAATGACAGCTTCAAAAGAGAATGAAATTTCTCATTACAAACAATCAGCCACAGTCAATGCTCAGGCACCATGAAGGTCAAACCAGATTAGCAAAAAAATAACATAAAATCATCTTTTCATGATATTTGCAGTATTCCCGAGAACAGAATATCGCTGCAGTGCCTGAAAAACACGTTTCACTAATCTTTAAGTTTATTCCTCTAGTTCAAAGATTAACTCTTATTGTAACTCTAAACCTAAATGCTTAATCAAACCATATGTGATGTAGACATAATAAGACAGGTCAAAAGATAAAAGATACCGAGTGAGATTACGGGACTTTCCCGTTTATACTCCCTCAAAGAGACAAGATAATTTGAAAGAAGAGAAAATAAACACTTAAAATGAATTTGTCCTGAATCACTCACAGTGTACAAATGTGTGAAACAGATGAGCACGCAGAGACTGTGGGAGACATTTCAGTCCATGCAGTATAATCATTATCAGCCGAGTGTGAGCTTGTTCATTTCCAAGGAGGTTGAGAGGCGCGAACTGTCAGATTGATATTTATGAAGAATATACAGCTAATTTGAACCTTGCAAAGGTCAGACAGCCATTTCAAAGTTAGCTCAAGGGGAACATCTGTGAAATAAATGCAGTGAGGGTGAATATGTTAACTGTAAATCACACTGGAAGCAAGATTTTACTCTGTTTTACGTCTCTTCACTTGTCCACAAAACTGTGTAACTATATGGTCACAATCCATCCATCGAAATGCTTTTGGCTGTTCACGTCACAAATATTCACTGCACTGGATGGAAGCTCATTAAAGAGAAGTAAAACTCCATTCGGTTTTGCACTACAAAGGCTTGAATCCTGCAGATGCAAATAAATGCAAGAGCGAGATAAAAAGAGAGAAGTTACTTCAAAGTAAGTCTGCATGTATGTATGTGTGCATGTGTGTTTGTGTCTGGATAATCATTCCCTCTGGTGCTTGAGCAACAGGTTATCCCAAAATCCTCTCCCCGGGCTCTTGGCCTCATTGCCAGCAATTACACTGCTAATTTACACCACTTGGAACAAGGAGTGGCGCGCGCACACACGCAACGCAGAGGAGACAATTGAAATATGTTTTACATTTTCTCACAAGCAATAACAAGTATAATATGCGTGTCAGTATGAGTATGTATACCAATGAAAGCATTCTCAATATGTGTTACAATATTAGCCTTAATATTAATATTAAAGTAAAATAATACCAAATCCTTTAATACTTTGTATTTCAATACTATCCAATGTAATATCTTAATTTATATGAATAATGTACTGAAAAATTTGTTCAAATTATTTAATTATTAAAATTAAAATAAAATTATCTTCAAATTGTTATTATTTATTTCATTTATAAAGTTAAGCTGTCAGGAATAAATAGATTAATAAGTCAAAACGGGACCTACATTAACATAAAAATAAAACGTTTTTGTAAAATTCTAAAAAGATGAAACATATGTTTATTACTACTACTACTACTACAACTACTTTTTTAAATTAGCTATATCATCTTTAATAAAACATAGCTGTTTAGCCAAAAACACATTATTTATAGTTTCAATCTTTTAATTAATTTATACAATTATTTAATATCTAGCGTTACAATTACTCCTGATCTCAAAGCCATGATGAAATTCTGTCTAATTCCTACCAGTGTAATATTACAAGCAACACAAGTAAAGTATTTTGATTACTTTTTCAAGTAACAAGTTACTTTTTTGTATTACTTTGTATTACTTTTTTGTATTACAAGTTACTTTGATTTGTATTGCTGAAGTAAGAGTGTTGAACTTCTCCTGCATCATATTCTTCAGCAATCTATAATGGCAGGAAAGCTGAAAGGTTTGTTTGAGCTGCACCCGCTACTGTACAGGCGTGAATTTGCATTACCTTCTGCCTGAAGCTTATTCATTCAATTTTGGTGTGAAAGGGCCTTTACATTTGCCAGAAATAGAACTTTTTTTCTTTTCACCTCGCCTGGGGTAGGAAAAAGTGACACAAAAGTTGTTACATAAATTTCCATAAAAAGTTACCAAAGTAACACAATATTGTATTTTGTATTACTTTTAAAAGTAACTTTTCCCATATTATATATATATATACATATACATATACATATACATATACACATACACATATATATATATAAATAAAATAAATATAATGTTACAAGCGTCCCCAAACTCACTCAAAAAATAGTTTATGCACACACAAATTTTTTTCTTCCCTTAATACTTTGAGGTAACAAACTAAAGTTAAAGCTGAAAAATAAGGGTACCAAACTTTAAAAATGATTGGGAAAGAAGAGTTGATGCACATGGTTGATGCACATTTTAGTTTACCTTACAAGTTGATGTTACAAAGTTAAAAGATAAATTTGGTGAAATGTAAAGACTATCAACTTTTTTAAATGATTCAACATGACATACAAAAACCATTGTACTATGGGTGGGCAAGTTTGCTCCACTTCAAAGAGATCTTCAGAAGAGCAAAAGTAGTAGCAAGTTAGTCTAATAAGATGCGACTTTTAATCAAAGTAAAACAATCTGCTTGGTATGAAGCACTAATACTATCTGCTTACAACCCACAGAACAAACATTTATATCACTCCCTTGGATAACAGGCTAAAACAGACGTAAAGTCTACAGAGGGAGCGAACAAGAGACAGAACGAATGACAAGCAATTGGTAGCAGAAAGAGGGAACATGCAAACTCATAACCATTTATCTAAGCAGCATTACATCAACAGCATGCGTGCATGTCAATCCTAGAAAAAACTGTTTTCATTGGTGGTTCTGCACAAAGCAATAATGCTTCAACAGAAGTGAAGAATATATGTACCTCTCACAGGAGCACATTTTCTGGCATGTACTACCGCACCATATGGGATATGTGTCAAGTCCAACACAAACCACAAAGTGTTTCAGTATCCACTGCCAAGCTCTAGGATACTCCTCGTTTCAGGGATCTGAACTGTGCACAAAATTAAGAAAGGAGACCTCCAGGCCTAGTGGGATTTCGCTCAATGACCTAATTTGATTTGAAACATTAGCCGGACTGGTTTTCAATTCATTATTATTTCTATGCAAATTTGATCACCGGGGAAGACAGCCAAGAAAAAGTGAGCTTGACTTCCAGGCTCCTGCACTGTGTTCAAGAAGGAGCCTGTCAAAAGTCTTTTATATAGGGTGCTTGGTTAGGGGGAGAGGAGGAGTGAGCGGTCCTTAAGAGAAATGGACAGAGAGAAAAAGGGAGTGAGAAAATAAAAAAAGAATAAGCCACATTTTTTTTCTCTAGTGTTCATTAAATGACCAGAGGAATGGATTAACCTCACTTTTTCCATTAAAGAAACCATGTAAAATGATATTTGTAACAGAGGTAAAGTTCCTTATACCACAGATTTTAGGGTTTGAAGTTTATTAACATGCAAAAGTATAAACTAGTGCGCACCAGGAAGTTTACAGGAATTAACTAAATCAAATGTATAATATAGGCCCGATATATGGCTTCAATTAATTCATTTCATGTGATGAAGTATTTATAATTATATTTTATGAGAAAAGCTCCACATATTTTTTAAACAATTTTTAAATAATTAGTTGACTTATAATTATTTTATATTTTTATTATTATTTTACATTTATATGTATAAATATTTTTTATACATAATTTCCTATTGTTTTAAAGTTTGTGGTAAGCAATCTATTTATTTAATTTTTTCAGTAAAGACGCAACAGACAAAATTTAGAGTAAACACATTTGCAAATTTACTAAAGATTTATATTCTCAAATAATTTTGAAAATTATATTTCTCTCAAAATTAAGAATTTAGTAAGATAAGATATTAATATTTTATGAGATATTAAGCAGCACAGCTTTTTTCAGCACTGATAAAAATAAAAAATGTTTCTTGAGCAGCAGATAATTATAATGAAAATTCAGCTTTGCCATCAGGAATAAATTACATATTACTATTAATAATAATAATAATAATAATAATTTATCTATATAAACAAAATATGTGCTTGAATAGAGAGCAGAGGGATCTGACTGAATAAAGCCAATTAAGTCATTAAGGGGGAAACTGATTGCAAAGACAAGGTAGAGCAATCAGCAATGGTTATGGCAGGAGGCTGTCGGCTAAATACGACTCGACCTTTGCTGTTGGTTTAGATCCACTGTCATGGCAACATGATCAAGTGGGTAAAATTACTATTTATAAATCACTAACATGAAATAAAACAGACTTTTATAGTCTCTGGTATAGTCTCTTTATAGTCTTTTAGAGTCTTCAGATAAACTAATTCAAACTAAAATAAAAACTAGAGAGTTGCATGTTAGCTAGTAAAAGTAAAGACTAAACTAAATAAACTGAAAAAGCACTTGGATGAGGTAATTAATGAAAAGGGATGTACTTGTATGTATTGATAAGTACATAAATACAGAAAGAAAAGAATGGACATTAATTACTGAAGTGTTTCAAAGTCTCTAACCTTATTAACCTGAAACATGACACAAAGCTGGGATCTGCTAATGACACAGTGCCTTGCACATGCCAAATAAGACAGTGTTTTGCTAATATGGGTGTGTTTCTACCAGTCTCCTCGACACACAGGAGCCGGCCAAACAACAGATGGTCATTAAGGATTAAACTGAACTATGTAAATGTTGAGTCAAGCAGTCAAGCAAAGCCACTATCAAAGAGCTCATAACACACTCAGTAGCTCACAAACGTGTCGTCAACTTTCCATTGCTTTAATTTTTATCCCGAGGTGAAATGTTAGATTCCCTAGCCCTAAAAATAACTCCACTTTACCACTAACTCGTCAAATCTGACTTTAAAGTTTGTTGTCCATGTATAACATCACAATGTTTGACATTTCAATATATTACTAAATGTCATTTATTCCTATGACGACAAAGCCGAGTCACAAGATCATTCAGAAATCATTTTACATATCACAATTTGATCAAGTGTGCAAGAAACATTTCTTATTATTAATGTTGAAAAGTTATGGTTTTTTTCAGGATTCTTTAATGAATAGAAAACACAAAAGACCAGCATCTAACATTTTAAAGACCTTACATTATGAAATATATCTGCCATGTTTCATCACACTTATGCAGTCTTCATTTTATTAATCAACTCCACAAACATTGCTCATCTATCTAATAGAAGTAGATTCCCATATTACCTTAATTTAACTAAACCTTAACGATGATAAAATCAGTCTCCAATGTAGATTATTCAAGAATCATGGCTACTTTTATTAGCAACACACTCTCTCTCTAATATATATATTGGATGAGGTAATTAATTAAATATATATATATATATATATATATATATATATATATATATATATATATATATATATATATATATATATATATATATATATATATATATATATATATATATATGAAATGTATTACTAGCCATCTTTTGTATGAAATCAGTCTTTGAGGATGACTGCGTTTCGGTTTCCAAAAATAGCTGAATGTTTTGCTGTCAGAGACGAAGATCTAAAGGATTTCAAACTCTAGTCCTATCAAAGCCTGATGTCGAAACCTTCTTAAGGTTTGCACAAATTCTGACGCACACACACAATTTTGATTAGTACAAAACAGAAGACACAAACTCACTCTGATAATGGGAGGATGTCAAAACATAATCGTAGTGGTTTACTATTCTATTTGAGACAAACTGTGAATTAGAAGAACCATTAGGTGTCATTCACTTTTCATGGAAATAGCATCACTAGAACATCACAAGGTTGTTATGAAGTGCTGCATCGTCTCTCTTGTTGAAACTTCATGACTGTGAATATTTTACTGGCGCATGCTAGAAAGAATTATGAGGATTTTTGATGACACGATGGACAGGAGACAAAGCCGGAGGTCTCAGCTCTCACTTCACTAGTAAAATCCGCTGGAAAATACATTATAGCAGTCTAGCAGTCTATTTCCTCTTTACAAATGGAGCAATATTAATTTATTTCATAAAACCTCCCCAAAGATTATTTTACCATATGGAATGTCCTTTACTGGATCACAAATGCTCTATAAAGACTAACCCCAGCGGATCCAGGCCTCTCCGAATGCGTGCGTGTCCTCATGGCAGGCCTATTGTATTTGCGCAGCAAGGCCCGTCGGCTCTACAGTCAATTGTCTGCTGTCATTAATCAAGCCAGACAGTGCATTGCCTTCAGCTAATATATGCACAAGATCCCAGTGGCTAACACAGTCACCGCATTTCAATGACCTGGACTTACAGGAGAACCTAAAAAAAACTCTGTAAGTGAAAATTCCCGCTTGATTTACATCTAATTTTAACCTTAATCCGAACCTCATGTACTATGTTAATATCGGACAGCAGAAAGGTCCCTTTTTATTTAACTTTGTCTAAGAGACCATTTTGCCTCATTAGGTATAATCTCACTCTCTTTTTATATAACCCATCTCACTCCTTCAAGTGAGCAGTTAAATACAACTTTAAAGAGCACTATCAAAATGTCTATCATTAAAGAAATTGTAAAATCTTTCAATCTTTTTTGTACATTATTTTTGTCATTAATTCAAATACTAAAAACTGCCTCTGATTTGCAGATTATGAGGATTAGCTTTATGAGGCTTGTATACAAGATTGTAAGGATTAATTTGAATATTACTGATCCATAGAAGTGTTAACTCATGCAACATTAAATATTCTTCTTGCTGTGTATATTCATTATTCATACTAAAGGTGCACAGCTTGCAAGTGTGCTAACTTGAATTTACAATTCAAACAAGGTATTGGGAGGGTACTGTTGTCAAGGTGAAGTTGCAGTCTGTGGCAACCTAACGGCAAGAGGCAGAGAGAGAGAAATAAAAAGGGACAGAGTGATTTAAAAAAAAAAAAAAAAAAAAAAAAATGAAACGGCATAAAAAGTTAATGGAAAAAAAGAAGCATAATTTTTTTGGAACACATGAAATTGGTTGCACTCTAGTCTAGGTCACATCTAATTCTCACAACTAAATGTTTTTGTACACTAGACTGTTTGGAAAGAAATGTGATACACACACGGTCCCCACAAAATTATTAGGATACACAACTTTTTTCAACTTACAATCAGAAATGTTTAGTAATATTTTATAAAAATCACCGTTTTTACTGCATTTGATTATTTAGAATGTTTCTTAATTTATCAAATAAATCACAAAATAATAAAATCATACACATTTTAAATATAAATACGCCTTCATTTCTGATTAAGGTCCATTCACTCACATTGAACCAAATTGTTCCCAGAAAATCCAGCCACTAGATAATCAGCATAACAGAAGTTCTGGTTCACACACGTTTGGCACCGATGTCGCACTTTCACACTTCAAGCAATTGTACAGGAGGCCCCCAGTGCACATGCAGACTACACCCAAATCCACCAGCATGGTTACACCCATACGCACAAGCACAAACACATGGTGCACATGGTAAGCGTTCGCCTAAGGCCAGTAAAGCATGATCACCCAGCATCTGCTGAGTCTACCAATCCAAACACACACACACACACATGCACGCACACGCACACACACACTGAAGATGAGAGTGAAAATGCCATCTGATGGAGAAACAAGAGCACTTCCTTATCCAATGCCTGTCTTACTCCCCATGGAACCATATTTCAGACCAATTCTTTGTGTAAGAGAGCAGAGGATAGACAAATGCACACAGTGTAAAAAGAGGATTAAGTGGCAAAGAGCTCCTTCAAGGGCCAAGCAAAGAAAATAAAAGTACTTCTTCAAAGCAGCTAGGCAGTTCATTGGTACATACCACAATAACAGCAAAACATTAACTACGCATTTTACAACTGAGTTATGAGTGAAATCTAATTTCTGAGGTTCATATTCAGAAAAACAAACATAACAATTGATATAAAAAAACATTTCCGCTTTACTGTTAAACAGTTAACACACTTTGGGTTTGTAGACCGACACAGACTTTTATTGCGGTTGTATGTTAAGGGCCAGTCACACAGCGAAAGCGCATGAATCATGCACAAACTACGCACAGATTTTCATTTCTGCGCGGAGTGTGTGTCGTACGCGTAATTCATCGTGGAACGAACGTGGACCGTCAGTGATTGTAAGTGGATGTGAGTCGTTATTCATGAGTCGGCGTGCGTAGTTTATGCGTGACTATGCGCGGGACACGCGTCGGCCGTCAGTGCTTATGTGTCGGAACTGGTTCGAAACCGCGCAGGTCCACATTCGTCCATTGATGCCCCACCTTCATATCACGCATGAACTGCGCATGTATCACGTTCATTCCATTGACATCCACTGACAATGTGGATTCTGAAAGTGCTTGTACGTGGAATGTTCGCGAAGCGTGCGTGTTTGGACGCGCTCCGTCAGTGATTCATGCGTCGGGCATGCGTTGAATGTTCATGGAATGGTCAATTTCTCGACGCACAAGCATCTCGACTTGATCGGCTGTGTGACTGGCCCTTTAACATGATTATTATCACTAAACTTAAATAAACCCTAAATCCACCGCTAAGAAAACATTTTAGAATTTAATAAAACATTACTTGCTTTATTTATTAGTTGCAAATGAGAACAGCGCCAAGTATCCCTAAAGAAAGGTTTTGTTATACAAATTTGTCCCCAAAGTATAACTAAGATAAACCCACAAATGCTTATAATTGTTTAATAAGATATATAAATGAAGAAATAAACTTTTGTTTTTAAATAAAGCTAATTAAAATGACCAAATCCAAACCGCAGTCTGACCTATACAGAATTAAAATAAATAAATAGAAAGGTGTCTACCTGGCAAATTAGGACACCTACATTTAAATGGCTCCACTTCACATGAAACAACAACCTTTCCCTTTTGCAAATTAATTGTCAACTTAGTCCAAATTGCATTTAATCCCAAGTTCTAGAGAAAGTTCTAGAGTTTTTCAGAAAGAAAGACCATACATACACACACCTCATTGATAATTCCAGCTCAAAATGTTCTGCTTTTGTTGAAAACACATTTAACAATTTGATCAAAAGCAACTGTTTGCCGACCTTGCAGTGTTTTGATATTGTATACCCAGTCGCATTTGTCCCCAAAGGGAATTTGTCTCGGATTTAGCTATCTTCTGGGGACAATTATGTCCCCAAAGCATAAGTAACCCCCACACAACACACTTATCCAATAAACATAGAGAGGGCTGGTCTTTTAAAACATATTATTAGAGAAACAAATAGCTCTCTGTCCTGATTAAACACAGATGCACTGATGGAATACACGTTGGTTTAATCTGCTCCATAAAAAGAATGCAGTGATAAAAACTATACAGGCTAGCCAAGATGATGTCATCACACAACTCTCTCTTTCCCATCTCAATCTTTTCTTTCTTGACTTTCTAAACCAGCTTGGTATTTCTTCCTAAACAGCTGAGTGTAGCAGTGAATCATTAGGGCTGTGCTTGCTCGGAGCATAGGAGAGAGGAATGCTTTAATAATGTGGGTCTGTGCATCATATTTGTAAGGCTGTTTCACAGTAACACAGTATAGACTTTAAAGAATTACATATCACAAAAAACGGATCACTGCCATGAAGTTCTTTTATGATGTTGATTTTTCATGGAATGCAAAAAAAGTTTAGTTAATCTGAACTAGTTAGTCTATTTTAAACTTTGTCTCAAATGAAATTTTATTATAGCAAAAAATTATTTTAATGACAATTAAGAATCCAAAATGCATATTTTGAGTTCTGTCTTTATATGTGACTGTTCTTCAAAGTAAAGGAATAGGATGCCAGTGTTCCCGTTACAAATGGGTGGGAAAACATGCGGATCTCAAATCTTCTGTATCAAATGCAGTTTTTGCAGTTGGTTAGATAAAACACCAATTGCTGATTTGAAGTTCACAGTTGGCCTTTCCCTTGTAAAATTAACCCTCTCTTTCCCTGGACAAGTAGTCTTGCTTGGCTTCACTTTCTCAACAGTGAAAAAAATAAAACATGAAAATAATTTTCCCTGTAATTGTTTACACTTTATTTTACACGCCTTTGTACCGTCTATGTACTTTACAAATTTTTGCTTTAACAATGTAAAATGTAGAATGTACTTATTTTGTTCATGTTGTGTTGCAAAACACTTTGCACTGTGATGTCATCGGCAGGATGGTGTTAAATATCACATGACCAGTCAAAACAAATTTGAATGCTTTCAAGTTCAAAACCAGTGACATTTGCACTTTGCTGGAGCTACAAGGATATCGTATCAAGAGATGAATGCCTTTCAGCCTTTGAAAAATGCATGACCTCGTACCGGGGTGACTCCAGTTTTGTGTATTTCTAGGGGAAACTGCCAAATCTAAGACTCACCTTAGGTCACTAAGTGAAGGCTATCTGTATTCTCTTGTATCTTGGATTCCTTTGAAATGATCCTTGGACAAGTTTGTTTACATTACCAATAATCTATCATAAAATCCATGGAAAGAAGCCACGTCTGGTTTTGATTTTACACTCCCTGTGGCTGTTGTATGTTTGGGTGGGGATGTCAGAGCTCAACAGCTGGAGATTCAAAGCACGAACAAGGGAAGGCGGATTGTTCCGCTTAAAACTTTTCATTGGCTCATTGTCCTAATGTAGAAATAATTATTTTGGACTTCAAACAAACAGGACTGTCATGGACGATAAGACCGGTATGAGACTTTGGCTGAGATTTATCACAGTTTCTCTCGGTTTTTGGGTTTGAAAACACTGACTATCTACAAAACAGCTGTAGAAATCTGTAAAAAATTCGGAGAGATGAAACTAAAGAAGACTGAATCTTCCTCAGATTGTGTTTGTTCACGTCTCCGGGGGTGTTGTGTTTGATTTTTGACCACTCTCACCCTCATTCGTCTGCGTTCTTAGTGTGGTTGTCACGGCACCAAAAGAGTGTGAATAGTACCATCACCCTGGAAACCGGAGCCTAGAAACATTTCTCTTTATATGACTCACTGATAAAAAGGCAGCATTTTGAATGAGTCGCTTCTTACATTTACATTTATGTTTCTGACCTTCTCACAAAAGCACCTTATAATACTGCACTTACAGCAGTTTCTTCTAGTTTAGCTAAATAAGCTAAATTCAAAAATGTTTAGGAGCATTTTTGTCCAATTGTCTTTCTTATAATAAGGTTTAATTTGTTAACATTAGTGTAACAAAAGTTAACGAGTTAAGATGAACAAACAATACTTACACAGCATTATTAACCTTATTTAAATGTTAATTTCTTCATTTTCATATTTATGAAATCTAAAAGTTAAGATCGGTTAACATTAGTTAAAGCACTGTGAATTAACATTAACATATGTTATGCACATATCATATTGTTTCTTTTACATATATGTAACATATACAATGCACAATTGTATTAACTAACAATAACGAAGGTTAATACATGCTAAACATATAATGCTTCTAGTTTGTTCATCTTTACAATAAGGTCTCATTTGTTAGCATTAGTTAAGTGTTACGGCAGATTTAAAAACAGTCATGCTCAAAAAGGGTCGAAAGAGTCGAAAAGAGTCGAAAGTTGAAAAATGTTGAAATTGTTGCCTGGTCTGATGAGTCTTGATTTCTGTTGAGACATTCAGATGGTAGAGTCAGAATTTGCCGTAAACAGAATGAGAACATGGATCCATCATGCCTTGTTAGCACTGTGCATGTTGTTGGTGGTTGTGTAATGGTATGGGGATGTTTTCTTGGCACACTTTAGGCCCCTTAATGCCAATTGGGCATCGTTTAAATGTCACGGCCTACCAGCATTGTTTCTGACCATGTCCATCCCTTTATGACCACCATGTACCAATCCTCTAATGCTACTTCCAGCAGGATAATGCACCATGTCACAAAGCTCGAATCATTTCAAATTGGTTTCTTGAATATGACAATGAGTTCACTGTACTAAAATGGCCCCACAGTCACCAGATCTCAACCCAATAGAGCATCTTTGGGATGTGGTGGAACGGGAGCTTCGTGCCCTGGATGTGCATCGCACAAATCTCCATCAACTGCAAGATGCTATCTTATCAATATGGGCCAACATTTCTAAAGAATGCATTCAGCACCTTGTTGAATCAATGCCACGTAGAATTAAGGCAGTTCTGAAGGCGAAAGGGGGTCAAACACAGTATTAGTATGGTGTTCCTAATAATCCTTTAGGTGAGGTTATGTGCGAGTTAGACTCGCATGAGAGCGGCTGGTCTGTGATCACAGGAAATTAGAACTGCTTCGGTTATCCTATTAAGAGCTATTTCCTGTGCTTTCCTTTTAGATAGAAAGATAAGCAGTGGCAGAAAGGGCAAAAAAGCTTCACTGCTTCCCTGTCATCCATGAAACATTGAGCAATACATGCACATGCTAGCGCTCAAGATGTAAAGTATTTGAGTATTCGACCACCTGGATATTGCTCTGTTGCAAGACAGTAGATGTGATTTTGTGGGACACGTGTGTAAGAGATACATTTTATGCCATTAAACTAAGTAAAGACTGATTTATATTAGTTGGAAAGCCAATCTGCCACCATGTTGGATGATAACGGTTTAAATTTGATCAGCTTTTTTTCCCCCCGATTTTGACCGGCTCTGTGACTGGCACTCAATCTGCCCAATATTGTTGCATATACAGCAGTCTTAATGCTCGGTTTACAAGTGACACAAATGTATATTCAGTTTGTTAAGTATAATAAACTAAGCAACAACAACATCAAATTTTTTACAAAAATAATTAAATATACTTTTGTAGTGACTTGTTTATTTTCATTTATTAGACTAAACTCCAAACATTAAATGAGTTTTACCGGATCTGGTTTCTTATCCAATATGCATCTAGATGAAGTCCTGGCTGGTGTAGTTGTATTTAATGACTTTTGATGAGGTCCATACACTGATTCCTTTGCTCATTCCAGACATCAACAGCAGAAAAATCCCTTCTAGCTGGAACATGACAGCTGTGCAAATGGATTATATTAAATGCCAAATCACATTTTTAGTATTTCTCTTATGTCTTATTGTAATATTGTCATTTAAGGGAAGAAAAAAAATTGTTGAAATGTGGAACAAAGCTTCCAATTTCAGAATTTGGTGGTCACCCTAATTTGAGTAAATGCAAGTTTAGTTACTGTACTTAAGCATCTTTTTGGCTACTCTGTAGTTTTACTGAGTGTCAAAGATGTTAGCAACTTTACTCTCTAATTGACCAGTTTTTTGAATATGTATATACTCTTTACTCCAATACATAATGTAATGCACTTGTTATATATTGCATGGCACCTAACTTTTTTTTGCAGCCGTTTATTCTGCTACAAAATAAGTGAGCTTAACTGAGACTTGAGCGTTTATAGATATTTAAGAGGCTGTTGTGTCGATCTTGATTTATTGCAATATTAAGGTGATCAGTTTTATTTTGATATTAGACAAATTGCTATCCTCGTAAATCAAGTTTCTTGTTTTTCACTGGCCTGTGTTATAGGTGTTGATGACTAGGGGAACTACATTGAGTACTGTTAAAATAAGATACTCCAATGCCTGGTTTCACAGACAGGGTTTAGATTAAGCCAGGATTAGGCCTTAAATTAGGATATTTAATTAGCTTTTATAAACGCGTTAGAATAAAATATTGTGTGCAGCTTGAGACAAAACAATGATACTGGCATATTTTAAGGTATGTCAGATGAAGTTGCTCTCAGTTAAAACAGCTCAAACATGCATTTTAGTCTGGGACTAACTTAAGATGTCAAAATTGGAATTTGTGACTTAACCTGTAATGGAGTCATTTTTGCAGTATGGTTTTCAGATGCACTTTACACCTCTGCTATACCTCTCTATACCGACATACATCACTAATACACACTCTAGTACACCAAGTTATGTTTCTAATACACCATGTTAACTAATATGCTATTAGATATGTTTATAAAGACAACTAAAATAGTAACTACAGACATGTATAATCAGGTAATCTGTCAGTCCATCTGTATTAAAACAAAATTGATTTAAAATAAATGCTGGTGTTGGCTCCAACACTCAAATAGCATCCAGTCTGTCCAATTTAAATATGTACTTCTATTAAGCATAAGATACAATAAACTAAACAAATACAACAGTGCCCTCTGTTGACACAAAGCTACATCAACCAAGGATTTCAAGAACAACGCCAACTGCTCGTAAATTTGAAATTGTAGTCTTTAGGGAAATCATTCAGTTTTGATTAATTTTTAAACGTGTGTTTACATTGATAATTGATTATAACATTATAGTTATAATTGTACATTATTAAGTAATGAAATTCCTTTCAGATTTATTTTATATAATTTTCTTACTATGAAAATTCTAATTTTATGTTTTAATATATGTATTACAATTAGCAACAGTTCAATCCTTATAATTAAAATATATATGTTAAGTCAAGCACATTTTTACAACAGGACACTTTAATAAAAAAATATTTTAAATGATTAAAGGATAACCTTTTCAGTTCTGCCATATAGTTTATATTACTCAAATAGCATTTTGGCCTTGACCTCACAGCCATGATAAAAATCATGTTTTTTCAAGTGGGATTCCAGCAGCCACGTTAGTCACATGCAACTATTTAAACCTCATTCACAACAGAACAGTTAGCAGATAGTTTTAATGAATGAAGGTCAGGAGGAGAAAAGGACGAAAATAGTAATGTTTGAGAAGAGCCAGAAGAAGCTGAGATCAATAAAAGTTTTCATTTGCAGCCTCAAGAACAACCCACACTGCAGTAGAGGAGGTGTAAAAGTTCTCCATGTAAGTGAGAGACAGACGACAAAGTGAGAGAGAAAGAGAGGGTAGAGAAAAAAATTTAACAGTTAGGACAGTTTGATGCAAGGAAGAAGTGACACCATGCCAGAAGTGAAACCTGCGGTTTCCAAGTATTTGAAGCATATGAGTGTGGGTCTATGCACAGGTATATTAACAACATACTACAGTGAACAAAGCCCCGCTGTGAACACTTCAGAGTTACGTCCCTGGGACACTGGAGACACAAAGATAAAGCCTACCTTACCCTAAGTGCAGTCAAAGAGCCTTTCATTCCCAGTATTACAGATCAGCAGTGTTGCAGAGCCAAATATTCCCTTCACCTTAAGATGGATCACTTTAGAGAAGAGCCTACAACCAAGAATCAGTATTTTCGCATACATATATATGTATAGCATTATCTAGATCAGTGGTTCTTAACCTTGTTGGAGGTACTGAACCCCACCAGTTTCATATGCGCATTCACCGAACCACTGATCTAGATACTACGTCATCTATAACAGTCATTCCCAAACTGTGGTCTGCGGACCACTAGTGGTCTGTGAGGGTACTGCAGGTGGTCCGTGGAAAGGCAAAATAAAATAATATTTTACCTTCATTTTACCAGGAAATTCCCACAATTTTTTTTAAAAGAATATGTAGGCCTATATTGATATAACATTTGCATTAAATTGTCAGGTTATTATGCGATTACTAAAATAGGCCAGTGGTGTTCGGCCGTGACGTTCAAGTTCAGTGTTGTTATGGATCGGTGGATAGCAACAGGTTCTCTGAAGAGAAAAGAGGCAGAAGTTCCAGAAAATTAAGAGATTCACAGTGAGTCGGATGCATCTATGAGCCAGATTCATCAGAAAACAACGAAGAAAAAGAGGATGAAGAGATAATACTGTGAAAGCTATTTAGCATTAGGTTTCAGCTACACCGGCCCCGAAGACGAGCCGTTGCCCGTTTGCGTTTGTTGCTACGAGACACTGGCTAATGAGAGCATGAAACCAGCAAATCTTCGCCGGCATTTGGAAACCAGGCATGGCGAATTTAAGTCCAAGCCAGTCGAGTTTTTCAAAAGCAAGCTCCAGTTATAGTAGTGCTAGTAAGCCTATTTAGAAGTTCGGATTAATTCAGGTAAGACTGTGTGTAGACATTTTATTATGCGTGTTTTGAGGTGGTCCGCAAAATTTTTGGATTACAAATAGTGGTCCACACACACAAAAAGTTTGAAAAACCCTGATCTATAACACTTCATGCAACCATATTTACAAATATATTTTCCAAATATATTTTTCCTAAAAAATTTGCATGTGCATCCAGTATAAACAGACATGGCACGTGCATCTAGGCACCTTTCTGTTCATTTATGGCAGCCGGTAGTATGTTTGCATGGCACAAGTACATCACATTCAAGGTTTCTCTATCTATGACATAAAATAGCACTGTTTATTGTTTGATAAAAAGGTACTGAGGGGAAAGTACGTTTAAAGAGCTTTCAGAAGAGGGCCTTAAGTACCAGCTGCAGGAGATAAAAGGCCAAATATGGACTAAATGCATTTCAGTCCACTTTTATGTAGCATTTGATACACATGCATTCCTTGCATTTATTCTATCACTTAACTGGGTATGGATTCCAGTGGCACTTTGAGGCTCTTGTGTTAGTAAATTGCCTGAGGTGATGAAGACATGATCTGGGTGTTTAGCAGCTGCAGCTGGTCTGGTCAGACCAAGCAGACAATTGACCCTGAGCTCAGGGACAAAAAGAGAATGCCTTTACCTTTTTTCCCCCCATCCAGACAGACACACAGCCACTGCCAGCTATAATCTCTGATCTCTTCCACCAACTGCAACGCTGGCTTCTGTTTGCACACATCACTAGTATTTGAAGTAGAATAACTCATTTCATTTATTTAGTCACATACCACATTGATCTATCCATCCATCTATCACAGTAAAGTAATAATTGCTGCCTCAACAAGAGACCCTCAATGAAATCTGATTCCCAGAAATTGAGACATGCTCAAGAGGGCCTATTGACATGATAAGGACTGTTGTCAGATCCAGATTGTGGTGTGGCATCTTGTTGACAGTGAACTGAAAGAAACTTGAAAGGTGTAAACTACATAATGTTAACAGAAAGGAATTAAACTGTTTCCTATTAAAGCATGATACTAACCCGTAACTGAAATACATTTTTCAGTGATGAGGGCAAAAAAAATAAAAATTAATACTTTCACTAAGCCATCAGAGCTAAAAGATGAGAGATAATTCAGTCACTTCATCAAAACATGTGCATTTTCGTTTGGTTAAACTTTAAATCTCTCTCTGGTTTAAAATAAATAAATAGATTTAAATGTATTGGAGCCTACCTGCATAAACAAGTAAGCAAAAAATGGCATCGTAATTAATAGGGTCTAAAATCATCTAGCTGAGTGTAACAAGGATCTGCCAAGTGGCATTTGATTTTGAGTCATTTTACCACATATAATTATTTATTGTGAATTTCGTAAAAAAAAAAACATCCTTAAAAACAGCCCTTTTAAAATGACAGACTGCAATTTAACAGAACTGGCATTAGATAAGAAGGATCACTGATGGCGATGTTTTGCACAATAGATTTTGTTTTAATCATAATTTAGTTATCAAAAGGTAAAGATAGAAAATAGAAAAGAGTTAGAAGTGAAGGGAATGTATTACCAGTAATAGGCCTCATCCTGTCATCATGTCCTCTCTTTCTTTTGCACATTATAATGGGGTACTGAAAACCAAGATCACTATGGTAAAGATTGAGAACCCAAAGGCTGGCACACTTATACACTCCTCTGTAATCATTAGCTCTAGAGCTTCACAGACAAAGGGATGAAAACATTCTCCAATTACACCCACTCCAACCCTATTGAGCATCTGCTACTTTGAAGGTGTAAAATATGAAGGTGCGATAAAACCAAACCCTAAAGAGATTCTATTCTGCCTATAAAACAAATGTATGTTCAAATACACCTTTACAAAAGGAAGCCAGAGAAGCTCTTCTCAATAAATGAGCATTATCATCGAGGGCGAGACCTGCTTTGTGTCAATCTTGAATAGCCAAAGTCTAGTCTACAGCAATCACTGGCATAAAGTGGGATTTGCAACATGGTTATAGTGACTATATTTGATGTATTACACATAAGAAATATAGCAGAATGTTTATTCTTTATTTATATTCAAGGGGTGCTTTTGTTTCTAAAAATGCAAACTGTGAAGACATGATTTTTTTTTTTTAAGTGGTATCTTACGCTTTATAAGACTGCATTTATTTGATTTAAAAAAAAACAGTAATATTTACAACTGTATATTAACAGTTTTACATTTGTAAATATTTTCAAATGTAATTTATTATGTGAGGGCAAAGCTGCATTTTCCGCAGCCATTAATCCAGTCTTTAGTGTCACATGATCCTTCAGAGATCATTTTAATATATTATTTCAAGTTAGAGATAAAACTCGGTTTCTCTATACCTGCTGTTATTCAGTGGGCCTCAGTCTGCATGCATATGACCCACCCCACCGTTTCCGTGACCACAATGGCAAATAAACGACCCTATCATTACACCCAATCAAAGCCAACCACAAACAAAGTCACCCCAACCCCCCAGTAAAAGTACTGTTTGAATCCGAATGGTCAACTTGTGATTCATCTCCATGTCTATAGCGTATAGCCCATCTATTTGAAGAGGCCCCAAATATCAATCTTTGGTCAAAAAAATCTCAACTGGCTGCATAAGCAACAAAACCCCAGCTCATTTAGTTGATGATTGGAATAAGTGTTAGCAGGCAACATAAATACATCTGGTTAGCACTTCAAAGCACACAGGGAGTGGATACAGTGATTTCAGTCCATTAGAGGTGAATGTGTTTTAGCAGCTCTGTAGGACCATGCTAATCTAGAAAAGGCCCAGTTGCTATGCTCTCTTGCCCTCTTTGTACATGTCTGAGGAGCAGGGTTTCCCTCTATTCCCTCCTCCTGCTAACTGGCTGAAAAGGAGACTTTACTTTAAAGGCCCATTCAATGTGCCAGACCGCCCTGATGGATTGGTTCGGTCGGGTCGGTTGTTAACACACTGAAAGGCAATGTTATGCAGATTGGAGTGGGTTACGGGGAGGACAGACAGACAGTGGCTCTACCTGCAGCTACAACTGCCTTTACGGACAATTTAAAAAAAAAAAAACATTTTTTGTTTCTTTGCCTTTTAAAAACTGGTCAATCATAACAAATGAAAATTTGCCTTTATGGCGAACTCTGGCTCAAAACATTTTTGTGAGAGAACAAGTATTTTTCCAGCCATTTAATTTTTATTTTTTCTTCATCCTGTCCCTATATATGCTCTGCAGTGAGCAGAATCTTCCCGTGAATTTTTTCATTGCACCTTACTCAAATGCCAACACTACTTTGGTACAAATTCATATTTTGAAATGACAATAATGGTGGATGCAATACCGGTATATTAAAGAAATCACCATGAAGAAGAACTAACCAGTGATAAGTAGTAGACTCTCAAGAAATTATTTTAAATGGAAAAGGGTTGCCAATTTTAGCAAACATGTCAGGAACTTTTTTAAACCATTGGTGTAAGGCATGGCTGGTGGGTGACAACAGCACCTGTGTATGTCTGCAGCAAAGTATGGGTCTTAAAAATAAAGCTTCTGCACTAAATTTTCCGATTTGATTTTTTACTTTATAATTTTATTGCATCTGTTGTAAAAAATTAATTAAATGACAGTATGGCACAACAATTACACGTATATTGAACCTTGGCAACACTAGCGAACTGTGACTGTACATAAATATGTCATAATGAACAAACTCACAGTTCAGGTTAAGTTCTTTGGACTTTAGACACTTTAACAAAACATCATATCTTCTGGATGTACACTTTTGGGGGAAAACTGGCTAAATGTGGTCTGATCAACTTTATCCCAGCTAACAGGGAAAATTCACAGAACTTTGGCTAATATTCTGGAAAGGTTCTCTCAAAAACGAATATTAACGCAACATTTGTAATCTAGTTTTTAATAATGATCTCAAAACTTTAGCACAAAAACGAAGGAACAAAAAGGGAACGTTTTATTTGTGAAATATTTTAGTTGGACATTCGTCAGAACATTCAAAATGAATGTTCGCATAATGTTTGAAAAATGATAAAAGGGACTATTTGCATAAGTAAAAAACAATGCTTTGAAAACATTTTAGAAATTGTTACGTGTCTGTCTTGTCTTTGTTTACTTCCTGGTTCCCCATATGCGCTCTGAATGTCATTTCAAAACACCTGTCTCAATCACTCACCTCATTGTTTCCCTCATTATCCTCTGTGTATATCTACCCTGTGTTTTCCCTCAGTGTTTGTTAGTTAGATATTGCAGCGCCGCTCGTGCATTTTAGTTGTTTCAGAGGGGATTTTCCTTTGAGTTTTTTATTAAAAGTTTATTAAGAATTCATCCACACCACACAACCGTGACAAACTGAACATTTTAAGCGTTCTGAAAACATTCAGAATAAATGCTTTCATAACATAATTTGGTATATTTCAAAGAGAACAAGAAAATATTTTTTTTTAAGAAAATTTTATATGGTATAATATAGGACAAATTCTGTTTACAGGAATTGGCAACCCTAAAACATGCACTTAATCATCACGCAAGAGCATCTACAAGCTAAAGCTACATGCCAACGTGGATAAGTGAGTCATATAAGCTGGCTGATCAGATAGCAAATACTCAAAGAACTGATGCTAATAGGGGCTGTAATGAGACTCATTAACACAAAGAAAATCAATCAAGCCAATGGCTCTCATAAATTATTCAACTCCTCATGTTACACATGCCTCCATCTTGGTTTCTTCCTTCTACATAGAATGCAAGGTGATGGAGTGCAGCATAGGCATGCAAAGACATTATAAATTTCCTGTGTGGGACGACTCGGAAATCCACTGCCGCTTTATATATATATATATATATATAGTATTTTTAGTTTTTCTTCTAAAGTTAGAGACTTATAATCTATGTTTAAGACTTTATGTTCACTTCAGTCTATCGCTATGTAACCAATATTAATTAAAGCCTTTTCTTTGCTTTTCAGTATTTTTTCCATAGAATAATGATGAATATTGTCTGTACTTCTCACGAGATAGAACACGTTATCAGAATGTTTTGAGAAGTCTTTCTGTTGATGGTTGGAGCCTGAGCCGACTTCACCTCACCAATACAGAGCATATTAACACACACACATGGATACACAGACCTCCATGGTTGATCAACTGGCACCACTTGTCCTTGACAATCTGATGCCTGGGAACACTTTTCTGCAATCTTGGAAGGTCACAACACGATACCCAGAGGCCTTGTTGTCAATCATGTGATGGACGAATATATACTTCTATCTCCTCTTGCGAGGAAAATTACTAGTTTTGTTTACCTTTCTTTCGTTTTTGATGAAACTGCAAACAATTCTTCACTAAAATTTCTTCAATTGACTGCACTTCTGACTCCTGGTCTTCATTCATCGTATCTGGTCACTGGGTCTTTAACTGTAACTACCCTACATTTCTTATAAAAGTAACATTTGTTTTAAATTTAGTTACTCAATACAAGTCTCACATTTCCAGACTTTTGACTACAGGACTAACACCTGCTCCACAACGCTTCTTATTCCAGCCAAAAACAAATAGCAAAATCTGTCTAATGGTTAAACCTCTATAGTAGTTTAGTACTTTAGTAGTTTTCTTGAGTGTAAGAGTTACTAATACGAAAACGCTCGAGTAGACATTACTGTTATAAAACCATCTTGGTTTTAATGGTGGAGATGCAGGTATAATAGACCCCAGCTCCATCAGATATTCCAAACGTGTCATTAATATTTAAATATTTCTGAATATTTCAGGACATTTTAGGGATTGCAGATGTTAAAAGTGTTGGAATAGGAGTTGATGCATGGCCTTTTCATTTTCACCAATTCATAAAACCCCTGCTTAATCTTGGTGATGCCACAGGGCAGCTATTTTCTAGGCAGGCATACAAGTGCAGCTCCAATCTAATCGAATGTGGAAAGACCAAAATCTTTGTACACCTACATCCACCATTTAAAAAAACATTTATTTTCCTACACATTGTGCATCTCCTCCCTCTTGAATTCACTATTAGCTCTGGTATAGAAATAATTTTCCAAAATGATTGTTTTTGAAATGACACAAATATGATGACAGTCTAAAATAGAATAAAATAACTCTGATATCTCTCTGATTAATAAGATTTCTGATCAGAATTTAGAAATAATAACAATCAGCATGTAGAAGAACAGTTTTCTTTAGAAAAGAACTGTTCTCTCATTTTCATCTACTTTTTCCCAGCAAATTTCTTTTAAGTAATTGCGTGTAAATGTTTGCAATGTTGGAGAAAGTTACAGTAATACCTTGAGAGATGAGCGTCCCGACATACGAGTATTCCGAGATACGAGTAAACCGTCTAGCAAATTTTTGCTTTGAGATACGAGTAAATATTTGAGATATGAGCACGCTTACAGACGCCGACACTGGTTCAGCACTCGGAGCAGCTCAAGCCTCATTTATGGGGTAATTGCATATGGACTTCACTGGGGCCACCTTGGTTTTGCAGCGGTGGTTACTGGGGTTGACGAGTGATTCAGAGTATTATGCTTGGAGCAGCACAAGTTAAATAATAATAATAAATATGAGGTTATGAGGCTATCCAATACACTACACGGTTAGAAACACTACACTCCCTCCTCCTCCTCTGTACATGCCGCTATTAGCCACTACTTTATCGTCTGTCGCAAAGGCAAGAACTCATAATTAATACCACATTTTATTTTCTATTACAGGAATAATTATATACTATAACTTTCTGTGTGTAATTTAGTAATGGAAAGTAATGTATTGTTACTTTGAGCTATATTTTCTCATCTGGGAGGGCCTTTCTTGTTTGTTTTTAATTAGTACTTTTTTTTAAGGATTAAATCCAATATTTGACAAATGTAAAGGACCTCTACAAAAAAGTGAATTGAAAAGGCATCAGACTGAAGAGAATTAAAATTCATGCCTATATGATGCATCTCAAATAAAACCTTTCAGCTGAGCTGTAATTCTGGACTACAGAAGAATTGAATGCAGCAGAAGAAAGTTCAACACATTTCCTTGGTAAAAACAGTAGTAAAACACTAATATACTATTTATCTAAAGTCGTTTTTGCTAATTAGCATGGTTGAATTGGATCATTGAAGGTCAGCAGCAAAGACATTGGGAAATAATTGTGACTAGACAGTGAGGAGTGCAGGATGCAAATGCATTCTTGAAACTTTGTAAATGTGGACGCCTACTTGTTCTGTCTACAACCAGATCATGATGACACTGCACTTAAAACTCAGTTTCTCTCTTTCAAACATATAACCATCCTGACAGCAACCTGTATTCAAAATGCCTTTTCATGGTCTTCATAAAATCTTTAAAGCTTCTGTTGTGTACGTGACCCCATAGTGTGCCATATATCTCCAAGTTACACACAAAGATGTGTCTAAAGAACTGTTACAAATGTCTGCTTTAAGTTTGGCTAAAAGACCTTTAGTTTTACTGTAGCACTGCAAAGGACAATTAAGGCAATTAAGGGCACATTCCAGAACTGACTGTTGCCCTGTAATGGTTTACAGCAATGAAGAGCAGGCAGATCAGTTATTTGTATCCTCCATCCCAGTAACCCCTGCCTCTATAAAAGCTTTCTTGCCTTCTTTATAAAGCAAACAGAGAAGGGAAACATGCTCTTACGGTTGATCTAATTTGGCTAGACAGATGTAGAGTTTTTCCTCTCAATAAAACATGAACTTCAAATGTTACATTTTAAAAATGCAACCAATTATTTCATATACCCACAACATATGAGAATGCCCAAGTTGTTGAAGTTACAGGTATAGTTTTTATATATATATATATATATATATATATATATATATATATATATATATATATATATATATATATATATATATATATATATATATATATATATATATAAATATGAAGGGGTATAAACAATGACAGTATATTTGGAAGAACTATCCTACTATATATGGGGTCAAACAGGATACTTTTTTCCTTAATGTTACAATGCTTTTTTCTCCACCAAATTCTAGCCAGTCATATCCTATGGTTCACAGTGTGATCTAGCAGAACAGTTCAACTCAATTCTGTGCCAGAAACAAAATGTTGGCTTTTGGACTCGGCCAAGCAAAAATAAAGCCTGAATGTCCTGGAAATCATGAATAGCTAGCTTAATGTACGCTGTTATCTTTGCGCATGCAAGTCCTGCAAATTGCCTGCTGGCTCAGACACGCACTGTCAGCTCTATTCTACTGAATCCTCCTATGGTGACTCTGTCTAAAGGCAAAGAACCCCTAAATTTCCTCTGAACATTTCAAGAGCTTAGAAATGCTGACGCCATCCAATCCTGGCCAAAACAGCAACAACAAAACTTTAAAAACTACTCACTGTTCAGCAAAATCTGTAGTTTGGACCAAAAGTCAAGATAACATCTAATTCGCTACCTAATGCCTGAAGTAAAATAAGAAAAAGTATGTTTAGAACCAACAAGTTCGGGGGAAAGTGGGGGGGTCTCACCTCCATTTATGCAGAACGAAGCCAGGACACTGCTCTCCACACACACAACAAGGCTGTCCTCTTTCTAGACCATCAAGCACAGTGGGCTACACAGAATGAAAAGAAATATTTTTTATATAAATGCAAGTCATCTGTGAAAAAGACATTGCAATATAAAAACATAAATGCATATGATATAAAACATCAAAATGTAGAAGGATACATACTCTGTGTGCATTAAAGCTTCTTAACAGGTGTACATTTCTGTGATATGGACATTCTGTGAGAATTTTCGAAATAATTTTAGGATGCACACATTTAATTCCACAGGTGACCACAATG
Source organism: Rhodeus uyekii (assembly GCA_037043235.1). NCBI lineage: Eukaryota > Metazoa > Chordata > Actinopteri > Cypriniformes > Acheilognathidae > Rhodeus > Rhodeus uyekii. The sequence continues at coordinate 3,019,780 of JAWRVZ010000018.1, read as the reverse complement.
TACTTTTGAGTTGTAAGGGGCTAAAGTGGACCATGCAGGTCTTGATTACACCTAACATTTTTACATGGCAGGTGTAAACAGTCACATGAGCAGAGCAGTTTAATTTCAGTGTGGCCCTCTGAAAGATGCTATGCATGTCAAAGCTGAACTGTCACCCCCTTTATTGAGCATAGACATCAAAACACACCATCCAAACTTAAATGGTTGTAATTCATGAATGCTTTGGAATACAGCATTAGTTGTCTCTTTTTAGCACTGTAATGCAAATGTTTTATTTTATACAAAATAATATTATAAAATCAATATCATATCTAACCAAGTTGATGTCACAAACACGTCTCAGTTACGTCTGTAATCTTGGTTCCCTTTCAAGACTAATGCCCACACTGGTTGACAAGTGACTATCTACTGTGAAATTGTACTAGAACGATAACACCTGTGCTCCTGGTGTAGAGGTCATAGAACCTTATGAATGCACGTGGTGAGGATTAGCCAGCTGCATGAAAAGCCCTCTTGTCAGGACTATCCCTTCAAGACTTTTGTGAAGCAACCATACTCCTAGTTGAGTGGGCTTTAATTGGCAAAGGGGTAAGCCAACCCGGCCGACTTATAAGCGAGCGAAATAGCCTTAACAATGCTCTTGCTCGTCCTCTGCTTAGATGCTGGGGACCCTTTAATTGGGGCCCCAAAGCATAAACAATTGTTTAGATTTGTCCAGATTCAACTATAAGGGCCTCTCCATGGCCACCAAGCCTGCCGTAGCACAACCTATAGATCTGGTTGTCTCCTTGATGGCCTGGAGAGAAAGATCGGTGGCCATACTGCATTAGGACTAAATCCCCAACCCTCATCAAGGTCTCCTAGGAAGTCCGCCTGATAGACTTGCAGCATTGCCAAATGTTTCTGCCACCAAAGCTGATGTTGTTCTTTGCTTTTAAGGATAATTCTGACTGAGGAGACATGTAACTTGCTAAACTCCTCAACCTTAGGCATCGCCACATAATCATGATTTTAAAGCTAACTGAAGAGAAATAGTGTGTAAGAAGCATGTCGAAGAACAATGCACTCTACTTAGGAGGCAGGTTTCTTCCATGATCTCCCCACAGAGGGAAAACAACATAAGATATGGGGAGGCTGTGCTCACAAGGACAGGAAGCGCTCGTTCAGCTCTTTGGACAAGCGTTCTGCTTCTCTGCTGGCCGGCCAATGTTTAATCTGGCGACAAAGCGAGTCACAACCTCCACCAGGTCCTCATAACCTCCATGAGCTCCTCATATGTTGGAGAATGAAGTGGCGAGTTTTCATCTCTTTTTATTGCTAACAACATTCAGCTTCTCAGAACTGGACAGCTGCAGCTGTTTTTGTCAAACTTATTAACATAACATTTTACATTTTAAAGTATGTAATTGCATTAAAACAACGAGAATAGCCCTTTTGCCTCATATAAAATATTGATTAATTTTATACAACTTTCTATCGGGTCTGACACTGAGTAAGTGATTTCCTACAGGTTACGACTTAACTTTTTAAACCTATTCTTCCGAAAAAAAGCAAGCCGTTTGTATCACTGAGTTATCATCAAGTTAATTCAACAGTTCACACAAAAACACGTCTGCTCAACTACTGTAATATTATTGCACTGATATCTGTGGAAAAAAATTATTAATTTGCGAATATGACAATAAAATGCAATGTTTTGAAACAACATCTCTTCGGTCTGCAGTATCAACCCTGTCTGTTGTAGCACTGTGTGTTAATTGTTCATAACTTAACGCATCACCGAGCAGATCCAAAAGTACGCACGTCGTATCATCTCTAGACTTTCAATTTCCGTGCAGATAAATCATAACAAAACAAAAAAAACATTTCTTGTATGTCTTACTGATGCGCGTCGAGTAACTGTGCGTCAAAATGTCTTTAAAATGTAAACACCCCGTACAGCGTTACTCACCGACCGGCTGGAGTTTTTCTTCTTAATGCTTCGACCAAACATGACAGCGTGAGGAAATGAATCTCAAAACGTATTGCAACGGGTCGCCGACTCAGTATAAGAGAGCATTGGTTGAAATGCTCACCGCTGCACGCTCTCTCGGTCAGTCCCATCAGTTTTTATGCGAGCTAGTGAATGAAAGTACTGCATTTCCGGACACAAACTGCATTTACATAAAACCCAGATGTGTACTTCTAAAAATAGTTTTGACAAAAATCAATGTGTAAGCCTTTATGTAATTTCACGTCCCGATTATGAATTAATTTGTGGGCATGTTTTAATCTGATATGTAGGTAATACACACATGAGCGTTTTATCAAGCCTAAGTTATGAGCATACCTGTTTCCAAACATGTTGATGGTTAATATTACTATCTGTTTTTCTTTTCAATAAAAAAGTTACAAATTAAAGTGGGGTGGAAATGGGACATGATATAATTATGTTTGATTGACATAATACATTTATATTTCAACTTAAAATATTAATTTTAGGTTTGATCATATACATTTATTGTGGTAATCAAGTACTAACTAACGTAGTAAATACATTTCTATTAGGCACTTTTTATTGGGAACCCCTAAAAGGATATATAGAACCCCAATGAACCTTTTCCCCATCAAGTGTAGGCAATGGAGTTGATTCCTAAGAAATGCATGAACTGATCAAAGCAAATGTCTCATTCTTATTGCTAAGAGACTAAATGATTCATCACATTTGTTATTCAGTAAGATGCAGAGGAAAAGGAGATCAACAAACAGCATTATAAGGACACTTAAAGAGTTCAAAGAGAAAGCTCAGTATTTTTCTGCTTATGAGAGTATGTGTGGTGAATGCCACACAAACTACCTTTCAGCTAAATGTTTGGAGGCCAATCTTTATGCAGTCTGCTTCAACAGAGAGAGTCTAAAGAAATCAGAGAACTCATACCTTATTAAATATTTATCAAATATTTACTGAACTCTTTTGTTTTTCAGAGAAAAATTTTGTTATATCAAATAGCACACAGGTTTAGTTTAATCAAATATGCTCACCCTTGAGGAGATTCAGCTGCACATTGAATCCAGCAGAGTTTCAATTATGACTCTTGCAGGTGTCTAGTGGAAGTTGTGTAAGAATCCTGAGTCGTCATGGTGACTGCAAACATTACCTGTGTTAAATTCTGAGTGCTTAACCTGTAAAACATAGTCTAACAGGGCCTAAAATATACAAAAGAGGCCACATATAAGAGCCATAAACCATAAACAACTATAAAAGACTAAAGAGAATATGTTTATATATGTGAAAGAAACCTAAATAACAAGCTTGACAAAGATAAGTGAATCTCACAAAACAAGGCCCATTAATGATTTTATCTCAATCAGTAGCAATTATATTTAAGGAAATAGACATTTAAATTTTGCCTGATAAACTATGCTGTGACACATTGTTCTGCATTGGATGATCAGAGGCTGCATTCCAAAGCTGGTGTGAGCATTGCTCAACCAAACAATTTGCACAAATGGACATAAACAGTTCCCTTTCAGTCAGTCAGTCCTGACCAGTACACGTGCATCATGAAACTTCAACAAGAAGTCCAGAATTAGAGGAGTTATTTCCACAATAACCACCACATATCCCAGAAACTCTACTGCCATCCCATGGATAGCAGAAAAACTGCATGTCAGGTACAGTATTCTGTGTTGTCATTTATACTCATGCTAATACTACTAACAATATTGAAAGAATAATTTAGACTTAGAGATTTATGTAACCCCATGTGCACGAAAATAACACTTTAACTAAAGTTAAAAATGCTACATTCTGTCTAGCTCTTTATCTATAACATTGGATAATTTATAACTAGATTCTTAGTCTCTGCTGATTTCAAGGACAGCAGCTGCTCAATTGTGTTTAACAGGACACTTGTGGCAAATAAGATGGATGAGGTGGGTGAAATTCTGCACTCGCTTGAAAACAAATTCTAAGCCAAAAAGGGACAAAATACTTCATTCACATTGTAGGTGCTACACAGCCAGAAACAGTACACGGTCCGATGAGCTTTCAGACATTTTAGTCTTATCATTATTTATTCTGTTGTGTAAAAAACATTAACAATTATAAAAATATTTAATTTTGAAATAACATGTCTTATTTTACAAACAGGATAAGCTAAAATAAGTGATAGTGAAGTACATATCCATGTGTAACAGAATTCACCTAATCTTATACTGTATATAGTAAATAGTATATATACACATGTACTTCACTATCACTTATTTTAGCTTATATTTAGCTTATCACTTATTTTAACTATATATATATATATATATATATATATATATATATATATAGTGTATATAGTATAATGTATTTTTAACAAAAAAAAAAGTTTAAAAAGGTACAACAATGTACCTTTCACATCTAAACCTAAAATATTGTATCTTTATAAATCACTTTAGGTACATAATAGTAACCTAAGGACCTATTGTGATTCTTTAAAGGTACAGTTATATGTTTTGTTTCCCTAAGAACAAAATTGTACCTGCAGTGTACCTTCTTTTCTGAGAGTGTGCCATAGCAGCTTTGGGAATTCCACCTAATGTTATCTGCCACCTTGAATCCCGTTCCTGAGAGGAAGATCTTGAAGTGCCCTTGAAAAAAAGAGCATGTTGTTCATACAGACACAACATTTTTCTTCCAAGCAATAGGTCCCCGGTTCGAAACCGGGCGGAAACAAGTTTTTAAAACTTGCTTCTTTCTTACCTACTGATGAAAAGCACTGACACAAAAGCCAAGTATGGCAATGTCTTCTGCCTTCAAACCATCCAAGTTAAAGAGAAGCTTTATTTCAAAACGACTGCCTCACTGAAAATAGTTCTTTAAGCTAAGTGTGGCGTTTAAAAAGTGCCTATCAAGGGGTTTTTTTTGTTGTTGTTTTTTTTAAAGGACAAGAAAATGTTTGCATACAGGCTTCATATTTCTATTTCATCAAATAGAGTCGAATTGACATAGTTTAAGGGTCCAAAACGACGACCTGGCCTGGATTAGGACTCACCATAAGTCCTAATCAATACACCAACAGGAGAGAGAACAGCAACTTTAAAAACCTTGATTCTTCCTGGTATCGACCAGTGACCTTTTGCTTTGATCTTAACTTACCTTAACTTTTCCCATTCATTCTCTATGGTAGTGCTTAACACTATGGATGCAATATATTATTGACCACAGGTTCATTTCATGGCGCTGTTTCACCCTGTGGCGGGACTTTTAAATATTGAGCTCTCATCTGTCAGTCAATCTCAGTAGATTGTTTACATTCACGTAAAGGTCCTCACTGTTTTATTCTGTAAAACATATAGTGATAAATTACGTGGTTTTATCAACCCGTAATTGATCTATTATTTTTCGCAAGTGGTCCCGAGTTGACCTCATCTGTTTTACCTCAAAGTAGGGGATGTGCCAAACGAAGCTTCTGAAGCAGTGAAGCTTTTACATGAAACTGTGTCGGTGCTTTGAAGCTTTTGACACAGTGCTCTGCTCTGCCATCTGGTGCTCAATAAAAATTCCTACACCAACTGTGTCATTCAGATGTTTTGTTCATTTGGGAAGGTTTATTTGTAAAAAAAAAAAAAAAAAAAAAAAAAGGTAACGGAAGCAAAACAGTAAGTTTGGTTGAACTTTATTCTACTATTTAACAATAGGCTACACTCACATTATATTTTAATCAATCCATCAAAGTCCTCATCTTCTGTGTCTGAATTGAACAGCTGGGCAATTTCGCCATCAAACATGCAGGCGAAATTTGACTCCCCGCACAAATCTGACTCCCCCCTCGCATGCATTCATTCATACAAGCTTCCTTGAGTATATTCGCTTATCGCTCAATTCGCTTATCGCTCAATATTTCTTTCTACACCGCAAACACGCAGAACGTGCAAACACCCACCCAACATGTGAAAAAAAATATTAAATATTATTATATTTAATATAATTGACGCACAAGTACAATGAGGAGAGTAACATTTTTTCTAATCTTCATGCAACAGGAACATAATTTCAATGTGAAAACAACAGTTTTGCTGGTGCAATCCATCTGACATGTTTTTTGCATTCTAAATATACACATGTAATATACACACTTAATGCACAATTTCATTTTATATGTATTAATTTGTGTACTCAAAACATGCGTGCACTGTGGGACGGCTCAGTCTCTGCGCTCTGTGAGTCCGTCGTGACGTGTTAGTGAGGTAACGAAGCTTCGTTCACACAGGTCACGTGACAGCCCCATTTCAAAGCGATGCTCCGAAACAGTGTTTCGAAGCACTAGTGTGTCGAAAACTCGAGACGTGTCGACACAGGGTGTCGAGCTACCCATCCCTACCTCAAAGGTTGACGCAATAATAAGCTGACGAACCAAACAGGTATGATTCATTATTCACTATTTTGGGCTATAATTAGTTGTTTTTATTATCGTTTTTATTATCATCATCATCATCATCTAATCGTGTTGCTAATTGTTTCGAATGGGTTGTTAAGTTTAATAGATAAATAAAAACGAATGATTTTGTTAGCATAGCTTAATGCTTGTTCATTTGTATATGTATTTATAACTCTTCTTTTTACTGTCCAGTTCTCACTATTAACTTATTATCATGCATTTTACTAGGATTTTGGCTGTTTATTAGTAGTTATAAAGCACATTTTAATGCCTTATTCTGGATTACCGGTATGTTATTCTACATCCCTCAATCTTACCAAACACTTAAATTAACAACTAGCTTACTATCTATTAAAAAGCAGTAATTAGGAGTTTACTGAGGTCATGTTTATTGAAATCATAATAGTTTGTTAAAATGTGAGAATTGGACATTAATCTAGACTGAACACCCAGTGGCTGCAGGTGCCAATGAAATAAAAAATATAATTAGATTGGTATCAGTTTAATATACCATAAACAGGTTGAACTTGATGGTTAGTCTCCTCTCCGGTCAGACCTCTCAGAGGTTGTGTTATCCTAATACAGCATTTTTACTCCATTACTTTTTAATACATTTGTTTGTTATTTTGGCAGTGTTCTTGCCTGTTCTAAAAATTGTGTTCTTTTGTTCTACTAAATATTGCTAAAGGTTGAAAATACAAGTGATGAGGATGAGTGCCTTCATGAATTGTATTCATGCTATTTAATTTGTTTGTGTTGTTGACTCAAAGTTTGACCTGTTTTTTTTAGTAGCTAGAGCCTAGAAGAGTTAGATCACCTAGGTTTAAAAAAAATTAGAATCAATTTGTGATAATTGCAAGTGTTAAAAGTCTGTACACCACAATCACAGAAGTGAACATAATTAGAACTTGAATTCCTGACTTTTTTAATGAATATTTTATTGATGTAACTGTCAAATCCATGAATGTTTTATAACTTTTGTTAACTTTTGTCCATACAGCTCTGCCACAGCCACCGCCAACATCACATGAGGTCTGCCATCCTCACCACCTCCTGTGCAGAGCACCTCTTCACAGTTTAGAGCCCCTGCACAACTGATCAGAGTACCACCAGCTCCGCAGTCAGCATCCTCTGCCCCTCCATCGACTCCGCAGTCAGCATCCTCTGCCCCTCCATCGACTCCGCAGTCAGCATCCTCTGCCCCTCCATCGACTCCGCAGTCAGCATCCTCTGCCCCTCCATCGACTCCGCAGTCAGCATCCTCTGCCCCTCCATCGACTCCGCAGTCAGCATCCTCTGCCCCTCCAACTGCTGTACAGTCAGTACTTGCTGAACAAGCCCCAATGCCTTCCACACAGACAGAAACAACTGGGTACCTTCAAGATAATACCCGCTGGAACTGCTTCCTCCATCAAAAAATCTGGATGAAAACAGAGATGAAAGCCATGGGGCTCTGGCCAGGATCACGACTGGTGAGGCATCTTATGAACATGGTTTCCTTGTGACGTTATCCTCCTCAGCCTGAGCTAATAGAAACCAAAACAGGCCTGCCATCGCCAAAATATTTCCAGCTCCATCCCTTCTTCATCTGGAAGCCTGAGCACAGTATAATGGAAAAGGTCAGAAACAACTACATTCTGCCTTGCCTCTACAGCTGTCCAAATCCTCAGGTTGTTTCTTCTGGTGTGGGAAGACCCAGCGTGATTCTTGGTGTGAGTGGGCAATATTACATTCGGTCCTCTCGCCTGTGCTGTAAAGCATGCAAAAAATACTGGTTCGCCGACAAACCCCAGTGGCTTGACATGCTACCAAACCGTTTCAGTAACATCTTGCCAGCCTTCCTCACACATAAGGCAATCTGTAAAACAGTCATGGATGAGCTGCAGCGATCTGGAAAATCACCAAATGATATGACCAACCAGCTGTCTGAGGTGCTTCACCTGAAGTATGAAAGAGCTCACCTAGCCTACCTGCTCAGCGTGGAAAACATCAAGGATGCTGAAGCAGGGCTGTATGGCCAGAAGACCATCACTGGAGCACTGAGGAAGGATAACACACCACAACCTTTTGGGGGTTATGATCGATGGCGTGGCGTGTCTGTGAGTGCACACTATCTAGTAGAGTGCCGCCTTCATGAATATCAGCGGCAGGAGGCAGCTCTCACTCAGGTCCTGCAAGGCACGTTTGGCCAGGTGTTCAGGTCAGATCACACACGCAAAGTTGCTAGAAAAGTAACACTGTCAACTGGCACAATGTCATCCAACGCAGTGATTGAGAACTGGATGATCCTGTCCTGGGTGATGACGCAATCTGAGAGCGAGCGGTCCTTAGCATCAATGTACTGTGGGCTGGCCAATCGCTACAGTGCTGCTGGCATAACCAAGGTCAAGTACCAGTGGGTGGACCGGTAAGACTCATTACATCTCATCACACATAAACTCAAGTAGTGTAATAAAAGATAATGAATACATTTAACAAATTATTTTTTCCCTTTTTGTGACTGGTGTGCAGCTTTCAGAGTAATGGACCCAGCACCTTCTGAACACCTGCAGTGGGAAGCCTGGCGGACCACTGAAGACATTGCAGCAGATGTTATGTCAGGGAACCTCAAGAATTTGTGTGCCTCTTGCTTGAAGTACAATGAGGACATTATTATTAAATTGGACTTGTTTCACTGCATGCGGCGGTTCAGCAGGGAATGTGTTTCGGCGCACCATCCTCTGTATAGCTCCTGCCAGTTTCTCTCTTCTGCCTTTTCTGTAGTGGATCAGAGTGACCTCGAGAAACTGAAGGAGGCCTACATATTCTGTGGTATTGAACCTGCTAATCCCACCAAGCAGCACATCAGAGAGCACTGCAGAACAAAAGTGCCACAGCCCAGAGAGCTGGTCCAAAGAGTGGAAGAAGTACTTAAACATTTCCACCTTGCAAAGGACCCCAACGACATCTTCCTTTTTAAACCCTCGATGCTAAAGTTGTGGTGGATTCAGCGCATGCATATCCTTAGAGGTGAAGGAGCTCCTGTGCCCATCTGGATCAGTGTTAAAGGCACCTCACAGTAGGAAGGGTTTCATTTTCACCAGGCTCAGTGGGTAACGGGCAATCGCGTCTCTCCTGAGCTGTTCCAGGCTCAGGGATTGGCTGGGGTGGCACGCTGGAATTATCAACGGCTGGTGGACCTGAAGCAGCCTGGGGTTGTCTTACCTGGATCATTTGACCCAGTTTTAATTAATTAATTAAACAGAGCATCTGTGAGTCACAGGGCAGCCCAAATATCCAATCCAGCCTTGCGTATCTCCAGCAGTGACACAGGAAAGATGTTTGGCCTTCAGTATGTGGCTGTTGCCGAGTGCCTCTTGACTTAAAGAAGCACAAGTGTAGGAAGTCATTCTCTGGAGATGTGGAGAGGCAGAAAGACTTATCGTCTGACTTCAAGCCCTTACTTACACCTGAGGTATGCCATTACGCTGTTTGCTCAAGAAACATTTCTTATTATTAGATATATATCCATTTAAATGCATAAATATGTAATATTGTGAACATTCAATATATTTTAAATGTATACATCAGGAATGCGTAGATGGTTCATACTCCGCCGAGACCCATCCTACCACAGAAACGGTCACGCCAAAGTCATCTTTCGATATAAGGTTCAAAGGTTGGAAGAATGTCTACTGGATGCAGGTAAATTCATTATTCATAATGTCATTAATCTGTGTTAACGTGCATTAACAAAGACAAATTATTTAAGTAACTTTGTTAATCTTTAGTAGAACTGCTGAGCACGCCGCCATTGTCCATAGCTGCATCGCCCCGAGCAGCTCGCACTGGACCCATCAAAATGGGCGGTCGAGTATTTGTGTTGGACCATTGCAGATGGACAGAGCCAATGAGAAATGCCATGGATAGTCTCTTAGCAAAGCACCATGGGACCTTCTTAAACTGGTGGATGCTGCTATGGTACAGAGGAATGGTACAAAAAATAATGCAAATGCCTCTCTCAACACCAGCCCAGAAAAGCTCATGGAGACACAACAGATATGGGAACATCTGAACTCTGGCAGTGAAACCATCAGTGTCCCAGTGAAAGTACTGCCACCTGCCCCATTCAATCCACCGGCAAAGAGTGTTCTTGAAGCTGCTCCTCTGACCAAGGTGGCTGTTGAGAAGATGGTCAAAGACATCCTAGAGAAGCACCAGACAGCCCTGCAACAACAACAGCAGACACACAAAAAAAGCTAATTAGGTCCTGTTTAGCTTGTGGTCAGCCAAAGTCTTGCTACCTGGGTGATGGCTCCTCAGTGCATTTCTTTTATCAGGCAGGAGATGTTAAGTACTTCTACTGCTCCAAGAAGGTCTTTGAGGCATACTCCGCAGAGGGCCTGACCAACCCCAGGATGCCATTTGAGGATTTTACCGGCACTCCCTTCTTTCAGCGGGAACTGGAGGCTTCTAAGCAGAGGGGAGCAGAGAGGAAGAGGGTGATTTAGGAGAGAGCAAAAAGGAAATCTTTAGAGGAGCATCCTTCTGGTCGTCTGTGTAGGTTCTGCCACCAGCCACTAAAACAGGGACCCAAAAGCCCTCACACCCACACTGGCTTCCCTGGAGTGGCAGGGAAATACATTTACTGTCCTGCTAAAGTGCTCTGTGTATCAGGCACAGGGAATGAACACATATGACATGGACAGAGTTTCAGCAGTCCCCAGTCTGCAAGACTGAGAAGCAGAGGTGATTGCTGAAAAGAAAAAATAACTAATCTCTGTGCATGTGCAGGTCATTTCTGGTTGCTGTTCAGTTGAACTTCCGTATTTTCCAGGTTCAAAGGTTAAATGTCTTTAAATGTTACTTCTATGACCACCTTTGGATCCAACCACTCAGTGCAGTGCCCTGGAAGTATCAAGAGTTTCCGTAGTGTAGTGGTTATCACGTTCGCCTAACACGCGAAAGGTCCCCGGTTCGAGACCGGGCGGAAACAACTTTTTAAGTTTCTATGTGATTGTTTATGTTAAGTTTAACACTTTGTTCAATTTTAACTTTAACTTCTCTCCTTCATTTTCAATGGTTTTGCTTAACATAATATATTCAATATATTTTTGGCCACAAGAAGATTTCATGGCGCTGTTTAATCACTTATTTTATCTTTTTCAGGTTTATGAAACATTTTAAAACATTTTACTATTTGTAATATTTCTTAAGATAGAAAAATAACACTATTAAACTCTTTTCTAAACAACATCTAGCATTAAGTTACAGAATAAAATGTTAAGCTAAATAAAGTTGAGCAACGTGATAACCACTAAACTACAGAAACCTTGATGCTGACTTTTTTTTGTCCCTTCGCAGACACATTAACTTTTCTCTGGTTAGAGGTCATATGACATAGGGTTTTTTCTTAGTAAGTGTTTTACTTAAATTTTATAAACTCACAAAGCCCCTTCAAATCTTACAAATCGCAGTGGCAGTATTAACCTTAGCTAAAGAGTGATCCTTCAGAAATGATTCAAATATGCTTTCAATATTGTGAAATATTGAAATATTGATTAATGTCATTGATAATAATAAGAAATCATTTAAATAATTTCTGAAGGATCATGTGACACTTAAGACTGGATTAATCCTGAAAATTCAGCTTTATCATCACAGGAATAAATTACAACAATAATAAAAATATATATTAAAAGTTAAAACAGTTTAAAAATGTAATAATATTTAACAACATTACTACAGAATTTTTAATCAAATAAAATCAAACAAATCCAGTACATAAGTCTAGTGAGTATAAGAGGTTTCTTTCAAAATCATTAAAAAAAAAAAACCATAATTATTCCAAACATTTGACCCCTAGCCAAAATATAAGTGATGTAGCGCATTCCCGATCCAGGTAAAATCACCCCAGGCTGATAATTAGTAAGAATAAACTTTTTTACATTAATAAATAAATAAATAATTCTGTTCAGCAGGGATGCATGAAATTGATACGAAGTAACAGACATAAGAGGTATATAAGATATTTATGATTCTACAAACTTTACTGTACCATAATAATTTATGTTCACCAAAGCTGCATTTATTTAATAAAAAATGCAGTAAATATTATATAAAAAAAAAAATGTTTAAAATTATAAATAAGGTGAAACAGCGCCATGAAATGAACCTGTGGTCAAAAATATATTGCATTCATAGCACTACCATAGAGAATGAATGGGAAAAGTTAAGGGAAGTTAAGATTAAAGCGAAAGGTCACCAGTCGATACCAGGAAGAATGAAGGTTTTTAAAGTTGCTGTTCTCTCTCCTGTTGGTGTATTGATTAGGACTTATGGTGAATCCTAATCCAGGCCAGGTCGTCATTTTGGACCCTTAAACTGTCAATTCGACTCTATTTGATGAAATAGAAATAGGAAGCCTGTATGCAAACATTCTCTTGTCCTTTAAAAAAAAAAAAAAAAAAAAAAAAATGATAGGCACTTTCTAAACGCCACACTTAGTTTGAAATTACTATTTTCAGTGAGGCACTCATTTTAAAACAAAGCTACTCTTTAACTTGGATGGTTTGAAGGCAGAAGACAAATTCCAAGTATGAATTACCATACTTGGCTTTCGAGTAAGTGCTTTTCATCAGTAGGTAAGAAATAAGTAAATTTAAAATATTTGTTTCCGCCCGGTTTCGAACCGGGGACCTTTCGCGTGTGAGGCGAACGTGATAACCACTACACTACGGAAACCTAGATAACAACTGTGGACTGTAGACGACTGTCGGCAGAACCCGCCATCACATAAGGGAAATTTTGTTTAGATATTTTGAGCAAAATCATGTGAAGGAGTTTTTGCTGTTTCACAACTTGGCAATAATGCATCTATACCAGTCTTTCCAGAACCGGGAGTCGCTGGAAATGTATGGGGTTTCGCCAAACACACTCTAGTTAACATTACACTCTTCCCCTTTCCTCGTCAATGCAGAATGGCTCAGGTGCGGATCCTGGAATGTGTGATAATGAGAGAGAGGCTCGGATGTCGATATTTGGTCCAAAAATTGTGATGGCTAAAGTGAACAACAAAAAAGGCACTTGTGGGAAGTCATGGAGGACTTCAAGGACATTTTTGCTCTCAACGAGAATGAAGTGGGCCTAACCCACTTAGTGCAGAAATTGATTGACACAGGTGATGCCCGCCCATTAAGAGTAAGGCCACGCCGTCTCCCCCTGGCCCGACAGGAAGCTGCAGATAAGAAGTTGGAAATAATGCTACAGGCATGTATAGTTGAGCCCTCATAGAGCCTGTGGGCTGCGGTTATGACTATAGGCAGATCAACAAAGTCACAAAAAAAATTCATATCCGCTGCCTAGAGTGGATGAGTCCCTTGATTTGGTGGCTGGCTCATCCTGATTCTCCACCCTTGACTTGATGATTGGCTACTGGCAAGTGCCATTGTCTCCTGAGTCCGCTCCCAAAACACCATTCCACACAAATAGGGGTCTCTGGCAGTTCAAAGTCCTTCCATTTGGGCTCTGCAGTACTCCTGCCACATTTGAAAGGCACGTGGATAAAGTGTTAGTAGGAGTTCCTTGCCATGTGTGTCTTGTATATCTGGATGATCTACAAGATGATCTACAAGACCCGGCTGGTGGAACGACCTCCCCGCCCATATCCGGAATGCAGATTCCTTGCCAAAGTTTAAAAGACTACTGAAAACGCACTTCTTTCATGAGCACCTAACATGGCACACATGACACCACACCTCACAAAAAAAAAAAAAAATATATATTTTCTCTATTCCCCAGACTTGTATTATTTGTATATAGAATGTTCGAAACTTTGTATTGTATACTTTGCTTATGTTGGAGCATGAGCTTTGAACCCCGCCAGAGTTATTGTTTGGGAAGCCCCCGGACACGCTGACTGTTCTAGCTGGGCCAGAGTATGATAGGCAGTTGCAGGATGGAAACAGCCCATGGGTTTGCTAGGGATCAATTGCAAAAGGCAGGCATGAGACAAAAGGAATTGGGACTGCCATTGGGACTGTGGCCCACACCCCAGTTTTTCACAAGTCCCCTGCCAAATTTGGTCGCAAATGTCCACTATGTCCCATGTCCCAAACACCCATCCCCTGCCAGACTCAGATATTCAACCTGTTATGCGGCCAAAGAGACGGAGACATTGGCCTGAGTACCTCAAAGACTTTGTTTGCCCCCTCGTGGACGAGGGTCATTCTTATTAAGAGGGGGGGCAGTACATTTTGTTACAAATGTTGAAGGAACTAGTTAATCTGATGTGTTCAATAAGTGTTAGGTTAACAAGAAGTGGTTCTAGTTATGGTCTGATTCTCATATTATGTACGCCGTGAGTTGCGGCCAAAACAGCAACCCGTCAGTTCTCAAAATCTCTGAACGAGAAGGAACCTGTCTGGTTATTACAAGTAGCGAACGCTACAGTACCTTTTATTTTTATTTATACAACAACCAATCAGGAGGCCGCGGTAATCCACTAAAGACGATTATCAGACCGTTTCCTTTTAAGATCATTTAAAGTGCGACTTTCAAATCACACTGCATTGACAGCATCCACTAAACTCTTCCACTAATTCCAGAGGACAAAGTTCCAAATAAAAGATTTTTTTCTCATTTCCCCCTCCGATAGTAGCACCTCCAATTCACTTTCTGTAAAATGTTGTTTCTTGCCGCTTGCTTTAGCCATTTTCTTACTGCTTTCTTTTGCCCAAGTGGACTCATTACCATTTTAAAATCAGTTTAATTAAGGGAGGAGACTGGGTGGGGTGTTGTGCTCGTGCATGTGCACTCAATTTTACATTCATTGGGATGTACAAAGAGAATATGCGTGGGATCCTTCGTACGCAGAAATTCATCTGGGCACATTTACAGCTTTGTCCGTACGCAATGTTTTAGTATGAATTCAACTCTTTGTACATGAGGACCCTGATGTAAGACAACAACAATTTATGAGTAGAGTGTAGGGCCCTCCTTTTGCGGCCAAACAAAATAAATTTGTCTTAATAATGAAATTCTTTTACAGAGGCCAGAGTGATTTAGCCATTCCTCTTCCAGAACAGTGGTCAGGTCTTACTGTTTCACCCAACCACCCAGTACAGTACTATGGGAGTAGCAAGAGTTTCCGTAGTGTAGTGGTTACCACTGTCCTGCTAAAGTGCTCTCAGTGTATCAGGTGCAGGGAATGAACACATATGACATGGACAGTTTCAGCAGTCCCCATTCTGCGAGACTGAGAAGCAGGGGTGGATTGCTGAAAAGAAAAAATAACTAATCTCTGTGCATGTGCAGGTCATTTCTGGTTGCTGTTCAGTAGAACTTCTGTATTTTCCCGGTTCAAAAGTTAAATGTTTTTAAATGTTACTTCTATGATCCCCACTGCACCCAACCACTCAGTGCAGTGCCCTGTAAGTATCAAGAGTTTCCGTAGTGTAGTGGTTATCACGTTCGCCTAACACGCGAAAGGTCCCCGGTTCGAGACCGGGCGGAAACAACTTTTTAAAGTTCTGTTTGATTGTTAATGTTACGTTTAACACTTTGTTCAATTTTAACTTTAACTTCTCTCCTTCATTTTCAATGGTTTGGCTTAACATCATATAGTCAATATATTTTTGGCCACAAGAAGATTTCATGGCGCTGTTTAATCACTTCTGTGGTGAGATATTAAAGTATAATAATATTAAAGTACCTTATATCTTTTTCATTTTTGTAAAACATTTTGATATTTGTAATGTTTCTTAAAACATAGAAAAAATAACACTATTAAACTCTTTTCTAAACAACATCTAGCATTAAGTTACAGAATAAAATGTTAAGCTAAATAAAGTTGAGCAACGTGATAAACTACAGAAAACTACTAAAGTAGTTTTAAAACCACTAAACTACAGAAACCTTGATGCAGATTTTTTTTGTCCCTTCGCAGACACATTAACTTTTCTCTGGTTAGAGGTCATATGACATAGGGTTTTTTCTTAGTAAGTGTTTTACTTAAATTTTATAAACTCACAAAGCCCCTTCAAATCTTACAAATCGCAGTGGCAGTATTAACCTTAGCTAAAGAGTGATCCTTCAGAAATGATTAAAATATGCTTTCAATATTATAATGTCATTGATAATAATAAGAAATGATCATTTAAATAATTTCTGAAGTATCATGTGACACTTAAGACTGGAGTAATGATGCTGAAAATTCAGCTTTATCATCACAGGAATAAATTTTCAATAATAAAAATATATATTAAAATGTAAAACAGTTTAAAATGTATTAATATTTAACAATATCACTACAAAATTTGTAATCAAATAAAATCATACAAATCCAGCTATGGTAAGTATAAGAGGTTTCTTTCAAAATCATAAAAAAAAAAAAAATTATTCCAAACATTTGACCCCCAGCTAAAATATAAATGATGTAGCGCATTCCCGTCAAGTAAAGCAAAGACATACCTCAAGTGTAAGAGAGGACTCTAAGCCAGACGATAAGTCTTCCTGCATCTCCACATCTCCAGAGAATGACTTCCCACACTTGTGTTTCTCAAAGACAAGAGGCACTGGGCGACAATCTGGCTCCACATACTGAAGGCCAAACCTCTCTCCGGTGTCCCTGCTGGAGATATGCAAGACTGGATATTTTGGCTCTCACAGATGCTCTCTTTAACTCAATTAACACAGGGTCACATGATCAAGGTAAAACCACCCCAGGCTGCTTCAGGTCCACCAGCCGCAAATAATTAGTAAGAATAAACTTTAACAAAGAATTTTCTTTTCTTTTTTACATTAATAAATAAATAATACTTCTGTTCAGCAGGGATGCATGATCAGAAGTAATCGACATAAGAGATATACAAGATATTTATAATTCTACAAACCTTATAGTACCATAATAATTTGTGTTCACCAAGACTGCACTTATTTAATCCCAAATACAGTAAATATTATTTATATTTTTTTATTTGTAATAAGTGCTAATATAAATGAATTGTGTGTGATAATATAATATACACAACTACATATAACATTTTATAAAAGTTAAATGAACAAGCTTTAAGCCATACCTAAAGATAGTTTGGTTTACGGAAATTTGTATTCATTTAATTTTGCTAACAAATTCATATTTGTTTTGTGTATTAAACTTAACAACCCATTCAAAGCAATTAGCAACACGATTATATAATGATGATGATAAAAACAACAAATTATTTCCCAAAATACGAAATAATTAATCATACCGACTCTTTATGTCAGTTTATTGCGCAGACCTTGGTGGTAGAACAGATGTCACCCGAGATAAAATCTGGATTTAATGCGAAAACCTATGTGCTTTACAGCAGTGGTCCCCAACCTTTTTTGTGCCGCAGACCGGTACACGTGTGATAATTTTGCCGCGGACCGGTGCCCGCTCGAGGTTGTTGACGGGGGGTGGGAGCGCAAGCGAGACTGTTCAAACGTCTCCATAGTCACATCGCCACAGCCGCTTGCAGCAGCTCACGACCGGTCCGCGAACGCGCTGCGGTACCATTTCATCGACGGACCGGGGGTTGGGGACCACTGCTTTACAGAATAAAACAATTGAGATCCTTTATGTAAATGTAAACATGATGCGCTTGTAAAGTCTCCTGTCTTCCACAGCTAATTATATTTACTAGAGTTGAGCCGGATACTCGGCTGAAACGAGTATCCGGTACGGATAAAGCACTTTTGCCGAGTATGAGTATCATACGATTAATATGAGTCATTATCTGTGCTCAGATTGAATAAAAATCCTCATTGGGCAGCTGACTGTCTGCGTTCTGTCACAGCGCGCCTCCGCTACACCTGTAGATTTGATTCATCTCGCGCGGCTCCGGCCTGCTCATTCATGCGCAGAACACTGAGACGAGAACAGGTGTCTTTCTCAGTCACTCAGGTTCGCGGGTCTTCCGTTAACGTTTAGGGTTTCTTCAGCTTCAGGTTTGTTTTTATTACTTATGAACCAGTAAAGTTCTGGTAAACGTGGGGTTTGTTCAGACGTAGTGCTTCCTAGAATGTGACTAGCGTTGCGTCTCTGCCTGTCCTCTATTCAGTTTTTTAACTTGTAAAGTGTCTGACACTTTCTTGCTGCATTTCATACAAAATAAAGGAATGCAGTTCTTAAAAACAGCGTCAGACTATTTGATCCATAGAACACACAGTCCCCCCAGCCCCCTCTCTCCGCCTCACTCGCTCACTCTCTCTCTAACTCACACACACACACACACACACCTGGTGTGGGGAAAAAAATAAATAAATAAATAAAAATCACACTGATCATAAAAAAATTAAAAGTTAAAAAAAGAAAGTGGCTGTTTAATGTTTAAATGAAAACTCTTGTTCATTACATTTTTCTTCATAATTGCAACCGCATGAGTTGTATTAATTGTTGCAAAACTTGTTCTCTATATAGTTTGTTATCGTGATAAAACCATTGATCTGAAGCTCAAAGCTGATGCTGTCATGTAAACCGTTTCTAATCAGCAATAAATATAACAATTTCTGATTGACCCATATCAATTTCATGATTAAAAATAACATACTGGTTAAATCCCCGCCCACTTCCGGGTTAAATCCCACCCACTTCCTAGTTAGGCCCCGCCCAGTCCGAGTACAGATACAGATACTTCTGTACTCGCTCATCCCTAATATTTACACCTGCAACGGAAAAAGGTGAAACAGCGCCATGAAATGAACCTGTGGTCAATAATATATTGCATCCATAGTGTTAAGCACTACCATAGAGAATGAATGGGAAAGGTTAAGGGAAGTTAAGATCAACATCCAAGTATGAATTACCATACTTGGCTTTTGTGTCAGTGCTTTTCATCAGTAGGTAAGAAAGAAGCAAATGTAAAAATGTGTTTCCGCCCGGTTTCGAACCGGGGACCTTTCGCGTGTGAGGCGAACGTGATAACCACTACACTACGGAAACCTAGATAATAACTCTGGAAATATTTCGGGTCAACATTCTGTCACATAAGGGAAATTCTGTTTACATTTTGAGCAAAATCATGTGAGTTTTTGCCACTTCATAATTTAGCAATAATGCATCTATACCAGTCTTTCCGAACCCGGGAGTCGCTGGAGATTTACGAGGTTTCGCCAAACACACTCTAGTTTGAGCGTTACAAGAAGGGATGAAACTGTTACTTGGTGTTATGATAAAACGTAATACAATTCAAGATGGCAATTAGTACAATTAATCATCATGTTCAGTACCGCAATAAATGACAAAGTCATAGCACTGTTTTGCACTCCTAAGAACAAAACTGTACCTGCAGTGTACCTTCTTTCTGAGAGTGTGCCATAGTAGCCTTAGGAATTCCACCTAATGTTATCTGCCACCTTGAATCCCGTTCCTGAGAGGAAGATCCTGAAGTGCCCTTGAAAAAAAGAGAGCATGTTGTTCATACAGTCATTTCTTCCAAGCAATAGATGTAGTAGTAGCAATTTTAACATCACACTACTAGAACAAACATGTCATAAAAATAAAGCATTACAAAGAGTAGCTTAAATCAGTGGTCCCCAACAGAGGCCAGAGCGATTTTGAGCCATTCCTCTTCCATGTGATGCTGGAGGAGGAAAATATTTTTTGACTTGAGGTTTGTTTCCAAAACCAATAAACGTAATGTTTTTAAATTTTACTTCTAAGATCCTGACTGCAGTTTCACCCAACCACCCAGTGTGGTACCTTCAGAGAATCAAGAGTTTCCGTAGTGTAGTGGTTATCACGTTCGCCTAACACGCGAAAGGTCCCCGGTTCGAGACCGGGCGGAAACAATTTTTTTAAAGTTCTCTCACCGATAGTTATAAAAGACTGACAAGAAGACGAAGTATTGCAAGTTATACTTAGAATTTAAATAGTTTTATTTAAATTCTTTATATGTAAATATGTTATGTGTATATGTGTGTATATATGTATGTGTACACACATATATATACACATACATATATACACACATATACACAGTAATACCTCGGTTCACGAGTTTAATTTGTTCCAAGAGCTAGCTGGTAACTCAATTCTCGTACACCAAAACAATCTTCCCCATAAGAATGCACTAAAAATCACTCGATTCGTTCCATAAATGCCCATTTAAAAAAATTCTCTTATATATATTTATTTATATTTTTTTGGGGGGGTGGGGGTTTACCCTATTACAGTTAAAATTATAACCATTAAGATTTCATATAAAGACCCCTGGCTTAGAGAGAGGATTTCATACCTTCTTTCTATATGCTGTACTATACCTATACATTTCACTACATGAACAATAGCGATCACAATTAATGTTAACACACGAGATAAAACCGGCTGTAAATCACTTATAAAAGTATCACTGTGGTGAATGATGCAACTAAACTGAGCGACGCTGAGAGAATGAACAAGTTAAGGGGTGATAAAAGGGTTGGAACCGCGTGACTGTTTATGAGAGGCTGTCATTAGGATATTTCCAGTAAAAATGCACATTAAGATGCTGAGGGTTAGAATTTATCTATGGGATCAATTTCCCAATTTTCAAGTTTCATGTAAATTAGGGCGGGCGTAAGCGCCACCATTGGTCCACTGGTTCTAGATTGACAGCTCTCTTCCAGCCAATCAGTGGAATAGGGGAGTTGACGTCATTCAGGTGGGACTTGCAGCTTCTGTGATTCACTCATAGTAGTGTAAAGATGGATAACCAAAGTCAGCCTGCAAATGCCGGACAATCTCATGTAATTTAACAAATATATTGTTATAAAGTGACAACTTAGTTTTATTGATTTCAGCAAAGTTGCAAGGAATTGATCGCTTTGATAAAGTCACTTATTATGTAGTGTTTCTTCACAGGCAATGTTAAGGCTGGTTTTATAGAGACTTTTGTCATGGTTACTGGAAGCCATGCAGCGCTCGACTCTGGACCAAGATTATTTATATTTTATTTCCACAAATGACTTGATATTGATCACTTCACACACAAATCCCTCAAGAGGATTGTGTCAGGAGATATTGAGATTATAATCAACATATACTTTGTTAGACTCAATGAAACGTTTTAGATTCTGTACTAAATTAAACGTGAAAAGCGTCTGAATGAGAGTTAGGTGGGGAAAGCTCGCTCTTTGTCGAGCTGTAAGTAAGGGACTGTGAGAAAAGTGCATGTTTGTGTTTTTCGTTTTCTGCTATAATTTGTTGAGTGTATGTAGATATAAACCACTGTCATTCAGTCAAAGGGGACAGTAGACAACCTATCTTTTCATCCCTACTAGTAGAAAAGGGAATTGCATGTCTAAAATTACCTTTCTGTTTGTAATAGCTTTTCCAGCAGGGACATTGAGACTTGAAACCAGAGTGGAAAACTTTGACAAGTGTTTTTTGAACAGTTTGTTAAAATGCTGAATTTGTTTTTATATCAGGAATTAAATAAATAAATATGCATACATACACAGGAAAATGTTTGCTTTTTATGTAAAATCCACTTTTAAAACAAATCTACCATCCTCTAATTTAGTTAGTCTTTTCCCCAAAATTTTACTACTGATGTTTGATATCATGTCTCTTAATTTCTGGCCGTGGTTTCATGTCTACACACACTTAAATTATAGCACAAAGCGAATAAGACTTGCACTTTTCTCACGGTCCCTTACTTACATCTCGACAAAGAGCGAGCTTTCCACGGGCCACTGCTCATTATATTGAGCGAAAATAATGAAAAAGAAGCCTGTGAAACATTACATACGTATACATAAGTTTACATTGAGATTTTTTTTTTTAGCAAGTCGTTTTAGATTTATTGCCATTTTATGCTGAATGTGACGAATATAGAACACAAAACTAACTGAACCCTGCTGTTGTAGCGTCAGCAATACAATAATCACTGTGCTTAAAAGAGCTGTGATCTGGAGATTTCACTGTCATGTGGAAAAAATAAAGCAGATGGATTATAACATATCTTTCTCCAACTATTATGTTTCCTAAAGATTGTTTTTCTCTTAAGATTCCTAACTTTACTTTAATAGTATGTATGAGTTAATAACAGCAGCCATGAGTCACACCAGAGTGACGTCATCTCCCCTCTTTCACTGATTGGCTGGAAGAGAGCTGTCAATCTAGAACCAGTGGACCAATGGTGATGCTTACGCCCCCCTAATTTACATGAAACTTGAACTGCAACTTTTTGTATTGTAAGTGCGGAACTTGGAAACGAGAGCGAAGAGGAAAAGATTGCAAGCGAGCAGAAAAATATCAAGTGAGCAGAAAATGGAAGAGAACACAAAAAAAAACTGAGGAATGAAAGCGAAATGTTTAAGAACACACAAACAAGTTTAAGTTTTGCGCACGACATAAGTGTAAATCAAAAATTATGCGTTTAAAGTTTTTTTTTTTTTTAAATACACTTAAACTTTCGATTTACGACCACAGTACATTTGGCGGGATTTTGGGCCCATACTTTTCCACACAAAAATGCAAGTGGGCGAGGGAATATTTTTCTTGCACACCGATACAATGCTCCTACACTGATTTGCTCTAAACAAAGTCACTCGTAAACCGAGGTATTACTAATATATAAAACTAAAAAAAATAACAAAAGCATCAAAAACACTTTCAACATGAGCACAAGCCAGTAATGCATAAAGCTGGAACCATAACACTGGAAATAACTAGTTAGTCCATCCACATTGCCTAACTGAATGAATAGAGCGTGCCCGTATGACGTCACGCGCACCGTCGCCGCCATAATGGGGGACAAGTAGAGCTGGATACAGCACGCACCGAATGTTAATCATGTTGTGAAACAGTCATATTTTAGGCTGCCTAAGGTAATAACACACCAAGGTGATCATACACAACAGCTGTCAAAGGCCAGACGTGAGAAATGCAAACAGTCGAATTTATGTTGAGAGAGTGATTGGCTTAGGGCCCGTCCACACGGGAACGCGAATCACTGTAACCGCATACATTTCGTATCGGATTGGCGTTGCGTCCACACGGATCCGGCGTTCTGGGTGGCTTAATCCGCTCTCTTTGGAGAACGGGTTCTAAAGTGGAAAGATCTGAGAACGACACCCTTGCGTTCTCGTGTGGACGGCCAATCCGCATCTTTTGTGAGAACGATGATGTCATCACATCACGTGTCGGCAGCGTCACACGTAACAGCAACAACAGTAATGGCGGACTACATGATTGTGCTCGTGCTGTAGGACGGCTAAAAGTACATAAAGTTGCCTTTTACGGATCTGGTTTTGCGTTTCCATCGTGATCATGGCATGCCACAGTGTTTGGGAGCGGTCGACGGCACACGCATAGAAATCAGGCAGCTGTCTGCCAACTTGATGGACTACATCAGTGGTCCCCAACCTTTTTTGTGCCACGGACCGATAAACGCGTGAAAATTTTGCCGCGGACCGTTGCCGGCTCCAGTTTGTTGAGCGAGTCCGCGCGAGATTAAACACACTTCCTCGTTGCTAAAGCAGCAGCGTCACAGCCGCTTGTAGCAGCTCACGGACCGGTCCACGAATTCGATCCACGGACCGGGGGTTGGGGACCACTGGACTACATCAACAGGAAAGGCAAACATTCTATCAATGTACAGGCGGTCTGTGATTATAAGTACAGATTTATGGATGTTGTGATAAAGTGTACACGATGCACGGGTTTTTGCTAATTCAAAGCTAAACCTGTACTTGACTGGCCAGATCCCTCCTCTGAAAAAACAGATTGTGGATATGAATGTGCTTTTGTTCGTCTCAAAGCCAGATATGCTGCACTGAAAAGGCTTCACAGACTGTAACGAGGGAGAGGGAAAGAGAGTGAGGAGAGTACTCACAAAGTACCTTGACCATTAAAAATGCTGGCCATCAAGTTTTGTTCAGTTGTTTTTTTTTTTTTACAGTATTTACCTTTTTGAAAATGTACTAATGTTTATTTTGAAAGTGTTGTATTGAATATGTCAAGTGAAAATAAATGAGAGCAAAAATTCAAGAACTGGTTTTTATTGGAAAATAGAACAATTAAAAATAACCTGTAAAAACAGGTATAAAGTGCAGCAGTGCGCACAACATGTAGTGCAGGGCAAACAATATAAAATCAAGAATTACAATGCAACAGGGCAATCGCTCCGTGTCATCTTGCAGCAGTGCACGTCTGTAAATATTCAGCGCATTCAGCGCGCAAGGTTGTGCGCATGCTCAAACTCTTCTTCTCCGTGTATAGTGTGTATCTGTGGCAGAATTACAGCGCCCCATACTGGTCTGGCATTTATACTACACCGTTCTCAGTCGGTTTCAGTGTTCTCGTGTGGACACTGAGATTTCTTGCACCGATGCCGTGTTTACGGCATTTTTTTTTAGAACGAAGGAAAAAAAAAAGAGCGGTTAGGGAATGCACCGTTCTCGTGTGGACGTGGCCTTAGTCCGTCAGAAATATTCAATGCTATCATCCAGATCTGGACATACACTATTTGCTTCTTGCCCATCAAAAACCTAATAAAATTAAAGGTGAACAATGTAGATCATGATTAGATCACATGGATGTGCTTATCCGGATATACAGTGAATAAAAACCATCCCACGACACACACATAAAGCGTTGCAATTATCAAGCTTTATATCCAAGTATATTATGTGCCTGCAAAAAGACGGTATCCAACAGTTTGCCGATAATATATGTAACAATACCTGACCTCTGTTTGGGGTTTTTGAGTGTATTTTCTGTAGAAAAAATCATACTTTAATCTTAGCTTTTCATACAGGTGTAGGACATCAATAAACAGCATTTTGCAAGATCTGTTCAGGTAACAAAAGTTTATAAAGATGTTAAATGAAAATATTTTTGGTCCAAACTGTTGGATTAGAAAGTAGGAATGCCTCTATTTTTTTTAATAAACTTTATTGCTAATGAAAACCATTTAATCTACCTTGGCAGTTGTTACACATCTGTCATTGATGACACAGGGCAGCACTTCTCGCACCCAGCCACACACTAGCTGATTGTAAGCGTCAAGTCCTTTGTAACACTTAAGATCTTCGGCTGTATAAGGACTTGGGGTGAAAACCAGATAGTTGAGAACATTAATGTATGTTGTGTTCAGTAGAAGATTGACGTCCGTAGACCGGGTCACAATTTCATACGGATCCTGTCCCTTTATTAACGCTATTTTGCCTTGTACCTGTCTCTTTCAAAATTCTCAAGTCCATCTCTATATTTAGTTTGACTCTTACGCTCACCTTTCTCCCTAGATTTACATAAAACGTTTTTATTTCTGCGATAACACTTGCTTTAACGTCGCTTCCCCCATGACATTGATTAGAAGTGGTCCCCCAAAATGGCGGCTGTCGTAAAACTACGTCACGATCGGGCGCGCTCTATTGACAATTGTATGAACCTGTCTTAATTATATTTTTAATTGTGTCATGCACTACATTTAAACCGAACACCAGTTACTGCGCTTTTTTTTAATAACAAACTCGTACAATGGTTAATAAAAGCATTTTACCATATAATTTAACTAATTATTAATTTAAAAGTATATCCTGAATGTGCTTTTAACTGTAATGACAGGCAGAGCGATGTTAACTAACATTTAAATGTGCAGATTAATCATGGGCACGCACTTTCTTTCAGATGGCACACATTTAACCCATGTTCAGGACTATGATTCACAATCAATCATTCATTCTTTCTTATCCCCCACAAACACATTGTTAGACGCTCATTCCCTCACTTTAGTTAACACGCTCGTCCGCCATTTTGTGTACGACATCCTCAAAATGCGGTCAAAGAGGACAAACAGTTCTTCATGTCTGCAGTATGAACTACCACTACCAGTCCAATACCATAGGATATTACTCGTGTGATAATTGTTTAACATCAGCTTACCTGTCAAAAGATAAAACACAGGTTAATCAAGGAGCGCTCCTCGCTTAGTGTCCAATGCAACTCATCCCGTACTGACACCGTTTCTGTTCTGTTAGTCAATTACAGGTGCCACTTACAGCTAGGGTGCCCTCTACTGACGAACCCCGTTTTTATAAAAAATAAAATAAATACTTCAAAACAGTGCAAACCCATACTATAAATTAATGTCTCAAGAACGTTATTACCAAAATTTGAAGGTCATTTTTAGCAGTTCCTTTTAAATACTCAGGGCTATACATAGATTATTTTTGCGCAAAAACATGACAGAGAGAAATGAGAGGTTAACAGAGTTAGGCTATATAGAGTCTCCACTTGCTAATAAAGACAACCTAGTAACAGGGCTTTCTATTGGCTGGCTGGCACTCTGTGCTGCCTGTGCCTTGCACTTATTAGTTAACATATATGAGGCCAGCGAGCCAGCACGAGGAGTGGATGAGCTACTGTAGTACATCAACTCATGTCATATTTTAGTGTTTTTTCAGGGTTTTTCCTGTAAATAAATGGGTGAAAGAAGTATACTGGAGTTTTATTAACACAATGGAAGAGAACAGTTACACTAAGCAAAATGATATGGATTAAAGTATGAATTAATTGTCAATGTGTGTCTGAGAGGAAATGATTTCCTTAAGAAAAGTTAGTTTTCTGTTGATAGGCCTACTTTATTTGAAAGTATGTATCTTTCTGGTCAACACTAACAAACCAATCTTCTGCTGTCTGAAGAACTGTCACGTGTGTAGAAGGATGAATGAAGACCCAGTAGTGGAGAAAATAGGGATATTTATTAAACAAGAAAATAAAACAAAAACCACGTTGAGGGGGAAAAACAAGACTTAACTTGGAAACTAGACAGAACAGGAACAAGACACCAAAACATCACCAAAATACATCGATGAACCAGCACAAGAAAGCAAATACGAAGGGATTACATAGGGAGCATATGAGGAGGATAATTAGGGGGAAACAGCTGAGACAAATCAAATTAATAACATTCAAAGAACAGCCAAAGTATCATCGGAGGAGGACTGGGCCTGTCCAGACAACTGAACTGGAATTTAATATTCCTTAGCATGTGAACGTTCATCACTTTGTGATGTGGTCATTGTTTGGGCATCTCTGCCTTAGACCATTGTCCTGTAATCCAGATGAACTCAGGGCTATCCAGAAAAGTGATAGTTTAGCTTTAACTATTAAAATAGTTTAATAAAAATAGTTATGAAAAAATAGTTTTAGTTAGTAAAACTAAAATAAGGTGTGATGAATCCTAACCCAGTCTGTAACCCTGCTATAGAGTTAACTGCAAATGCCGAGTGAGTAAAGGAAGTGGGAAGAGAGGTATCTGTTTCTGGGAATCCTGTCATATGCTGTACATTTTTGACAGTTAGCAGTACAAAGCTTTGTGCGTGGCCCCTCAAGCATCCGACAGGCAAAGTGAGCTACTCTAATAGGCTCCAGCTGCCTGTGTCTGCTGTGGTGGGGGGGATGAGAAGTGGAGGTGTTCTCTAGAGCAGTGCACTCAACTAATTACACTTCTTTTAAGTGCTCTGATTTCATGCTGCTAGATGACCCAGATTGGAGTTTTACGGAACAGTTTTTGTTTTCTTAAACTGTTTTTCTGTAGACCGGGGGTTCTCAGTCTTTTTGACTCAAAGGCCCCCCACTGTCTAACACAATATTAAAGGCCCCCTTTACAATATAATATGAACATAGCTATAATATATTATTAGCAGAAACTGGGAGTGTTGATATTGGTAAATTAATTCCAGAAGTTACAAAAACTGCATGTTCTCAATAAAAGTAATTGTTACATGTTATAGTTTACCATTTTGTTGAGAACCACTGCTGTAAGTTCCTGGAATTGAAATGTATGTCAAACAAATTTGGTTTACCCTATTACAGCCAATAGCACAATTTACAAAACCAGTAAATAGCTAAAAAATGTACTTCTTAATTACTAATAAGGTTTATCCAGGTGTTAATCACATTGAAGCAGAGTTGCACCAACAAAATCTAATGTAAATATACATTAAGTGATTTCTGAGAAACACTGTTTCAACACACTGAAACAATTTTGTGATTATTTTCTAGATGTCTGTTTTGTGTGTGTGCTGAAAAAGTATTATTTATTATTTAAGTAATATTTAAAATTGTACTTAGTCCAGACTATGTAAATAGGAGAACAAAACAAAGTGGATAGGACGATTAGACTGAGCACCACAACACTCTTGTAGCCAACCAACAATAGGGGGCGTATATATTGGGGTAGGAAAGAGAGCAAGAGAGACATTTGTAGAAAGACTGATGAGAGGTGTTTGGATATTACCAAAGAAGAAAAGGTAAGAAGAATATAATTGGGGGTAAAAGGGTTATGATCAGGCAAGAGCTAGGGCTCGTGTTAATAATGGAAAAACGTTCCAGTGCTGGAGACCAGGTTGCTGGAGGCCAAGGTTGCTTTTTTCTCCTCAATACGTGAGCAACATTGGTTTTCTTGTTTCGCAGAACCAAGATACACTGTTTTATGCTGCTTTTGTTAAATCACAGCTTATTTATCCATACTTGTGCAAGTTGTCTGATGCACCAGCCTTTATGTCCAGTACATATTGTACAAATTTGGGTTTGTCCCAGATGAACATTGAGATTTCTGTGGTCATGGCTCCTCGGTGGTCCAACATCATACAGTAAGAGAGGTTTAAATATGGCCATTTTCAAGGTCTTATAACCAAAGAAGGCCTGTGATAATTTTCTGACAGTGTCAGAAATTTAGCATGATCATCTCACAGTGCTACAGCCTAAGTCTACCGACTAGCCAATTAAAATGCAACATGAAATGGTGTATTGATCAAAGTTACTTGTGTTTAAAACTACTTACCTCAAGCTCCATTTGCAAAATTGGCATGCCAAGTTGACTTTTTTTCCCTAGCTATGACTGCGATCATATTCTCCTCTTTTGCTTCCTCTTCTTTTTTTTCAGCGCACATAAAAGCTACAATTGCCAACATGTGATTCATCTTGCTCTATATATTTCCCACAAGCACAAGCGACTGACATTTTAAGGGTTCTGCCTCCTTCTTCCCTGAACAACAAAAAGCATTACAGTGGTGCCGAAACCCAGGAAGAAGGAGGGACATGATGTCGGAGAGCCCTTGCTGTTGGGAGGGACTGCAGTGCTGAGGAGGTCGGGCAGCAGGAAGGCATGGAGACCGTCAGTGGCTGCACGAGGTGGTGGAGCGATTGAAGATCGGGTGGGACAGAGAGCGTGCTGCCATGCTCCTGGGTCAAGGTGGGGTGGCTGCCATCCAGGAGGGAGCAGAGGAGTCTCCCCGTGGTTGGGGTTTAGGGGACTCACAGGGAACAGGGGACTCGCTGCTGGCTGTCCTCAAAAGGGGGAGACATCACAGGCCTCCAGGAGGTGGAGGAGAGTTGGGCCGTCCACAGAGGAGCGTCCAGTACCATCGCATGGCACCGCGGGGAAGAGCTTCTTGGCTGGATGAGGACAAAGCACCAGTGTGTCTGAGAACCGGACCACTTCTTTTCTTTTTCTTTTCCTCACTCCCCTCTCTTGTCTTGTTTGTTTGGGTGTTAATTTCGAATATAACTGCTTCTCAGAAATCGCTTACTGCACCTTTAAGAGTTAGATTAGACACTCTCACTCTCATATTGTTCCAAACCTGTGTGACTTTCTTTCTTCTGTGAAGCATGACTGAAGATATTTTTGCCTATACAAGTTAGGTTACCAACATTCTTCAAAATATCAGAGGAAAGATCCGTGGATACTAAAAAGTGGGCGGTCACTGTTGTGCTGTATTGCAATTTCTGCATATCATCTCAGGAAGAATGGTTTGAGATGCATTTTTTTTGTGCACACTCACTTAGTTCTCACTCTTTCTAACATAATCACCTCTTGCCAATCTCCTTTGACCTATAGTGGAAGATACAATCAGTGACTCGACAAGGCTGAGAACTAAATGAGTTGTGGGCGGGTGAAGGAGATGGAATCATTTAGACTCCTGGATTCTGCGCTCGTCATCACTGACACAAGAAACTTTTCAATGCTTCAGTCCATTTCCACGTGATGATTAACACTACAGAGAGCGACACTGGTAGGTAAATAGAACTCTGTCCATCATTTCTGTATTTCTGACTTCTGTTTACATACAGTAACAAATCAGAGCTGTCCTCTAGTTTGTTCAAATACTCATTACTTCCAGTGAAAGTAATACATCTACTACATTCTCTACTCCTGTAAAGCTCTGGCAGAAGGTTGATGAATTGCTGATGAAATAGAATGGTGTCAGTAAGATTTATTCTGGAAAAGAAAGGATGCATTAAATATATCAGAAATTATGGTAAAGTCTTTTAAATTGTTACACGATTTGTCTCAAATAAATGCTGTATTTAGAACTTTCTATTTATCAAAGAAACAATTTTTTCATTGTTTCAAACAAAAATATTCAACAACACAACTGTCTTCAACATTGATTAAGAAATGTTACTTCAGCGCCACATCAGCATATTAGAATAGGATTTCTGGAGGATCATGTGACAATGAAGGATGAATAAAGACCATGATTTCGGATATTGCCATCTTTGCGGGGACATTCTATCCCCCATAACAAAGTTTAGCAGAACCATACGCGCACACACACACACGATGTAATATATATTGAAGGATTTAATTAATTAATTAATCAATTTTACCTCTTCCCAGATCCCAGTCTTTCACTTGTGGCACCTCCCACCTCTGCAATGCCTTCGCTTTTGGGAGGGGCAGGTGCAAGAGTGACTTACAGTATTTATATCCTTTCCCACAGGATGCAGATCACTGCAAAAGGGGGAAAAGCTACAGTGAAGTCCAACTGCTTGATAAACACAAGCGTAATGAGTGTGTCATTTGAGGTGATTATGTCTGATTATGAAGCTGATTTTGTCTAAATATGCAAATTGATGGGTATGTCAAAGTAAACAAAAGAATAGACCAATCTTGTGTTAATTATTGTGATTACTTTCAAATCTATTACCATTTTGACAGCATATCATTATTCATGTGAAGACTCAGTGTATGGACATGTACAGTATACAATGCCAACAACATAATACATGATGGGAGCAGTAAAAACAAGTAATCATTTGTACACAAGACTTTCTATTAATTTGTTTCGCCTTTCACATCAAATATTTTTGCAATATAAAAGGAGGAAAATAAGTGTCTCTGAATCATAATGAATGGCAGTTGCTACATCTGCGTTTTGAGCCAAAGAAATAGTGACATATTTTCTGGCACCAGCTTCACTGAGCGAATGAACCACGAGGGGAGCTGAAGGGAAAGGAGAGAGAGGCTTCCCTGGAATCTGGATGGGAGAGGAGAGGAATGGATAATCAAAGGGCCTCGTAGAGGGAGGATGGATATGATGCGACAAGTCTGAAGTTGAACGAGTCCATTCCCAGCATGCATACACGAAATACAGGAACTAAGAGAATAGAAACTCTCCAATTGGATAATGTGTTCCTGGGGATACTTTTTCAAAAGAGTCTAGCAAGTCAGTGTGTCACAGTTGCATATAAGTTGATGGAATTTATTTTGAAACCAGAAAGAAAATGTCTTTTGCAATTGGTTTAACATTCAAATATATATTTGCTTTCATAAATATTTACAGTACCAAAATATATACAATTGGTTCAACTGAATACATATACAAAATTCAATAACTACATGGACAGCTACAGCAAAACAACAAAATCAAAGAAACTTCACATAAAATAATATGAAAATGCACATTTATCTTTAAAGCAAGAAAACCATGTACCAATTTAATAATTAATTCATCAAAAGCCTTACATATTGATTCATAATAAATCATACACTTACTCCCTCTGCCTCAGAATTTTACAGTGTTTCTGTGTGAGAATATGTAACCATGAAAAGGGTTTCATTTTCTTTTAGGAATTATATGCAGTGTGTCTATGCATGTTACACATTTTGAAGGTGCATGAAAAACACTGGTCAGACTTTAATTAGAATGTCTCTGCATATGATATTAAAATGAATAAACTCAATAAACTTACTTGCAATCAACTGTATCACAATCTTGCCGCTAATTTCTGTCATCAGATGTAAAGCATTTAAAATGATATATATTTACATTTAAAATACTTGGCATGCTTTTAGATACAGTGTTAATATGTGTAAATATTTAGAGCACATATCAAGTGTTGTTATGTGGCAAGGTATTTCTTTCGGTCATGGTGAAGGTGTGGAAAGAGTTTATGTACTTAATGAGTGCAAATCACCAACTTTTAAACTCAAAATGATACCAATTAATGGTAATTTACTTAAAAACATTCCCTTCATCCAAAATCCACCCATGATCCTAAAATGATCCTCACTTTCTAGAGTGAAACCAAATTTCATTAAATTGACCATAGAAAAATAAAATACAAATGATAAACGTGTATGGTCAAAAAACAACAACAAAGCATATGCATATTTGTGATACTAATAAAACACACCGAAGAGAAATATGTCGATTCCAATATAAATGCAATTAAAACAGATAAATGTGATTACAGTTACTCTTCAGTTCATTGCTTGACTAAATGTAACTTTTTTTTTTGGACCATGTAAAATTGCCTTGTTTTTCTTTTAAATTGTTGCCAAAAATTATCCATCCGGGCCTGGCAAAATGCTTGGCAATGTGCCTCACTACATTCCAATGTGAGAATTTCCAGGTTTCAAACTGCACACAGATATCTAGGCCGCAGAGGCCCCCAAGCTCCTTAAGGGCATTCGCTCTTGTCGCTCATTTTTCCCATAAGAATAACTCTTTCGGAGAAATGCATCCATTCTGATTAGATGAGCTGGGAAGGGCGGTAAAGACCCTCCCACAGATCAAAGGCTGTCCTTGACCCCCCTTGCCCTTGCCATTGTTATTTTGATGTATGCTCACTCGGTTGACTGTGACCATATCATCACCATCAGGGCTGGTTAATATTCTGTGGCGTCCAGAGGAAATAGCCAGCGGTAGTAGACTTCCTCTACAGGTACTGAGGTTTGTTTTGAGCACCAAAAAAGACCCCCATCCAACAATCATAGGAACAGGCAATAAAGATGTCCCATTCAGATGAGAAATGAAATAAAAGCAGCAGGATAACACACAAAACAAAACAAAACAATAAAAGGTCTGACACCATAAAACAAATATTAAACAGTGATTTTGTACCTTTCATTCATTACAATTTGAAAATATATGCTCAATTGGCAGTTAAATGTTGTCCTTTTTTAAAAGATTTATATCTTCAGAATAATACAAGACATTCAACATTCAAAGTCTTTCTTTTTGTCTAGTTAACTAATTCACAACTTAACTAGTAATATTAATTCATTACAAAATTTTGCCTACTTTTCAAAACATCACCAATAATAATTAAAAGTTAACATTTGTAAAATAAAACTTTGCAATTGTTTAATTTGACCATTATCAATAACAGATTAAAACAAATAAGAACAAACATATGACAGCAAAAATAAATACAAATACATACAATATTATACAGAAATGTTCATGCACACCTTCATCAATACTGCCATTTGATTTAAACCACTTAATATTCAGTCTGGTGACATTAACAGACCATGTCTTGAAAGGGAATTGCACCACAGACACTATAGCACCATGGCGTATTTGGAAAAAAATACTAATTTGTATTCATACGGTGTTGTGAAAAAGTAAGTATACCCCATGAAAATGGCAGTTTTAGGACATACAGATATTGGAATGGAATTTCATCAATATTAATAGATAAAAGTCAAACTTGGAATGCATATTTTATAATGATTTGTATCATTTTTGTGAGGGGAAAACGTTTTCACAACACTGTATGTTTCTTCAAATATATACTCATATCCTTGCTATGTTATAGGATATATTAGTATTTCTTATTCCGATCCACAAATATAAAGTGGACGGAAGATGGATATGGGCTCTTCACTGAGAATGAGGTAGACACAAGTGACTGGCCAACGAGTAGAATATATATATACATATATATGTATGTATATATAAAACTGGCCTTCCCTGGGTCTGAGGGAAATGCAATGAGGACATGTTTTTGTTGCTTTATACAGAAAATTGAAATAATACTGATTTTGTAAATAACCGAGAAAAATATTACAATATCTGGACAATTTAACACATAAAATGAACAAAGCTACATTTGATTTCAAATTCTGTCACAATTTTTTTGTATTTGCTTTAAAAAAGTACTTCTGTAAGTTATCTTAAATATACAAAAATATAGCAACTATAGACAGATTTTCACATAAAGTCTCCCTTATACTGAAAAAGCACCATCATAAATTTAAAAAAGGTCAATGGCTAGCTGAGTTCATGTGAGGTATGGTTGAAAAAGTCAATTTTCATGAGAAGTTAGTTATGAAGAGCAACAGAGCAACCCTTGAGTGATTTCAAGGGTTTCAATATAATAAATTAAACTGCCTGTGACCAGATGTTTCAGATCCGCAGTGGAGCAATAAAAAGTGTTACTTCCCATGTATTCTAAGTACTACCATATATTTCACAGGTTTTCAAACCCTAGGTTGCAACCCTCCAGTGGGTCACGAGACTTAAAAAAACGGGTTGCCAGAATGATTTAAGGAAAATGTATATATGTTACATTAAAAATAAAATAAAAGTAACATTTTATGTTTTCATAAATTCATAAGAATAAAAATGCACAATATTTTTAACTGATTTAATTAAAAGATTAATAAAATAAAATAAAACCTGCAAAAGTATTTGCTGCTGAGTTTGGTTGATTTTTGTGAGTTTTGGCGCTCCACAAACAAGTTCACAGAAAGGAAATTAATCCTGTTTGCTTTCTTTCTTACAAAAGCACAATTTTCTGGTTTATTGTTAGTGTATGCAAATAACCTTACTGTCTTATCTCTATGACCAATATGTTTCCTCAATTCGATCGTGTAATTTATTCCACACAAAATACTCAAGCATTGCAAACTTGACATCGCAGCCTATTCATTATCAAAATAAAATAGTCAACCAAATATATACAAAGTTACACTGATCAGTTTAAATAATCCGCAAGTCAATTTATGCTGTTCAGTGTGACCACCGCCTAACTGTGACGTTATCCAAGCAGATTTTTACGTATTTTTAAGCTGATATTGGAACACGAGTGAAGTACAAAGCCTAGTTTAGGCTACATAATAAATAAAAGTTTAGCATCTAAATACATTGCGAATATGGAATGATAAAGTAGAGGTTATAACTTTGTGTTAGATCCGGTAACTTTCCATGTGCTGATGATACAAAAGCTGATGTTAAGAAAAGTGCTGACTAAATCTTTGTGCCATCTAGAGGTTTAAAGGAGAATAAAGTCAAATGCACCATTATCCCCATTGTTTACAAGTTTTCTTATGTTTGGCTTGACTTGATTGCATGTAAATGGTTGTATATGGGTTGCGTCAGTTTAAAAACAAAAAAGGGTCTTTTTCTTAGAAAAATTAGAAAACCACTGATATATACAACTGTACTGTTTTGAGCACCAAGCCACAGCAAAGGGGCCTCTCAATGATTTGTATTTATCAAAAGTATCAAAAGCTGCATTGGGAAAAAGAAAATTGGGGGTGGGGGAGTGGCATTCAAAATTAAACACATCAACCAAAGAGATGCTCACTTTTTCAATCTGGAAACAAAACTTGAAAACAATTTTTAAATGCATGTTTGGTAGGTCTTTAAGTGCAACCGAATCTCACTAATAAGCAGCGAATGTAAAAAAAAAAAAGATATTTGCTTACTCAAAGAGCAAACTAATTGAGTTTCAGTTTGTTTTCTTCATGTCTTGAGTGTAAAGAAACCTCGGCATGTTGCGAGAATGAGAACTTATGAAGGGGAAAGGTTAAAATAGCTATGAGCGTACCGAGCTCCATTGGTCTGTGCTCCAGTGAGGGTTAATAGAGCAGGACTGAGTATTGCACTGTTCTCGGTCGGGTGGTTTGTCAAGAATTTCACAGCTCAGATCGTTAAAGCGCTCCCCGTTGGGCCGCTGACAAGCGACCAACCGGGTCTTTATCCCTCCTCCGCAGGATTTTGAACACTAGAGAGGCAGAAACAGAGTATGGGTGAGAAAAAAAGAGTGAAAGTCTTGTTTCATTAACACAGATAATCTTTGTTAAGACTGCTTTTTAAAAAAGATGGCTTGGACCACATGTTCATAATATCACAATGTCAGAATGTCTGTGTTTTGCTGAGTAGGGATGGTTCTAAGGCTTTGCTCAGATAGACAAAAATATATTTTGACCTATTTCTACTGAAATACCTTGTATTTTTTGTAGCATGAATATTTGATGTTGTAAATGTGATTGAAAATGTAAATGCTTGATGAAAATGAAAATTATTGCAGGATATATATACTCATATATATATTGCATGATAAAAGTTTGGGATCTTTATGGGATTTTTATGTATGAAATCTCTTATCCTCACAGCAATGTTGTGAAATATTAATACAATTTAAAATGACTGTTTTATAATTTAGTATATTTTATTCCTGTGATGTTAAAGCTGAATTTTCAGCATCATTACTCCAGTCTTCAGTGTCACATGATCCTTCAGAAATCATGCTAATATGATGATTTTCTGCTAACGAAACATTTCTTAATATTATCAATGTTAAAACAATTCTGCTACATAATATTTTTGTGGAAATCATGATACATGATTATTCTTCAGGATTAAGTAATGTATGGAAAGTTAAAAAACGTTTTTTTTCTGCAACAATGGTCTTTACTGTGAATTAAATCTGTCCTTTCTAAATAAAATAAACTTCTGAACAATAGTGAATATAACTGATTAAGTTAAATTCAATTCAATTCGCAACATCTCACCTCACCCCAGCTGCCATAGAACCACTGAGGGCAGGGGCCAGACTCACAGGAGCGTTGCTCTATAGGTTGTGTGCTTTCATCACAGCTGTGGACAGGGTATCCGTTCTCATCCTGACACACCACAACACGCCTCTGGAATCCTCCAGCACAGGTACTTGAACACTGAGAGGTGTGAAAGAGAAACAGAAGCTACATAATGAGAGAAGGGCCACATACACCACAACCTTCTACATAATCAAAAACACAAGCAAGCACATTCTCACTGGACCAATTTCACATCCCATTACCTTTGACGGAAAGTATATGACAGTGCACAAACACTGACCAACACAGATTTCTTTGATAAGAAAGATTACCACTGGGAATCAAGAAGTGGGGTTTCCTTATTTTTTCTTTTTCTTTCTCTTTTCTTAGAACAAAACGACCCACATTTCAGAAATGGTTCAGCACATTAAAATATTATTGATGGTCTGGCACATTAAATGACGTTTATCCTTAATTTGAAGTCTGAATTAAATGTAAAAAAAGAGAAAGACTGAATGGCAAAAATAATACACAGATGATAAATAAATGTGCCATCATGCTGCAGATCGATTCTTCTTATTATTATCAATTTGGAAAGGAATTGTGATGCATGTTTTATTCTCTTATTAATAGAAAGAAAAACAATTATTTGAAATCATTTGCAACATTATAAATGTCTTTACTTTTACTTTTGATCAGCTGAATGGTGAATAGAAGAATTACTTTCTTCTAAACAATAAAAAAACTTAATGACCCAAAATTTTTGAGCAGTATATGTAGTGTGCATGTAGCACAGACAGAAAAGACTCTTTTGTGCTTTTTAAAGTTGCATTTTTTATTAATGTTTTATAAATACTACCTCAAATCTTGAGTTATCAGTTTAAATCCATCTAACAACTTACTATGATGAATCGCAAGAATGAAAGCATCATGAAAAAAAATAATTAAATTGAGTCGGTACAAAAATTATTAAATTCCTTATGATTACTATTACTTGGGAGGATACAAATTATATATAGCTATAAAGGAAACACTGTTCAAAAGTTCTACAAATACCTACTTTAAGACAGAGAGGAAGAGCTTTTTTATTTAGCTTTTCTTTGAATTCAACAGACTATTTAAAGCACTCATATCATGAAGGAAGCAGCATTATTTATCAAAAAGAGGAAATGCTGCTGTCTGGTTGACTTGGATAGTTCATATACAACACCTTAGATGTCATTCTATTCCTGGGTTGGCAAGAGGTCTCCAACAGGAATAGTCTTTGGATTATATTAAACATAAGAGATGTACAGAGCAGGGCAGTCAGAGATCATTCATTCTAAGATGTTTAGAGGTACTTACCGCCCCCCATGGTCCAGTCCTCCATTGCTGTGACTGGGATCTGCCAGCGCTGTTACGGTCACTTCGTCCGGCGGGAACATGTTTTTTCCGAGGATCAAGGTTAGGTGAAAAGCCCCCGTGGTCGCTGGAGCGAGACGAACACTGGGGCATGGCACACTCCTGCTCTGTTGCTGGTTGATCATCTGGGTCACACTCACTCATTTCCACAACTTGATCGCTGATGTTCATACACACTACTTTTCGTGTAGTTGTACCCTGACCACAGGATACGGAGCACTGTAAATACAGACATAAAAAAAAGATGGAATATTGTAGTGTTTATTTTATATCTGTACACATCATTATTTTTTATTATATGCCTTGTAATCTTGTAATCTCGATAACTA
Source organism: Rhodeus uyekii (assembly GCA_037043235.1). Taxonomy (NCBI): domain Eukaryota; kingdom Metazoa; phylum Chordata; class Actinopteri; order Cypriniformes; family Acheilognathidae; genus Rhodeus; species Rhodeus uyekii. Next base: position 2,980,807 of record JAWRVZ010000018.1, on the reverse strand, counting down.
ACCTGCCACTCACAGTCACACTCATATACAAAAGCATACCACAATAAATCACCGTATTTTCCCGTATATAACCCGCAGACGCAGATAATCTGCACACTCATATAGCCTGCGGGGTTTGGGGGCTTTGTGCAAAAAATAGGCGGTATAAACCGCACCTTTATATAACCCGCACCCATAGATTGATGAACTTTTTTGTGTAAGTTCACATTTCACATTAGAATTTCGAATGTTGCTCGCATGACGTCAGTTATCCATAACTGTTCAGGCTCGGTACACACTGCTTGTGCGCGAAATTCAAACAATAAGAAAACAAACACAAGTCCGAATCAGAACAAAAAGAAAAAGCAGTCTCTCCCGCTGTGCAGCAGCACGTCCCTTAAGAAGCGATTCTACAGGTGTTGCTCATCGGATGAGATGAGAAGAGCACGCCCTCATGGCAGCACAGCCAATCACGTCTTCTTGCATGATTGACAGGTCAGACAGCCTATCAGCACCAGCTGTCAGAGGGACAGTACAAGGGCCAGAGACAACAACCCTCGCAAGAAAGAAAAACAGAAAGAAAATTCCACAAAAAAAACCTTACGTCCTTATGGACGTAACAAATATACTGAAATATTGTTACGTGTACAAAAATTGTGATATAGCCCGCACTCTTATATAACCTGCGGGGTTTGTAAAATCTGGTATAACCCGCGGGTTATATGCGGGAAAATACGGTAACCATCCAATCAGTTCCCAATGGACAAAATAAAGTCCAGCAGTATTAAGCGGGTAACAACTAACACTGAACCTTCCCTTCCCCTAAATTTAACCGTAGCCCATGTAGCTACCTTACAGTACGCACTTTGAAAGAGCTTGTACTTTTTCAGATGCACATGGATTATGTAATGTTGATTTACTGGTTTGTCTCAATTTTAAAGAAGTGGAAAGCAGAAGGCTAATGCAATCTAATGCAATCCAACTACTCCATAGTAATTCTTGACTTCCTGTATAAATGTGAACAGTATGCACACCGAACCCCATCTGCACACAAGATCCACACAAAATGAACTCTCATCAGTTTCCAATTACAACTGATCTCTAAACACAAGAATGGTCAAGGTCATTGGTCTATAATGTTAGGCTGCAGAGCAGCTGTGAATGAAAATACAAATACTTAGTGTTGAAAGAATGCTGGCTAACACAGTGTCATGTTAATAGTGTACGCAAGTAAAATCACATGAAAAAAATTAATGTTTAAGTATATTTATAGATTCTGCACTATTTCTAGGTCACAATTTAAATAAGAAAATTTGTGAACTCTTTGTATCACTTTGCTTCAGAAGGCCTGGATTATTTTTATGATGGATAGATGTGCTTTTTGGAGCTTCAAAAACTCTATTGTAACTATTCAATGCCATTGCAAAGTTGGGAAGAGCCAGGATATTATTTAATATAACTCTAATTGTGTTTGGCTCAAAGAAAAAAGTTAGAATAGCTTGAGGGGGAGTAAATGATGGTATAATTTTCATTTTTGGGTGAACTATTCCTTTAAGCTTTAATACGTAGATTACAAAATACATTTAAAAAAAAGAAGTATATTTTATTTTTTTACCGCAGTCCATTCCAGAACTTTCCACTGCCCACACGCCACTATGGAGCACACCTCACTAGCTGGAGGTTTTGAAAGATGAGCACAGGCTGATTCCTCTGCTACTCCACCCTGCTGGTCACGGCAACTTACATAGCGCATCCGGGCACCCTTTCCACAGGTGGCGCTGCACTATTGTCAAAAACAACCATTTTATAACTAAAGAACATATTACAGAGACTGCCATAATCAAATTATCCTATCACATCACATTTTCAGGGATGTACCTGTGTCCATGATCCAAAGCGCCACTGTGTTTTATGGCCAGGATGTGACATCACTTTGGTCTCTGGGGCGACAGGATGAGTCACAGGGCACTGTGAGAGTTCACAGTCCTACGGAAGGGAGGAAGTGGAGAAGGACAACCAATTTTCAGTAATGAAGATCTGTGACTCTAGGGGTGAGGCCAGTAGGGCTTCATGGCTGGAGCCAGTGTGCTTAATTTATGCTTGACTGGCTGCAATCACTTGTTCTGGGTCACTGCGCCTTACGTTAAAAAGAGTATTTTAAACCAGGGGGGGCTCCCACTTTCTCATTCGGTCTGTCGTATCCTTTCTTTCTGTTCCTGACTCTCTCACACTCCTGCCTACCAACACTTATCGCCCCTCTGATTCTGCCTTCCCCAATCATTTTACATGTCCTTCTGGAATGCTCGAGTCTGATAAGTCAATCACGCCATTCTGTGATCTAATAGTTTTGTATAAAGACTATATAGTGTAGCTGACGATTTCCCTGCATAGCTATGCTTGTTCTTTCTGCTTTTGCTCATATAACTGAAAATTTTGAGGTCAAATTAAAATATCAAGTCCATTTATTTACTTTTTTGGTAAGTAGCTGTGTAATATGTGGGATAATGTACAGTCATCCTGGTATTATCGCAAAATAAACCGCTTTAGGGTAACAAGATCCTTCTTCCACTTTGCGTCCAGTTCCTGATCATCCTGTCTGGGCTTATTTTGTGATAATCTGACTGTACAATATCCCTTATTTATTAAATTCTTTACTTTCTGTCTCTTATGGTGTATATTACTATATAAGTATTTATACACACACACACACACACACACACACACACATATACATATATGTGCCTAGATTTTTTTATCAACCTGGATGGCATGATGGTGGGAAAATGAGTTCTTTCTTTCATCTCCTAAAAGCCTTGTGAAAATGAAGCTCTATAAAACCAATGCCTCAGGAAAGTTCATAAAATAGTCTGTGAAACAGCGTTTAGCCACTCCGACTCTGCAACACAATTAAACTGGAGGAGGTGGGGGGGATGTAATTTTACAGGTATGTGCAGGTATTGTGAAGGTTGATAAATTCAAGATCCAGATGACTTTAATCACCTTGAAGGAGCATTAAACATAAATCTGTTCTAAAACTACATAGACATGGACATTATAACCATGTCATCTTATCATGAAAAAAAATAACATGCAAATGAAAAAATCAAATGCAAACATACAGGTTTTCAATACATTTGGTGTATTGGAACGCAATATTTGGCCAATACATTTCTTTTAAATCTTCAATCTTTCCAATCAGTTATGATTATTGGTCAAATATTAATACAATTCAGATTCATTAATGAATCATTCAGATAGATTTGTGAATCTATTCATTGAAATGAACTGAGGACATATAATTATTATTCTCTTAAAATATGACTTTTAAGATTGTATTAATTACAACGACCAAACTTCAAATTTCCTGTTATTTCAATAATATGTGAAACTAGTGAAGTTTGATTTCCTATTACTGACCTGATGCAGTCTGTGTGTGTAAACCCATGCTTTTTATTCAGACCAGACCTTATTGAGTAAAGGTGATAAATATTCTGGGTGGGAAACTTCCTTCCTGCCTTTCAGGCTGTACCTGCACCTACTTTCCTTTCTCTTTAGTTTCTCATTTCAGGAAGGCATAAAACTACTTAGATATTCATCACAGTACTTGTATATACCCAAGCGACAACACCTCTTTTCAAAATATTGTATATTCATTGATATAATACCTCAAAAAATTACTTGCAAACTAAATGAAAAACAAAATACAAATGAATCACTTAATAATGTTAATTAGTGTAACAAATTATATTCAAGGAAATACTGTAATTGCAATAGAGCCTTAAAGGGATATTTCACCCAAAAATGTAAGGTTGCTGTTAATTTCCTCACCCTCAGGCCTTCCAAAATGTAGGTGACTTTTTTTCTTCAGCTGGAACAGTAAAAAAGATTTGTAGCTAAAACTGTGGTCCTGTGGATCATAGGCTGATCATTTTGCTTCATAAGACCTCAATGTATCATCGGGATTGTATCAATGTATAATTTTCTCAAAGTGACAATAGCCATTATACGAATCGCCAAAGACCAGGGTCTTTCTTGGATAATCTGAGGATGAATAAATGTACAGCAATTATAATTTTTGGTGAACTCTCCCTTTAATTGTGGTGTGGTTTCAGTTCATAAAACAACTTTTAACTTGCACCCTGGCTTCTTGTTCTTACATTTCACCAAAATACAGCAGTTTGAACCAAGATAGTTAGATAGAGAGAAATGAATGAGAATCAATGTGAATGTCAGAGATCAATAGTCCTACCTGAGTGTCTGTTGGACGTGTTGCTGCATTGCATTCAGTGTCATCCATGACAGAGCCATATGAGCCAACCACACACTTTACAGCTCTCATCTGATAGCCTGGGCCACATGTGGTGGTACACTACATACACCGATAAAGAGGGAATTTAACGTTACATAGTAATGCCCATGCGTTATTCTGGAGAATAAGTTCAGTTTTAAGACTGTCCACTATTGGCCCTCCTGGCGTCAGTCCAGCACTGATATGATAAGCACTCGCATGGGCAACCTGGGACGTGGGCCAGTAATTTATCCACCTTTTTCTTATCTCTTTTCCTCATAATTGACTTGACTGCAAACAAGGTCAAGCTTGTGTGACAGAATTTTCAGCTAAAACACATATGCTTCAGTAAAGCACCTCAAACATGCATTTATCTTGATTGCTTAATCTATGCAAGAGTGATGACTAATCTCTATCATACTTTAGGACTTAAAGAGTTTGCACACACAAACGCTACAAATTCAGTGATTCCCCTGAAGAAACTATTTGCTTTTCTAAAGATAAGCATAAACTGTTCAAGTGGGAAGAAAACACATTATCCACGAATGAATGATATTCACAGGGCTTCATGTTTAGGAGAATGAAATTTATATCTGTATAAAAACTCTTAATATATATTCAAATTTTAAATATATGTAAAGCTCTTCAATTTTATGTATTTAATTTTAAAACTAAGGCTAACAAATATATTGGAGTATTGGATATATTACATCTTTGGTGTTTAATGGAAGTTAACATATACATCATAATGATAAAAATTCTGTCTAATACTGCTCGATAGAAGCATAGACTATCTTTCAATAAAAAAAAATTAAAAAACGTAACATATCTACAAAAACATGCAAAACTTTTTTTCCATTAGATATTCCAAAAAAAGTTGTTAGAGATCTCTATTTTGAAAACAAAAATTCAAATACACTTATACTTCACAAGGATCCAGTGGCGGATCAGTTATCTTATTTGAGCTTATATGTTATATGTGCTCACCATCAGCTCAAAAATACCAAATATTGCTTTGTCTAGTCCCTAATTTGATCCCATTCTAGTAGTTGCTTTCCGCCCACACCGGAGATAAGAAAATCTGTTTACAATATCCACTAGCAATGACTGCACTCCTGGAAATTACATTGCATTCATCACAAGGTCCTTGAGTTTCCATTTCACTTGCATAAGTATCAAATATACTCAATATAATACCTGTCATACCTAAACATGACATGCACCAAAACAATATTTTTTTCACAGTAATAAAATAAATAGTTGTCCTCACCTGTCCCCAGGGTCCCACCTGCCAGGAAGCACATTCTTGCTGTTGGCAGACTTGTACCGACTCTGGTTTGGATGAGTCACAGAAACGGTCATCCAAACGCTCCTCACCAAACTGACACCAGGTCTGGCGGTGCTTATAGCCCTTGCCACACGTCACCAGACACTACCAAATGAATCCAAAAGGAACATATTAGCAGTGGTATAAGTCATGATGGACGCCTAGAATTTTCCTTATACATGGTCAGCATATATACAGATTAAATTTGATGCTGGCTATATTTCCGTTTACCTCTGACCAGTCTCCAGTTTTCCATTGAGGACACAGAAACTCATTACAGGGTTGGACTGTGAGCTTTTCTTGTGGGTTGCACTTGGTTTCGTCATCAACCTCTGCTGACTTTCCACATAATGCACGCCTACGACGTGTTCCTCCTCCACAGCTCCTGGAGCACTAAATAACCAAGAAAAAAATTCATAAGTTATGTCAGATACATGCAGTCCCTATTTTCCCAAGTACATCTATACCATTTAACAAGGTCTGATTTGAGACCAGCTTATTTTCCGCACCTCAGACCAAGAGGAGTACTCCCATCCACCAGGGTTGCAGTCTCCATGACACACTTCCTTGTCATCAGGCTTGCGGTGGGTGCTGCAAAACCGATCATCAACCTTGTGGGTCTTTCCATCCAACCTGCTCTGTTTGGTGCAGTAAATGTCCAACGTCCGGAAGCCCAGACCGCATGTAGCCGTGCACTCACTTTTGCGAGCAATGTGCCACCTGTAAATTAATAAAATGCCACCAGGATAAACCTAATTTAGTTACACTTCTGGTTTTATTAGGAAAAATACACAACTTTTCAGAAGTTTGGAGTTGGTTTTTAAAACCTCTTTAGTTCTCTGAAACTCTGCTATGCCCCCACGGACCCATCGGTGGATCCAATATTACATCCTCATAATTATTTAAAAAAATCTACAAAGCCCAAAACTAGACAAATATGGTATCTTTTTAAGCTTTCAAAAGTTGCTGAAGAGGTTAAAAAAGTCTGTCATACTCAGCAAGGCTGCATTTATTTGAACAAAAATACAGTAAAAGAAATAATACTGTGAAATATTATTACAATTTAAAATAAACGTTTGGAATTATTGAATTGAATTTGAATTTATTTTGAATTTTCCATCGTTTATGAGACAAAAGATGTATCCAAAAATCGCATACTTTCTTGAGTAGGTACTTATTTTGAATAAGTAATTACTTCATGACAGTTAAAAAACTATGTTCTATGTAATATGAATATGTGTAGTATGAATGTAATCTGGACATACTACATTCACCATGGTGTCATTACCATGTGACCTATCAGCGTCAGTTGCGTCACTTCACTGCCATTCATAAACCCTCTCCCGTGGCCTCATGGGATAGTAAAGTGTCCGCTCAGATTCAGAACTTCTCACCAGAAGTAGTAGGTTATCAGCATACTTTTGGCCTACTCATTTATGACTACTGTGAATTCGGATATAATACTTTTGTAGTATACTGTTTTTCACCAACCAACTATATAGCAGCGAAGTATGCGATTTTTGATGCGATTTTCTTTCCGTGTTTTCACTACATATATTCTACAGCACAGAAGTAAACTCCAACAAATGCATATGCATATTTGTCTTTAGTAAATCCCGACAGTACTTCTTTAATGCCAAAACAGGGTTTGCGTTGGCGCAAGCTGTAAGTAAATCTGGCCCTAAATGTTTATGTAAGTAGTGAACGTACCTCAGTTCACAGTCTGTGTTGCATGGCTCAGTGATCACAGCTGGTTTAGGAGAGCCATGGCACCGCTGATCAGACACCACCACTCGATCTGACTCACGATTACACAAGATCTTCCTCTTGCGCTCTCCTGATGCATATAACACATAGCACAAGACATACACAAGTTCAAACACATGTTTGTGATCTAGAAAGAAGAAAGAAATATTTTCCAAATTTCCAAGAAATACTGAACTGGATGACCCGAAAGCATCGTGTACGTCTGGTTCAAGTTTACCAAATTCTAAACTGACGTTTCTGGCAAACGTTTCACAAAAACTTCTCTCACACACCAACCTTGGCACAAAAGACTGCAATCCTGCCACGGGCCGTACACATCCCAGAAAAACTGCTGAGGTTTGTCCTCTATGGGAACGTTGTAGGAATACCTGACATCAGGGTTGTAGAGGTTTCCTACGGATAGCACCTAGTTGGTAAAAAGATCACAATTAGACCAAAAACATCATGATAAAAAAAGTTTAAAGATTATGTCATATGCTTCTCAATGAAATGTGAAGTTGTGAGATTTCAAAATGTTAAACAACATAGTATAAGTTCAAACTAAAATCAGTAGAGCCATATTACCTGGATAATAATCTCCTCTTCTATGCGGTCAGTGCAGTTGATTCTCTCAACAATATGGTCAGAGCCACTGTATTCAATAACAGCATTCCCTACTCTGACTTCCCTTTTAAACATACTGACCACAAAATCTCCATTGAGTAAATATTCTCCACGGCTGTTGGACAAGGCTGCAAAACAAAAAGAAACAACATCTTTCTTTATGTTAAAGCTCAAAATGTCAAAGCAAATATATATTCAGGCATGCCACAGGATAAACAACTTGCAGTCTCACTGAAAGACCTGCATGACCTAAGAAATAAAATATTTTCATTTGCAACGTCAGATTTAGCAACAGTCATGGCAGATTAGGCTAATCGGGGTAAAGAAATTCAGTATTCCATGAAGAGGCCAGGTCTTGCTCTACTGAAGTCAGTATGCTTCAAAAAATAATGTGATTATGTAGCTAATTTCCTGAGTTACTTTCCTCACTACTTCACACAATATTCCGGCCAACCCCTATTCCTCACCACCTACACACATTCAAACAAACCCTTTCCAAAACGTCTACATTCCTGTCTTGGCCTAAACCACACAAACACTGTAGAATAGATAAACATACATAAACACACATACGGCAAATGCACAGACACATGCAAAGATATCAATAAACATGCACACACACATGCACATCTTACTAATCTGTTGAAAACAGAGTGGTAACACATTACCGTTTACACCTCATTTTATCATGCGTTTCAAATGCCACACTTTACATTAACATTCACTTTGCCAAGCAAATACCATTGACTGAACCTTGCTTACAAGTACTTATAAATATAATGTTATATAATATAGTATAATTTTATGCTATGTCCTGTATTCACTGGTGGGGGGTGGGGGGGTGGAGGATGCCATCTCCTGGAAATGTCTGGGTGTCATATAACACTCATTTGATGTTTGCAGTTTTTACTACTATATATTATAGTTTAATTTAAACCCTTTTAAAGACCACTGAACTACTACAGAGCCAAAAATATGTTTTACAGGTGAATTAAGCAATCTCTGAAAAACGATGTTGAAAGTGGATCAGACCAAGAACCAATATTTGTAGCCATTCAGTTGCAGGGGGTGCATCAACTCATGATGGAGGAGGAGAGTGTCAGGGTTGACACTGCCCCTTCGTTGTGTCTATGCTCTCTTGTCTGCGTGCTTTAAGGTGGTTCGCTCGCAGTTGGTGTGTTTACTAGCTACACGCTGTCCCACCAGGTTTCATGTGAACACGCGGCGATGCGCCGTTCATGCGCCGTTCATGAGTAATGTTAACAACAAAAAGTCGTTCATGAGCGACTAACAACAAACGTGTAAAGTCTTCATTTTTTGTCATTTGATTGTCATCTTCGCAAAGTTTTATTTTGCTTCACTTTTGTTATTATAAAGATACTCTTTGCATGTTCTTGCATTTTGGGGACGGAGCAGTGAGGGGAGGTTTCAAATTTCCACAGTGCTCGACAGTGATTATAAGAAATCACTTACTGCACTTTTAAGTAAATGATGTGTAATATAATTGTCACAGTCATGTCGTGTCTCGTCACTTTCCGCCTGTGATCCTTTTGTGTTTCCGTCACTGTCACGTCAACCACTCTCCCTTGTTAGTTGTGTCAGGTGCTCCCCGTTATCCTGCCTATTTAAACCCTCATGTTCTCCCTTGTCTTTGTCGATTGTTGTAACTGTAACTGAACTTGTTGGTTCTCCATGTGTGGATGCTCTTCCATGTCTTTAAGTATTCTGAGTTTTGCACTGTTTAGTGCCGTTTATGTTTCTCCGTAGTGGAGAAAGTGTTTTCTGTTGAATCTCGCGTTCTCTCCGCATTGCACACCGCACTCGCATTGTCACAATAATCATTTGTGCCCTAAATTTGTTATTAAATCGTGTGCACAATATAATAATTTCTTCCCATGATTTATATTGAGGTAATAAATGACTATATATACTATATAAATGACTGTGTGCACAATTTACATAAAACAAGTGAGCGAATTATAGACTTTGGCAACAATTTACAAAAAAGAGATAATGAATTCTGAATTCTAAATTCGTGCCCGCAGTACATATATATATATAATGTCTATTTCTAGCCTCACCGAGGTAGTTATCGTCCTCTGGTTTCCCTGAGTAGCTGTGTTGTCTCACATCTATGTTCGTAGCACCACTGGGAATTCGCACCACAACATTGTAACCTGTAGACAAAGCAGAAATCAATCAAATATTGAATACTAAAATATTATTGTTCTTTTGGCCTGAAATTGGGCTGAACTGCATGGAACTGGAAATTTGAAATAATCTTATCTGGATTACTTTGACTGACATAAACAAAATAGTTTGATGAAAATCTCTGTCACCTACCATAATGCACTATATTGAATGTTCCTGCAACAGTCTTGCAAGATGAGTTGTCCCCACCGCACACCCCACACTTATCTCTCCTGGCCTTGGAGTTCAACACGTGGTCACATCCTGCTTGCTGTAGAAACAGTATGTGGAATTAATTTAGAAGACACTTAAACAGAATGATCCAGAAATTTAAATTGCATTTTAACACCACATGCACGCATAAATGCACCCACCCTACACAGGCCCTGAACACAGATGTCGTTGGTGTCAGGCCCACACTGTGTGCCATCAATAACTCGATCCCTGAGTTGGTAATATGCTGTGCTGCCCGCCACACGACAGAATAGCTTACAGCGATCCTTCATCAGAACTATAGCACACAGAGCCATGAGAGTGAGTTAATACAGTTTGACCTCAACTCCACTGTATTTAGGACATCGATAAAATGCTTCTCATCACAGCTTTGTACTATGCAATTATCAAGTTAATTGAAATTTAATTGTGTTTGGTAATTTGATTTTGAAACTATGGAACCTTTGAAATCATCATCATGTCTCAAATCATGAGGGAATTGTTTAATATGGGTTATACATTACAAAGACAATTATGTACTGGTTTAACATTATGTTTAAACTAAAACTTAATAAAAAATTAAGACACAGGTTCTATAGGGACACCCTCAACAAAACTGAGGCCAAATGAGCATTCTACTGGCAAACAGTATACTATTTAGTATTTATTCACATCTCAAATTAGCTTTTTATATTTCAGTTTTATAAATTTTGTGCTTTGTCTTTGTTTTCTAATTTAAATATTTTATGTTCAGATTTTTAAAGTAATATTTATATTTTTAAGTAATTATATATATATATATATATATATATATATATATATATATATATATATATATATATACACACTTTTTGAAGAGCTTACTGATGACAAAAATTATTTTTTGGTCTGCGTTTGGTGTTTTGTTTTGTTTTTGTCAGATGTGATCATTATGATCTGGCATTGTTTGGAAAAGACTATTCTTCTGGAAATAAAATATTGTGTTCCACAGAAAAAAGTTTTACAGGTTTGTAATGACATGACGTTGAGAAATTAGTAACAGAATTTTTATTGTTACGAAAGCTGTCCCTTTATTTACTTTTATTTTTATACAGCCCAATATGCCAGTTGCAATCATTTGATTAAATCCCTTACTTCCGCTATACTTTGGCACCCAGCGGACATTTGGAGGTAGACCATTGATGTTGAAGTGTAACCCATCAAAGCTGGCACACTGTTCCTCCCTGAAGTCTTTCTTTTGCTTGGAGCATGGCTCAGAGTTACAGGAACGGAATTTCATCCTTCGTCCAACACAATACTTTCCCCCATTTCTGGGCCTAAATGTCATAAAAAACACACAATCAGATCACATGGTTACATTGGGAAACTTTATTACAAAGTCCTTTCTTAGAAAGTCCCCTCTGTTTTCCTGATCATGTTTCAGTCTGACTGCCTTTTAAATAGAGCAAAACCTTCTGTCTACCCAAGTGCACTGAAAATGCAGTTTCTTTTGAAGAAATGTCTTCTTTCGGATGGTTTTGCTGCTACCATTTGTCAGGGAACATTGAGAATCCTGGTGCCAATTCACAGTCCAATGAGGATGCTAGACTACAAAGAGCGGCAGCTTACACGGGTCGGTTGCACTCGCGCACAGCAATCTTGATTCCCCCTCCACAGGTCCTTGAGCATGTGCCAAAGGGACTCCACACGCCCCAGGCCCCCTCTACTGGAACAGAATCATGCTCTTTAGGGATGCACAGGCCATGTTTACAATGCTGCAAGTGAGAAAAAAAAACAGAAAAGATGAGATCATTGCAGAATCAGCCTGTTTGTACATAAACTAGAAAGTCGAAGAATTCTGTTGATACACAGACAACGCGATTCAATTCAAAGTCTCTTGTTTCACTCAAAAGAATTCCATATTCCATGATCTTGGCGACAAATTAGGTCCTTTAGATTCTTTTTCTTAATCATACAGATCCATTTACATGATTTACGTCAACATTTTCAGGTGCAACAAACTTTAAGTTTATGTGTTTAAGTTTAAGTTACATGTGAGCGAAAGATCAAGCTACAGCAATACTCTGCCATTTCATTGCACGTGGGTCAAGCTTTGTGATATAATGCTTTGATTTAAAACAGTTTCAACCAATGATTACCAGACAATCCACATATATTGGGTGGTCCCGTTGTTAAAATCGAAACAAGATGCAAGAGACTGTTCCTCTGCATATCTAGATATGTTGAGTTGCATGATACCACAGCCATGTGAATTCAGCCATATGAGATTCAGAGAAGAAAAAAAAAACTATTTAATAACTTGCATTTGGAGCAAGTTAGTGTTGAAATACCTAGCAAACTTGTAAAATTGCTCTTTTGTGACGCTATCTGCAATGCTTTTCATATGGAGGTCATGAGAGATGCAATGCTGTTCACAATCATAACCACTGCACAATTCTGACTTGACTTCGCAATCTGGGAAACATTGTAAAACAGAGACAAAAACAAAGCAATATATCAGTGTGGACGAGTGTCACTGTGGAAGTGATTTGGTCGTTATTTAGATGAAATATGTGCTTGAAGTTACATAGAATCTGCTTTTCATCTACAACATGAGCAGAAATGTAATGTGTTCTTTCAAGAGACATAATGAGTATCTGCCAGGGTATTAAAACTACTCAAAACTATTAACATACAGCAAGCTATCCACAAGCAATCAGCCAAGTGTATTATTGTTTAATAATAAGAAAACCAAGAAGAATAGTCCACCCAAAAATGAAACTATTTCTTCAAGTTGTTCCAAAACTGTATTACTATGTATTAACTGTATTAACATATTTTGGAAGGCATTCAAAGACGTTTTGGAGAATGTTGGGGTCCAAACAACACAGTGGTCAATGGGGGAAGGTCTAACACAATTCAAAACACAACTGATATAATTTATTGAATGTTACGGTAAATTGTGCTTGCCTTTCCCGAAGAACACTCTGTCCCGTCAGCCCATGGCATGTGTTGGGTCCGGCAACCACGCTGGACTCCTTCTGGACTAGTGCACCACAATCTCCGGCACTGTGTCTGCACAACATCCAAACACTTAATGTTAGCTTTAACATTTAACTCTTACACATGCTTTGAATGGCACTGAATAACAAGCTCTACTTCAAGTAACCAAAAAACAGATTCTCGTCATCTTTTATTTAAAAACAGGTTATAAATAATTTCAGACCAGATAATACACACAAGAAGATGTCCATGTTGTGCAATTCCTTGAGGGATCTTCTCACCATATATGGGCACACCTGTGTTCCAGGCCCAAATATCAGCTCACATTGTTTATTGACGTTATATATCTGTCCAGGCAGCTGCTGGGACAAACTGTATGGCCTAGAAACCGGCTCATCGAGCAAACACTCACCATACCCTGTGCTAATGAGAAATATAAACGCATGAGCTGAAAGAAAAACTAAACAAGAGACAAACAACAGAAATATTCTCAGTAGGGGACCAAAAAAATTTGCTTAATATTCCATTTGTTGCAGATGACGTTGTTTCCATCTCAGTTGAGAATGTTTAAAAGAAAACAAATGCATGCTAACACTGGACATTAAGTCCAGTCATTAAGTGGTACTCAACTTCAAGAGTTGAAATCAATATAACAGGCTCAATAACATCCAGTCACGGTACAGAGTGTAAAAGGGGTTTACATACTCGAGGAACTCTGTGATGTATTTCCGACTACACTTGGACCACATCCAAGGATTGGTGTAATAGTTGAGTGTAGGGGCCATCACATGTTGCTGGTTCTTGACTCCATCCTCCTTGCATTTGTTACTGTCATCGTGAGGCATGTTGAACCTGAAGGAATGATTGAAAACACACATGACACAAACACAAACAGGTCAATAAGACAATTCGCCAGTTCAGGACACATGTACTCTGATCCCCACAGTATCTGTAAGACTGATATCTGGAATTTTCACATTTGTACTACGATCCTAGTAAATCAATAATGATAAACTGATTTTTTTTTTTAATACAAATACTAATAAACCAAAAAATATTTATATTTATCAATTTTCATATTATAACTAATGAATGGCTGATTAATACATTTTAACTATATTTAATGAATACATTAAATTTAAACACTATTTTGTTCTAAATAGATTAAAAATAAAACATTAAAAACTAAAATCCCTAATTTTAAATAGTATAAGTGAATTTAAGCACGAGAATATTATGATGATTTTGAGATTTGCAAACGATTACATTTAACAGATTTATTAAGTTGTTTTTAGATATTTTAAGCATTTTTAAAGATTAACTTTAGTTATAAAAAGTGTTAGATGACAGCAATAAGACTGGTACACCAGATTCTCCTGTGGTCCCTCGGCATGCTATATCCAATACCATAAAGGATTAAAAAAAATTTTTTTTTTAATAAAATCTTTAACAAATATAGTGTAACATTCTATTGGAGAAAGGTGTTGTGTGCTGCATTACACTGTACAACACCAGGACTAAATCCCCACTCAAGCGCATGGCACTGATGTCACCACCTGCCACCGGATAAGAATGGAATTCAAGAAGGGAGTTAATTTAAAGGTCTTTTAGAGGTCATTTTTCATGACTGTACATGCGAATTTGGTGTAGATACTTTTGCCAATACTGTGGGATACACCTTGGCCTTACTTACTTCCAAGACTATATTAAGCTAAAAAACTGAGTATAACTGCGTAGTTTCTGCAAAAGACCTTGAGACGTTGCATATCAGACACAGACACACTGTTATCAAATTGTACAAAAGGCAATGACAAAATCAAAAAAAAAAAAATCCCCAAAACATCTCAAAATGAAAGAAACACTAGAGAATAATATAGAAACAAAAAAATGTTGTGAATAGGGCTGAGCAACTTGCAGAATGATGGACCTTGATGAAGTGGAGTATTTTAAAAGCAATACTTTAAAAAACAACTAATAAAAACAGACAATACATGTTCTAAAGAGAATTTAGTTGTGGGTATAATAAAAGCTCCACTCAAGCAAAGTCCATATGACAAATAGCATTTATAATGCAGCCGATATTACTTCCCCAGAAAGTATTTGGGCACTTAAGCCACACTAAAACTTAACAATGCATAACTATCACTGTGCTACATAGCAAAACATCAAATAAAGTGGCATAAGGCACAAGGCATTTCACAAAAATAGTACTCACACATGGCCAAGCTCATGAGCGATGGTGAAAGCAGTACTGAGTCCATTATCCTCATTAATACTGCAGCTTCTGTAGGGATCACAAACTGTACCCAGCTCAGCAAGACCTAAAAATGCATGAGACCATAAAACTAAAGGAATATCAATCATAGATGGTGCTGTAATTGCCATCATCGAAATCATGCTCTTCAGTATGATCATAATCACTCTTTTTACACAAAGATTTACCTAATGTGTCACACTTGTCCCGCGCTCGACAAATGTCCTGTCTAAAGAAAAAAAAGGACAGGGCGTTACAAATTTAAGTATATGGATATCATTTTATCTTATCTTGTCTATGCTGTCAATTGCATTCTACTTTCGGCCTTTGTAGCCTTGAAAAGTGTAACCGAAACTGAAAAAAATTTGCACCATAAATAATTATTCAAATTGTTATTCAAGTAACTCATACAAGCTTTAAGTTTTGGCATTTGTGTTCTTTTTTGCCCAACATACAGTTAAGTTGTGTTCACACCAAGTACAAATGTTGACAGATGAAAGGCACTGAAATCATATACTATATAGAGAAGACACAAGACATCACACAACTAGATTTATATCA
The DNA here is from genome assembly GCA_037043235.1 of Rhodeus uyekii. Lineage (NCBI taxonomy): Eukaryota > Metazoa > Chordata > Actinopteri > Cypriniformes > Acheilognathidae > Rhodeus > Rhodeus uyekii. Next base: position 2,964,643 of record JAWRVZ010000018.1, on the reverse strand, counting down.
ACACCTGGGAGTAATTAGACTAGGCAAAGAAAAAATACATAATGTAAACCCTTCCATAAAAATATTACTCACCTTGTGATAAGGATGGCAGTGTCATGATGTGAGTGATGGTTGTCATCCAGGTGGTTCTGACCATGCTGCCATATGCAGAAGTTTTTCAAAGTGGCTTGTGCATTGAAAGAGATAGTGGGACCATCCTGCAGAAGAATAAAGACTTACCCTTACCTTTATGGAAATAATTAGGGCTTGACTGTAAAGAACTGCTCAAGCACATTTAAAGGGCATTTAATGCAGCCATTAATTAACACAATGCACAAAAGAATAACTCTTACCAGCTCATTCTTTATAATGACCAATTTCACAATAACAATGTTAATCAGGTTTCCAATGCTGTGATCCTTATATATGGAGGAAACCTGAGTGAGAGAATGCAGACAATTATATTACACAATTATATAGCTTTCCTGTAGCTCAATCAGTAGAGCATTGGTGTTTACAACGCCATGGTCATGGGTTCGACCCCATGGAAAGCAGGAACTGACTCAATGTGTTCCTTGAATGCAATGTGCTTTTGCTTTTGGATAAAAGCGCCTGCCAAATGCAAAAATGTGAATGTATATTACATCATAATATAAACTCTTGCCCTAAGCATCCAAATTGACTCCATCACTTTGGAGTGAAGTCTCCATTCCCCTGGCCTCAGCCCCTACCTCGATATGATATCTGCTCCCTGATTTAGGTACCCAGGGATGTAGACTGCTCTCGGGGAAAGCAGTTTGCCCTAGGACCACAGGAGAATCTTGTGTGCCAGTCTGCAATGAGACTACTGATGTGTTATCTAAACGCACAAGGACATGATAGCATCTGTGATTTGGGACGAAGTACTTCAGTGCTAGAAATACAGCAATCATCTCCAGGTAGTTTATGTGCCAAGAGAGATGATCTTCAGGCCCTCTAGGATCGTATCCCAGCCTGTGAGGGCAGTGTCTGTCGTAAGCATCTTGTTTTGACGAGAGGCCGCTAACAAAGGTCTTTGGGAGCCCAAAACGTACCAGACTGGACATAGCTGCCATGAGTCCCAACAGCTTTTGAAATAGTTCCACAATGACAGTCTGGCCTAGTCTGATTCTGCTCACTGCTGAGAGAATCGTTTCGATACGAGCACGAGAGAGTCGTGCCTGCATGGTAACCATGAGTCCCAAACTACTCCTAGAAATGTTACCCTCTGAACCGGAGAAAGCATACTCTTCTTGGAGTGCAGTCTGAGCCCCAAGCCAAAGCCGAACCGCCATCTATGACTGAGCTTGTATTTACCAGTCATTGATGTAATTGAGTACATGGATGCCCTGGAGTTCAAAGGAGCCAGAGCTGCATTCATGCACTTTGTGAAGGTGTGGGAAGACAATGCTAGGCTGAATGGAAGAACCCAATACTGGTAAGCTTGGCCGCAGAAAGGGAACCTCGGGAACTTTGTGTGTTGGGGAAAGATGGGGATTTGAAAATATGAGTCCTTTAAAAATATTGTAACAAACCAACCCTTGGATCCTTTAAAAGGAATCATCAACATTTTGAACCTGTATCACCGCAGAGTATGGTTTAACTGACTCATATCTACGATGGGACGCAACCTCTCATCCTTCGTTGGAACTATGTAGATAAAACCCTGTTGAAACTTGTTGGTCAAGAACCGAACTGGATTCTGTTCCCCTTTTCTACTGTACGCAGGACTCATTGAGACACATTTGGCAGAAATTTTCACACTGCTGATCGATTGGCAGATCGATGAAGTAATAGATGCACCCAAGCTCGAATAAAGTGCTACCATTTCTAACTTGCTAACTTTGCTTTGTTCTAGGTATCCTGTATAGCTTATATGGTAGGCCATCATGTGTCAGAGGGTGCCATTGCACCAATCAGGATTGGAATAGTTGCATAAGTGCTTCAAACACTGTCACACCAAAGCATTCCTTATAGCGTTGAATTTCAGCATGAATAATGTATAAACGACCAAGTACTTTCATTTGTTATCTGGAAATAGCTGATTTTATTGATTTTTGAGCTCAACTACACAAACCTCTTCGATCTCTGATACTAAGTAGTGTTGAACACGTGATGCTAACCGTAGCTGTTTAAAAAATGCTTTTTGGCCATTGAGAACAAGCCTGTGCTGCCAGATCTTGCTGAGAATGCAGCCTTTGCCAAGATCAAAATATAGGTCATCTAACCTCCCTGGGAGTTTCAACGAAATAGCATCTAAAGCATGCTGTGTATGCAACATACCTGATTTTATTTGTTTTATATTCACATTCTTCAAGTCTCTCAGACATTTTCACCCCATGCTGACAATAGACCTAAAGCATCAGACACAGACCCGTCAAAACAGAAGGCTATCGATAACTGGGCGGAACTTACTATGGACATCAGTGTAAGAATGTAGTGCTGAAGGTTGCTTCCATGATGTTCCACCATCTTGCTGTCTGCCACAACCATGACTTCAACAAAACGGGGGTAGGAGAGGAAACGCTTTGATCTCCGGTGTGGCTTGGAATCACTGCTTTCATTAGTGGAGCTGTGCTTGTTTTCTGAGGAGGGGAAGGGGGCAGAGAAGATTTTGGAATTAAGAGTCTCCAGGTCAGACAGCATGCTTGAGGGGGACTTTCTCTTCAGTCTGTTCCTGTGTCTGCGGCGTGGCTCTATATGACCTGGAATGAAGGAGGAGAACAATACAAATAATATATGTTAAATATTACTCAAATATAGAGATTTCAAGCAATTGTACATTTTATAATCTGCTCAATAAATAGGAAATAATGACTGAAAGCATGTGGGATACTATACTATCACTATATCATAGGGTGAGGTCTAGTGATCGCCAACAAGTGATTATGAACCCATGAAGGGTTTATCATGATCTATATTAGATGATCAGATGGACTGTAGAAAGTACCGAGCCTCCAACAAATGAACGTACAAAAACATTAAGCAAGACTTAATAATACTGATAATAAGAAATGTTTCTACAGCCCCCAAACCAAGTACTGATGCTGACAATTCAGCTTTGCTATCACAGGAATAAATAACATCGTCTTCCACTACAAACAAAGGATGCCACAATGGAGTCTTCAATAAAAATCATGGGTTTCACTTAATTTTGATGGTCCCTTTAACAAATTCTGTTGACAATAACTAATATTGCACCTACATGTCTACTGCTCTCATTCAAGTGTTAGTAGAGTTAGTAGACTGGTAGTGTTAGGGTTAGAATAAGTTGTCATATACTTGCAAAGTTAGAAGTTGCATAGTCAATAGAATGTCTGTTGGAGGACCATCACAATAAAGAGTTAGAAGATATTAATCAGAAAGTCTACTAATTCTCTAATGACAGTCAGTTCACATGTAGTTGCAAAGTTACTTATAGCCAACAGAATGTTCAAAAGGTTCAACATCAAAATAAAGTGTTACCAAATCATCTAAAATAAATTCTACTCCCAGCACTTTTGGGGACCAAAAGTTTTCTTTAAATAACACTATACCAAATTAAAAAAATAAAGCTGCATTGAGTGTTCTTGATACATTGCAATGTGCATTACCCCTATCTACATTTATTTTTGTAACATTGAATTTCCAAACACTTACAACTGGTATTACTTTACTACAATGCAGCCCCCCACGTGGCTTTCATGGTATTGTGCCTCTTGAGTTTCCTTATCTTCAGGCTACAGGAAGTGCAAGAGTCAACAGGATTTTGTGGCAGTAAACTAAGATTGGAATGATACCAAGAACTTCCAATGATTTTTCCTGTTCCAATGACTTTGCACTATAACATAAAACATTTGCAAATAAAGCAGCATTTCCATCTCATGTTCAAGAGAACAAATTGTCACTTCCTTGGAAATTGGCACAAAATATCTCTAACAAAAATGGAAGTTGCTAAAATTGGGGAAGCCACTTGTGAGTTTTTTTCTACATCATAAATTACCTTCAGATCTTGCAGAAAAAAAGCAATAAATGATGTCACGTCTTTTTAAGTTCGGCTGCATGGTGTTTATGAATGCAATCAATTGAGACACTTCTGGGAGGTCATTATACCAAATCATTCTGACAGGCATGTCTGTGCAATGAAATTACTCCGCTAGTTAGTCCAGTTATCCAATCACATCCACTGTTGAGGCGAAGTCTTTTGTTGCCCATCGAGGGATCATAGTTTCCATGGGGTAAGTTAGTTAAGAGTTAGTATACCATTTTCATAGCTATACAAAAAAAAAATCTTAATAATTAAATGCTTCTTATTTTTAAAGGTGACCTATTATGCCCTTTTTCAAAGTTTTAATTTTGTTTTTGGGGTCTACTAAAACAGGTTTTTGTGCATTTCCATTCATTCTACATTATTTTATTTATTTATTTTTTTGCCTTGATTTTGAGGAATATAGTGAAGTGTACATTCCCAAAAGAAAACTCAAGAATATTACTGAGGACTTACCTGAAGTTTCACATGCAGTCAGATCATCTACACTCTTTTTTGAGGCATGTTTTTTGTACACTACATGAGGTTTGATGTGTTCTTCTTCATGATGTTCACCATTGTAGCTATGAAGGGGCTCAACAAAAAACTCCCCTTCTGGTGACCTGAAAGTGCCAAGCTAAAACAAACAACAACAACAACAACATTTACATTGATCCATGGCCAGTAAAATCTATACACATGTGTGACTGTAAATTTCCCTTAAAACTCCTTCTAAGATTTTATTTACGTACAAATCCTAAGTGGCTGATGGAGTGATAAAGTAAACATACATTGCATGCATATTAGTGTACTGGCCTCTGGGAGTAATGCATGCAGAATGTGGTTGATAACTATCAGAACCTTCTGCTACACTTAAAAAGTATAAAGTTTTGAAATGTGACTTTTGTTATGCCAGCAAGAAGCACATTGGTAAATGTTCTCCTTATTTTCAGAAGAAACATACTGAACAGTTTTGAGGCCAGCAATTATATTACAGAAAACAGATTTTAGATAAATTGATAAAATACACCTGGGAATGAGGGAATACAAACTGGCCACAAACAGGCTTGACTTAACTTACTTCTAAAATATTGTATGCATAACTTTTTCGAATTGCAGATTTGTGATAATTCCTCCAAAATGTAAGTTGAAATAAAAAAATTAATTTACATTTTCTCTATCATGTTTTGAACATTTTAGACTGACATCTGGTTCAGTTGTTATGGTCCTTGAGAATGATCATGTGCAAAATCGACTGCAAACATCAGACTAATAGAAAGACCAGGTCTGTATTTCATTGTTTTCAATGAAAGTCTACAGCTCTCATGATAGCAATTTTAAAAACAATGGACTTATATTAATCATTGTTTTCTGACAATGTTTTATGGAATCTAGCCAGGAGTGGGGGTTTGTTAAGGGGACATATAGGCCTAACTAATAGCCTAAGTTTAAGTGCGTTTTTGTGATTGTTGAAGCGATATGTGAACAGTCATTCTTTGAATGTTTAGATTTTTTATCTTTTCAATGTATATTTGTATATTCTTTTAAAACGTTTCAAGAAATACATAAACTGTGCATATTTTTCATTATGTTATAGCAAATGTTTTACCAATGACAGATGTAGTAGGCCTTTTGAAGTAGGCCTCCGAATAGTGTGAAATTATTATTATTATTATTCTCTGTCTGCAGCAACAAGCGATCATTGAAATCACAAATGTTCCTGGAACTGAGACAACCATTACTTTCAGTTTTTATTAAGCTTGCTAAAACAATTTCACCTGAGATGTAAATTAATTTCAGTGTTGTTTCATGATAGGTCTTAAAGAACTACATCATGTGTTAAGACACAAAATATTGCTTCAAAAAGGCATTACTGGTATTTTAGGGACGACCAAAAAAACAAAGCACTGAAAATGTTTTTGAACAGGTTCTGAATCAAACGACTCGAAAGAACGGATTCGAATCCCTTCACTAGTTCCCACGACTGATTTTAAACTGTGAGAACCGGTATTAAATGGCGCGAATTTACGTTCACATCAGCGGATGACATCTGCATCCCATATATGGACTGCCGTTGACGTCAGCACACTCCTGCTGCTTATTCCACTGATGAGTGTGTGTAGAACATTGAATGTATGTTCTTAGTTATACCTTAATCGCATTTGCACCTTACAGGTAACCATAGTTATGACGTCGGTAATAACCCGGAGGTATGGCGGTAGTTTTGTATGTAACCACATGTAATAATCCAGTTCTCTAGTAAAGAATTAATAAGCATTTCGGAGTTGAGTTTCCATCATTCAACATGGTGTCAGAAGATGGTTCGTGGACAGGAAAAAGCCTTTGAAACAAAACAAAACTAAATAAATCAAGTTTCATCGAAAGACTTGATCCGCGAAAGTAACGCAACGGTCCGAAATGGCGGAAGGCTTCCGCAGACCCGAACCGCTAGTGTTTGATGGTAACATTGGTGAGAACTGGCGAATATTCGAGCAAGAATACGATATATTCATTGCAGCTGCTCACTCAGACAAAGATGCCAGGACGCAGGCATTCATTCTCCTAAATTTGGCTGGCTCAGAAGCCATCGAGCGGGAGCGCGCGTTTGTTTACGCACCAGCTGTATACACGGGAGAGGGAGAGCAAAGACGGATTACCACGGAGGCTGAATCCAGAGAAAAACCGGAATGCTTAAAACGGAAATTCCGTGAGTTATGCAACCCACAAACAAACGTAACAATGGAACGCCACAAGTTTAATATGAGAAACCAAAAACACGGAGAAACCATTGAAGCATATGTGAGTGATTTAAGGAATAAAGCAAAGACGTGCAGATTTGGTGATTTAACGGATGAACTCATACGAGACAGACTCGTGTGTGGTGTAACTAATGATGGCATGAGAAAAATTTTACTGAGAGACAGTGAGTTGACACTTGCCAAAGCAGTTGAATTGTGTCAAATCCACGAATTGACTGATCAGCACACAAAGACTCTTACAGCACCTAAAAGTAACACTAATGTGGACAGTGTATACTACAAGACTAAGATTAAAATGCCACAAGCATTTAAACAAAGATCTAATTCTGATCGCGCAGGGTTTCAGATGATACAAAACTGTAGTAGTTGTGGAGGCAAGCATGAAGCTAAAAAGGAAAAATGCTTAGCTTATGGTCAGCAGTGCCACAAATGTAAAAAGTGGAATCATTTCAAAAAGTGCTGTAAATTTACACCAAATCACATGGCAAATAGACGGAGAAAAGCAGTAGACCAGCTCAAACCAAAGGAAACTCCCACAGATAGCGCGGATGAATCCTATTATGTGGATGGAGTGTCATTTGAAAATGCTGCTGTACAAACAGTAGAGAAGAAAACTCTACAAAAGACTGAGCTCATGTGCACTGTGTTCATCAATGGACATTCAGTTAATCTAAAAGTGGACACAGGGGCTAAATGCAATGTCATCTCTGATGCGTTATTCATGAAAATAAGAGATGAAGAGGAATTAAGCTCGTCGAAAAACACCAAGCTCATAGCCTATGGAGGTGAGGAAATACCAACAGCAGGATTAGCTACTTTCACATGCCACTCATCAGAAAGAGCATATGATCTGTCATTCTATGTGGTGAAGAGAAATGTGCAACCATTGATAGGTCTGCCGGACTGTTTACAAATGAGTCTTATCTCGCTCAACAAAGAAATTCATCACGTGACAGCAGACGAAGTTACATGCTTTGCAGAAAAAATTCATTCTGAATATGCAGAACTTTTCAAAGATGAGATTGGTAAGCTCCCAGTAACATATTCAATGAAGCTGGACCCAGCAGTGCACCCAGTTGTAAAACCCGCACGCAAAGTCCCAGCAGCCATGCATGGCAGAGTCAAAGCAGAATTACAAAGAATGGTTGAAATGGGTGTTCTTACTCCAGAATCAGAGCCCACTGAATGGGTATCATCAATGGTGGCAACCCATAAAAAGAATTCAGAGGAAATAAGGCTTTGCATTGACCCAAGAGACTTAAATAAGGCCCTCAAACGTCCACACCACCCCATGCGCACTGTAGAAGAAGTCGCATCTCAAATGCCAAATGCCTCTGTTTTTTCTGTCCTAGATGCGAAAAGTTCCTTTTGGCAAATTTCACTTGATGAAAAATCGTCAATGTTGACAACATTCAACTCCCCATTTGGGAGATACAGGTTTCTGCGTATGCCATTTGGAATCAGCACAGCGAGTGAGGTGTTCCAAAGGACTATGGAACAAATATTTGCAGGCTATCCATGCGCTATCATCGTGGACGACATCCTCGTTGGAGGAAAAGATGTGAAAGAACATGACGATAATCTTAAAAAAGTGTTGGATCGTGCTCAGAAAGTCAACCTTAGACTTAACCCTCTCAAATGTAAGTTCCGGTTGTCAGAAGTATGCTATGTTGGACATGTGTTCACATGTGAAGGACTGAAACCAGACCCTTCAAAGGTTAAAGCCATCACGGAGATGGAAGTCCCGGAAAACGTCACAGCTCTACAGCGCTTTCTAGGGATGGTTAACTACCTTGGAAAATTTATTCCAGGTTTCAGTGAACTCTCAGCACCCTTACGACAGTTAACGCATAAAGACGCGGAGTGGTGCTGGCTTAAACAACACCAAGATGCTTTCAACAAGCTGAAAGAGGTCATCACAAGTCCACCAACATTGAGATACTACGATGTTGAAAAACCTGTTACACTGACGTGTGACGCTTCACAGTTTGGACTTGGAGCAGCATGTCTTCAACAAAATGCTCCCATCGCATATGCCTCACGCACTCTGACACAAACCGAGAGACAATATGCTCAAATTGAGAAAGAGCTTCTTGCAGTCGTATTTGCATGTGCAAAGTTTCATGACTACATTTATGGAAAGAAAATTCACATTGAGACAGACCATCAGCCATTGGTGACAATACTCAACAAACCACTACACATGGCTCCAGCACGATTACAACGCATGATGTTGCGGCTCCAAAAGTATGACTTCGTAATAAACTATAAAAAAGGCAAAGAAATGTTTCTGGCTGACACTCTTTCACGTGCCCCCATAAAAAACACAGTGTTAAGTGGTGAAAAGACTGACTTTGAGGTAATGTCTGTGGAACACATCTCATCATCAAGGCTTGTTGAACTGAAAGAGCACACAGCCACAGATCCAATATTGCCACAGCTTAGCAGTACAATTCACCAGGGCTGGCCAGAACGACAAGTAAAGCTTTCACTCGTACTTCAACAGTACTACCCATATCGAGATGAGCTGACAACAAAGGATGGGATTGTGATGAAAGGCCCAAAAGCAGTGATCCCCAAATCACTACAAAAAGAATACATCACTATTCTTCACAGAGGACATCCAGGAGTAGAATCAACAAAACGCAGAGCAAGAGGAGTAGTGTTTTGGCCTTCGATGAACAAGGACATTGAGAAGGAATGTGCTTCATGTTCTGTCTGCAACAGTATGAAACAGCACCAGCAAAAGGAACCACTGAAGTCACATGATACTCCAGAACTTCCTTGGTCAACCGTTGCAACTGATCTGTTTGAATGGAATGGTCAACATTATCTTGTTCTGGTGGACTCCTATTCAAGTTGGTTTGAAATAGATCTTCTTCGCAATCTGACATCAACCGCTGTGATTACAAAATTAAAGAGACACTTTTCAGTACATGGCAGTCCCCAAAAAGTGATCACAGACAATGGAACACAATTTTCCAGTCAACAATTCAAAAACTTTGCAAATTCCTGGGATTTTATCCATGTAACAAGCAGCCCAGAGTATCCACAATCTAATGGATTAGCGGAACGAGCGGTGCGAAGTGCAAAAGAGTTAATGGAAAAATCAAAGAGAGATGGAACAGATGTTTTCCTGGATCTACTCAATCTGAGAAACATACCTCGTGATGAAATTCTTGGATCACCAGCAGAGAGACTTTTATCAAGACAAACACGAACAACACTCCCAATTGACAAAAAGTTGCTGGTTCCTTCAACAAAAAGCAACGTCATGGTCAGAAAACAACTTGCACACAAGCGTCATCAACAAAAGCTGTATTATGACAAAAGCAGCAAGCCTCTCCGTACTCTTTTCAAAGGTGAAGTAGTCAGGTTACAAACACCTCAGGGGTACAATAAAGTGGGAGTCATCAAGGACATCTGCAAGGAACCAAGATCGTATGTGGTGGAATCAGAGGGAAGGAATTATAGAAGGAATCGTAGACACATCTTGCCGGTCCCTGAAACTTTGCCATCACAAAATGGAGGATACAGCCCTGCAGATTACCCAAAAGTGTGTACAACAGGAAAAGATCCAAGTTTCCACTCAGAACACACAAATGCACAAGTGACATCTACTGACTCTAAACTAACGTTAGAGACCACTGTACCTGCCAAAGAGTCTGAACAAAAACTTTATGTGACTCGCTCAGGCAGGATCTCAAAACCAAACCCTAAGTATCTCCAGTGAGCTGCTTAGAGATGTTCAGGATCTGAGATAAAAGACTGTTGGATTATCTTGAGTGAAATGTTCAGTTTCATTAGTTCGTAAAATTTAACACTGTAAATGCTAATAGCATATTTGTTATGCATGCTTTAATGTTGTGTTGATATGGATATTTGTTGTTGTAAAAAAATGATGAAAGGTAACTAAAGAAAAGGGATGTAGAACATTGAATGTATGTTCTTAGTTATACCTTAATCGCATTTGCACCTTACAGGTAACCATAGTTATGACGTCGGTAATAACCCGGAGGTATGGCGGTAGTTTTGTATGTAACCACATGTAATAATCCAGTTCTCTAGTAAAGAATTAATAAGCATTTCGGAGTTGAGTTTCCATCATTCAACAGTGTGCGTCATCCAGCTCATTTAGATAACAATTTTGTACGATAGATGATCTACCAAGTTATAGCCTCAAAACCGGCGCACAAGTATCCGAACTTGCACATTTCATTCAAGTTTATGAGTAATTATGTAGTCGAATCACACATGAAAGATTTAAAGTAGCCTATCCTATATGAACAAAGTTTCCGAATGCATGCAGCGACCTGAATTGCATAAATAAGCCTAGGATAATGATTAACGTTATTATTAATATAGAAATAATGTAATGTACGTGTTTTAAACTCACCAAACCGGAGCAGAGGCTGATTACTGCAGTATGCTCCTGCCCAGCGTTCACATGTCCTTTATAAAAGCAGTGCTGATACTCCGTGTCCTCCTCCTGTTCTGAATTATGACCTTCACTGGATGCTCCGAGTATCGTGACAGTGTAAACTGGCGCAATAAATCCCGACTCGAGCGTAAGGTTAAGGTAATAGTCCTGCCCAAAGGCAGATATTTGATAATAGACGTGCGGAGAGGTCCAATGATGGGAGATGTTGCCGGTTATTGGGTCGGTGCTCCGCTTTCTCCTCTTGAAGTGCACGCCCGTTGGCAGTTTGTCACCGGCTTCATTCACTCTGGCCGGAGTTACAATCTCATACGCGCCAAACTGCGGTAATTTCGCTGTGGACGGATGAGAACAGCTTTAAAATAAAGTCATAATGGTTCATGTCGTAAATTTCACTGCGCCATCTAGGCTAACAGGTAAGCTGAAATGTGACAGGGTTGACAACTGTAGCTTAATTTAACATACGATGTATTATAGTGAAACTAGAATTGAATGAAATACAATTTATTGTCGATATTTCTATAAAAATCTGTTTAGTTATCAGTAATTATGGTAACAGGGTTGACATTGTAAGATCATCCCATACAGATAAACACAAGTGGTACTTTTGTTCTCTTCTGTTCTTCACTTCATGAGAAAAACTTTTTGCGTTGCTTTTTTATAGAATTTACTCAAAATAGGGATATATATATATATATATATATATATATATATATATATATATATATATATATATATATATATATATATATGGTAACAGTGTTGATGCACAACCTAGGAACAAATTTCAAGTCTTCTTTAATAATAATTCTTCTTGTATATAGCACACAAAAAACAGCAATAAAACACTTGCTAACAGTTACCTTGTTCTAACAGACTCCAAATGATTATTCAGGTGTCAGTCAGTTGACGTTTCAAACTATTACTCGAAGAGTGTGTGTGTGTTCATGATCTCTGAAGCAAGTAAGGAAAGTCATTCATTCTCCGCGCCTCAAGGTAATGAGTTGAATGAGAGAGTAAAAGTTCATGAAAACAGCTCTTACCTTTCTCTGAATCTCGCGATCTCCCTGTTGAAGTTAGTGCATTCATGAAATCAGAGAGTAATACAAAAAAACTTAGTCCCCAAAAGAACAAAAACATGATTGTCCACGTTAAGAAAAATGAATGCAAGCAAGCCCGAATACAGTATTCCGCTTTCCCTTGACGCCGCGCTCAGCCGGGCTTTCTGCCGTACGGTTGCCACATTCAAAGCGTTCCTCCTCTACTTTACAGAAGTGACTTCCATGTCGCTAACAAGCGCTCGGTCGGAGCTCTTGGTTTGCATGCATAATACCAGAAAGGGGGTCGATGCAACTGTGGTGGTCTCCAGTTTGCTGATTACTTTAGCCGAGACTTGGGCGTACTCTAAGAGACACCCCTCTCTGAGAAAGCCACTCCTGCCATATGTGTCGCTAATGTAGCATGCAGACTAAACTTCATTTCAAATCACTCAACATATTACTCATAATGATCACCCATACCTGCGTTATGTTCTTGTTCCAACTTTAGATAAACTGAATGCAGAGTCAGATAGATGAGCACGCAGTTGCTTATCACAGTTAGTTCTTAGTCAAACTATTGTTCAGGTTTTTAAATCTGAACACCCAACCTTAAACATAATCTTGAATAGAATATGACATGACTGCTGAAGTCCACTGAGGTTCCCATATAGGGCAATACCTTGCATATGGTAATTTTCATCTTTTTAGTTAGATTTTAAACATTTGTGTCTGTCCCAAAACATGCGTCTCAGAAATGTTACATTTATATGACTGACAAGTGTCTTTCAGTGGCTAATGCTGATATCAGTGATTAGAAAGCAAGTTGGCTAAAGACTAATAAAAAATGCAGATATATGTGATATTGTGACTTTGCAACAGTTTTTCCCCCATGCCATCAGGCTGCTAAACTCATAACTCAAACAAACTGCACTACTTTTAAATGTTACCGTCAGACTGTTTTTACTATTATTCATTTCTATTATTTATTCTTAATATTGCACTGTCACTTCACACAATCACTTTCACATCGTGTCTGCATTACTGTCTTGTGCTGTCTGTTTGCACTCTGTGCACTTTATGTATATAGAATTTGTATCTTTTAATTTTTTTTGTGCTTAATCTGTGTACTGTTCTATGTGTTACTGTCTTATGCTGTCTGTTTGCACCGTGTGCACTTTATGTATATAGGTTTTTTTATTTTATTTTTTATAGCTCCTTGTTCCTGGAGAAACGTTGTTTCGTTTCACTATGTACTCGCATATGGCTGAAATAACAATAAACTCCACTTTGACTTTTGACTTTGATATTATAACTTAACTGCCTTTTGCATTTTGTGCAGTTTTCACTTAAATGTGAATCTTTAGCAAGTGTTACGTTGCACTCTAATTGCCAATTAGGCAACAATCATAAGAAGACTTATAGAGCCTTTTTTTTAAAACAATCACTGCATGTGCACTACAAACATCTTGTGCCAAAAGCTCCTTACATCCATTAACTCTTACAGTTGGTATTCTCTTCTTCTCTTCTTACAGTTACAGTATCTTTTCTGAAGTGACTATAAACCTGCCGCTTCATAGGATTCATTGGCTAATAGATTTGGACAAAGCAGAGTACAAACAGTTTTCCATTACAGCTATGTTTTAGGTTTAGATGAAAGGAGTTGGAGATTCTATCTACACTGTAGGATTTCCTGGAGTGAATGTGGATTTTACTGTGCACCAGCTGTAGGGCTCCTCAATGGAAAGTATGAATGAGAGAGAGAGAGAGGCTGACTGTAGTGTGTTGGACTTGCAATCATGACCCACAGGATGACCTCAAGTCAGTGTAAACTTCACTTCCTCTTGGCTTTGATGAGATGATAAGAACTAGAAAGCTTGAATGGATGCTGAAAGTTGGCTTGAGTGTTCAAAGAAGGGTCAAGATGAGACACTGAATGTCCCTAAACCATCATGTTAAACTTTACCTTACCATCCATATTCCAAGGTTCTGGATTGCTCTTTTCTTCATCCTGCACTTCAGGCAGTTTTGAGCATTCACATAAGAAAAATAGGGCGGAAAGAACATTTTAAAGTTAAGATCCAATTGAACACGGGTTGCTAATAGATAGCACACACAAGTACACATAATTTGCATCTCAACAAAAAGATTCAGCTGTCTTTCAGAATGTATGGAAGCCTATTTCCCCCTGAGAGTAAAAAACGATAAAGGTAATTGTGACAAAGATTAAAATAATAAATAAAGTCACATTTATGGGATACAATGTCATAATTAAATAAACTGGCAGTCCTGACAAAAAGCCACAGTGTTAAATAAAAAGTCCTTTTTGTGAGATATAAAGCTGAAACAAGTTTGAGACAAAGTCACACTTACGATAAACTAAGTGGAAATTATGAGAAACATTGAGAAAAAGTTGCATTTATGAAAAACAGTCACTTTGCAAGTCATAATTTAGTGAAAAAAATTAAATGTCCAGGTATAGTGAGATATAACTACCTTATGAGATATAAAATCAAAATGATTAAGTAAAATTAGTAAATTATGAAATATATAAACCATTACATTTATTCATTTAGCAAAAGCTTTATAGAAATCTTAACTCAGTGGCAGAAACAGGCTTCCATAGCAATGTTACTGTGGTTTTTTATCTTTATATTGCATTACAAAAAGCCTTCTTAGGAATGATCTCAAAATAGAAAACAGGGGCTGATTTTTAGGTTTAGAAATATGCCTATATTAGCTAGTTGTTTTTCATTTAGTGCTTGCAATTGCTGAATCTTCTATTACCTTGGGGGGAAATGTGTGTGTTTTGTCTTAATAAGCTTTTAAATATAAAATGCATAGTCAGGTCAGAGTGCTGACAGAGCTAAACTGAACATGGACACTTTCCGAGATCTAGTGCAGCTGCTTGGGGTCTTTTCCAAATCCAGACACTTTCCCAATTTTACTCTGCTCCATGGAATGGGAACACGACAAATTAAGCAAAGCAGGGATCCATCAAGATGTGCAAACAGAGATAGATTAAGATTTGCTAAGGTTAGAAAGACCTTTTTTCCATGCTACTTCAAAACAAAGCACATCTGTGTTCCTGAAGCTACTCTGCTCTTCCAAAAAGTAAATTGCTTAGACTTTTTAGACATTTTTCTTTTAACCAAGAATGACCATTCTCGTTGTGTAACATATGGGAGAGCTTTTTACATATGGTATCGCCGTTGTGACACTGACCATGGTGAGTACTTGGAAAAACGTGTGGGATTGGGCATCCAGATGGAGTCAGACAAACTTTGATCAACATGAAATGTGACAGATGGTTTAAGAAAAGTGGTTATTTTGTTGATCTCAGCCTTCATGGCATTGCATTACGGCTGCCTGACCCATCTCCTCACATATCTTCTCGTGTCAAACATAAAGACAACATGGTGACCTAATCACTTTCAGCTGTGAGAGAAATTGAAAAAGATAACTCAATGCCCAAACTGCTTAAGCCTCCACAGTGATACAAAGCAGCTGGACAGAAAGAAGGAGAATGGAGGGGAGCAAATGAATAAGCAGGACCCACAGCATAATCACTTGTCATGTCAGCAAACTTCTTTCTTTTGTTATACCTCGTGGTTTATATTCCTTGCACTAAACTTTTAGTATCGTGATCAAGGATGACAAATGCAGAGAGTCATTGATAAAGGGATGCTTAATTACATAATACTTATGATTACACATGACTAGTCTGCTTTGTGGGTTATATTAACACTAAATACTTCTAGTGAGTTCCACTTAAATGCATTAATGCAAATAAACTGAAATCACTTTTTAAGGAACTATTCTGGGTTTTAATATAATTTAAGCTAAATTGATAGTATTTATGACATAATGTTGATTAGCGCAACAAATATTTGACTTATTTTCCCACATTTTCAGGTTACAGTGAGGATTTACATTTTACATTTATGCATTTGGCTGACGCTTTTATCCAAAGCGACTTACATTGCATTCAAGGAACACATTGAATCAGTTCTTGCTCTCCCTGGGAAAGCAACTGAACTGATTCAGCCAACTGAAAGTTAATTTTTTGGGTTTAAAAGCAGAGTCATGAAACTTATTTTATAAAATGCTTACATTACATCACAAATAATACATAATTTTCACAGAGGTTTCACAGAAATTCTCAAAAATTTGAATGGTTGGTTTAGGGTTTTAGGCAGTGCATTGTCATAGCAATGTAAAAATAATGTAAACACGCATATAGTTTACACGTTTAAAACAGGGAGTATTTTAACATTTAAATATTGGTCCCATTTATTTCCAATATAAGTGCCTCAATATAAAAAGACAAGGATGAAGTCATTCATCATAGGGCATAATCAGCATTATGCCACAAGTGCCGTCAGTAAAGCTTATCTTGTATTGAATATTCCTTTAATCATAATTTCTGAGAAGACAATCAGATTATATCTTTCCATTTCTTACACACAGAAAAACTCTTTCTCTAAACTGTAGTTCCTTACATCAAAGCCATGTGCCTGTATAGGAGGAGGAACCACGGGGCAATATGCTTACCCTTTCCAGATGCAGTGGCTTGGCCTTTTGTCATATCATATATAGCTTAGAATTCTGGGTCACAAACTCCATTCTCTGGTTGTCATTGGGATGAGAATGGCCAGGCCAGATTCCCGCTGGCAGGAGCTTGGAGACCCGGGAATGACTGTGACTTCAGCCCCTCAGCGTCTGACAGGATCGCAGCGGTGCGCACTGGGGTCCCCGCTGGAGAAAAACGGCAGCCCAAATTACCTCTACGCTCCTGTGTGACTGTGGGCATTCACTGAAAAGAGACTGGGGAGGGGGGTGGCTTGAGATTCTGAAAGAGTGGGAGAGACATGCTGAGAGAAATACTCTACATTTATTTAAAAACCTGCAAATTTCAGAATACAACCTGGCTGAGTTTCAAGACATCACTAGAGATGATAACGATCCTTCATCCTTCATTCTTTAGAAAAAGCATAAATTGTAACTTGGCTGTTTGAACATAAGCACATTAGTTGTCTTTTGAGAAATCGTGCAGAGGCGGTGTTTATAATCCCTGTGATTGACAGCTTTTCAGGCCAAAACATCAGAAATTGTTGTTGCATGTAAGATGATCCAACCGTTATAGACGGAAAGTTTTATAAACTTAAGGGAAACATAATTCATAATTGCAATCCGACAGAGCTCCTGGCACTATCTGAGAAAAACTTGCCTCATTATTCAAGATCTCAATGCAAACTGATTTGAAACCACAAGAGAAACAATTGCATTTACCTTTAAGCTTATCCTATTTTTCATAACAGGAGAGACGAAAAATGACAGATCATTCTGACATTAGCGTTTTCCACATCAGTAGCTCTTTGTAAAACTAACCTCATCCAAATGTTTCAGTCAATACCTCTTAGGACATTTCGAGAGAAAAAAATTTCACGGCAAATCAAAAAGCTGTTATGGGGATCATTATTATTTTACACTAAACATTTTTTATTCTGCTATTTTGGGGGGGAAAAAAGCACCAAGATACGAATACGGACATGCGGCCACATTCACAGTGCAGGAACCCAGGGCGAGGAGTGTGTTTAGGGCTGTTAACCCAAGAAAGGCTGCAGACCCAGGTCTCTGTAGTCTTCACAAAGATCTTCAACCAGTCCCTGCCAACAACCACTCTCCCATCCTACCTGAAGTCAGCAGCAATAATCCCACTAGCAAAGAAAACAGTCATCAGTGGTCTCAATGACTACCGCCCAGTTGCACTTACACCAGTTATTATAAAGTGGTTTGAAAGGTTGGTCCAGAAGAACATCAAAGCCTCCTAGACACCTTTGACCCATATCAGTTTGCATACAGGGTTAATAGGTCCACAGAAGATGCCATTGCTTCTGCCCTGCACACCGCACTGCTCCACCTAGAACACAGCGTGCACAGATGCTCTTCATTGACTATGGCTCAGACTAGTAGACTATCTGCCATTGGATTAAGGACTTCCTGGCCAACTCAATACAGGTGCCCCACAAGGCCACGTGCTAAGTCCACTTCTTTACATGCATGACTACACCCCAACCCATCCTACCACCGCAATTATCAAATTTCCAGATGACACAACCATTGTTAGACTCATCTGAGGAGATGATGAAACAACTTTACAGAGATAAGTCCATAGGCTGACAGAATGGTGTTGGGTTAAATTCCTGGCGCTGAACGCTTCTTAAACCAAAGAGCTCATTATTGAATTTCAAAAGCACAAAACGGATCACACATTAGAGGTGTGTAGGTTCTGTGTAGAGAAGGTTCCAGCCTTCAGATTCTTGGGCACGAACATCGCTGAAAATCTCTCCTGGACAGCAAACACCACAGAAGCAGTCAAAAAAGCACAGCAAATTCCTGAGGATCCTCGGGAAGAACCACCTGCAAAAGCAGCTGATAGAGTCCTTCCATTGCTGCTCCATCTAGAGTTTGATAACTTACTGTATCTCAATGTGTTACGCCAGCTGCTCAGAGTCGGACAAGAAAGCCCTCCAGGGGGAGATCAACTGAACAGAAAACTATAGGCTGCCCTCTACCTTCCTTAAAAGAACTTTAAGTTGCACGCTGCCTTAAAAGAGTAGAAAACATCTTAAAGAACTCTTCCCACCCTTGTTGTACTGCTGCCCTCTGGTAAATGATTCAGGTCCATCACATCTTAGACCAACAGACTCAAGAACAGATTCTACCCCAGCATCATATGGGAGCTGAACACTTCCAGGCATGCATGCACACACATAACACATAAACACACACACATATATAAACTGAACGTTTGTGCCAATCTGATTTGATTGATACCTCAATCTCACAAGTTAACTATTTTAATGTATACCTATTCCGTATGTTTAAATTACGTTGCCTTTACTACTCTCCCATTGTGTGCAATAACTTATGTAATACTTAATAGCAATAACCCATCTGCACGATTTGCAGTGAAATATCAGTGCTAGACTGCTCATTACTTGTGCCATTAGTATGCAAACACTGCAACAGTTACAGCTCTTCTGTCATATGCCATAACTGTATAGTCTGTAAAAGTCTGCAATACTCAATACTCCACACTGCTTTTGTACTTTAGACATTGTTATGGAATAATTGGCTTAATTTTCTTAATCACCTTGGCTGAACTTGTTGTCTCTGTGTTAGTTTATGTAATTTTTCTATGACTATATACATTTATTTCAATTGGTTGTTTAGTTTATGTGTTTAACACTAGTAATATGTGACTGCACTGTAAGGGTTGCTCTAATTTTGCTGTACCTTTTATAGTGATAATAAAGAATCTTGAATCAGATGCAGAAGCAGAAGATCACCATGGATCCTCTCTCTCTCTTTCCCAGCAGTAATGACATTCTGGCCAGAGATTGTCTTTTGTGTATGTTTCAGTTGTGAACTGGATGGCTGCAGTACAGGAAATATCATATGGCAACAGGCTGAAATTCCTATACTTGTATACCCTGAAACACTCATTCCTCAGGAAAAGGCAAGTCACAGTACTTTATTACACAGCAAATCCTTCTTTGAGGCCAAAAACATTATATAAAAATCAAAATAGCCTGTTTTTATAGTGGAAGCTCTGTCAGGTATAAAAGTAATGCTGCTCTGATTAAAAAAAGCAAATGTTGTGGTAGAATGTTGTGCCACAAGATTTCTATTAGTATAATAAACTACATTCAATCATTTATCCTTCAGAGTCTTTTCAGAGCATCACAATCACAAACTTTGTGTTTCATCAGTCTTGAGTGTGCTCATGGATGCTGAATTTCAGAATGAGTGATCCATGAAGTTCACATGCCAAAGGTCCACATGCTGTGAGAGTAAGCATTTGCCAAAGGTTTAGAGGCGAGTTACTGGCACGGTTGTTGCATCAGCTTCTGCAAAAAGTAATTTCTCGGCACAATTAATTAACCATGCTCAATTGTACAGGTAGAAAACCTGGTGGTTTTCTTCTATGCCTATTTTAAAAGATTTTTAACATGCCTTTTTCCATCAACGATGTAATTAAACTCATTAATTAGTTTAATGCATTAAACTCATCAAAATGTCAGTGTCAGTAGAGTGCAATAGTGTGTGTCCCATAGTGCACACTCACTTTTTAGCAGCCTTAGTTCCAGAAGTATTTTTTCCATTAATTTGTCACAGGATAATAAAATAAAACTTTGTTAAAGCATTATAAACCATTAACCATGCCAACCAGCTACAAGGTAAATCACAACATTAAAAACCTTTTTTTAAAGCAGAAAAAGTATTTGAAAATTGGACAAAAAAACTGTTTAGGCAGTCCTAAAAGGCTTTAGAAAAGGAAAGAACTGCAATCCCATTAAGTATTGTGCAACGATGGAGAAATAGAAATATATTTTAAGTGTATTCAAAATAATAAGAAACATTCAAATATCTAAGTATTTTGAGAGCATAGCTGACCAACTCAATTACGGCCATTTGCTGTGCTTCATTGATGTTCCCTGCAAGTGCTTTTGGCATAATTTGCTTGCTATGACTGTAATATTATACAGTTTAATATTATGCAGTTTCTGTACAGAAAATAACCTGCTGTTAAAAAAAGTTCAGCTGTTAAACATGATCATTTATTTTAAAAAATGAAATAATGTAGGCTAATGGCTTCAACAAAAACATATGCCATAATTTAACAACCTTTTAACTCACAGTAAGAGTTATAAGTTATTCTTAAAAAAATAACTTCCTTGTAGAGACAATTTATTTCGGAAACCAACTGTTGCACACTATGTTTAGTGCCTATACACTAGAATCACCGAGGTTATGCAAGGTTGCCAATCGTGATTGTAGCAACACTATGGGAAACAAAAACATATATACAGTCCATCAGCTGTCAGGGTTTGATTCAGTTTGTCTGTGAATTCACTGTTCACCCTCTGTTTGTTTACTTTCAGATGACCCAGTTTTCCTATGTGCTTCTTTGATGCTTAAGAAATTTGTGCGCAACTCACTGTCCCTCGACCTAATCTTGTGACTGTTCTACCTGTGTCAGTGGCTGGTGAATCAGAAGCTGTAGAGGAGCCCGTTCAAGCTGGTGCACAAACTGGTGGAAGGTTGAAAAATTGTGCTGTGCTGAAAGACTTGCCCATTTAAACCCTGAGCAAAGCAAACAAATTGTTCAGCAGATGCATCTCTATCCCTCTCTTTTCTCTGATGTCCCCAGTAGAACTTCAGTTTTAGAACATGACGTTGATGTTGGGCAAGCTAAACCAATTAATCAGCACCCATACCGGGTTAATCCTATCAAGCGAAATTTATGTTACAGAATGGCCTGGCCCAACATAGTCAAAGTCCTTGGAGTTCTCCCTGTTTGCTGGTCCCAAAGGCAGATGGCACCTTTCGTTTCTGCACTGATTTGTCAATGCGGTAACAAAACTATTCTATTCCACTCCCACGTATGGATGCTTGTGTGGATAGAGTGGGATTAGCAAAATGTTTCACAAAGTTGGACTTATTAAAAGGCTGCTGGCAAACGCCATTGACTGCTCGTGCCTCAGAAATTGCTGCATTTACCACACCGGACTATTTCCTACAATCTGATACGAAATGCCCCAGCCACTTTTCAGAGGCTGATGCATATTGTGGTTGGAGATATACCAAACTGTGATACATATCTTTATGAAATTGTGGTCTAGGAAGACCACATTAAAACATTGGACTTGGTCTTTGACAGACTAGTGTGCACTTAACTAACCCTAAAATATGAGGTTGGAAAGGCCACAGTGAGCTACCTGGGGAAAAAGGCGGAACTTGGCTTTGTAAAGCCAGTGGAAATTAAAGACAGACAGGGGACTGAAGTGTGTGGTTGCCTTTCTTTTTCTTATATTTTGTTTACATTCTTCTTTTCTTGTTGTTACCTTCTCTCCCGACCCCTAGATGGGTAGAGGAATGTAACATCTAGTTTGAGTATTCCCTGTTCTGTTTAATTGATTGCTACTATAAGTACTCTCTGTTATTTAAAATTGATTGCTACTATAAGTACTCTCTGTTATTTAAAATTGATTGCTAGTATAAGTACTCTCTGTTATTTAAAATTGATTGCTACTATAAGTACTCTCTGTTATTTAAAATTGATTGCTAGTATAAGTACACTCTGTTCTGTTCGGTCGAAGGGGACATTTGCTCAATTCATTCTTTCAGATGGGACTGGGGATGAGCTCAAAATTTGTCTTTGTATATTGTTGTATTGTTGTATCGTCTTTCCTGCCAATCTGACTCTACAAGACGACTTCGCCATCCAGATTGGCTCCTCGACGATCACCTTATCAAGGTCTGCCAGAAATCTTGGAGTGATCTTTGAGGACCAGCTGACCTTCAAAGATCACATCACAAAGACAGCTAGATCATGCAGGTTTGCACTTCACAACGTTAGGATCAGGCTGTTCCTAACGGAGAAAGCAACACAACTTCTAGTAAAGGCCATGGTCATTTCCAGACTGGATTATTGCAATGCTCTTCTGGTTGCTCCTACTAGTGCAATCAAACCCCTGCAACTGATCCAGAACGCCACAGCTCGTCTGGTCTTCAATGAACCCAGAAGGGCACACGTCACTCCACTCTTCATCTCTCTGCACTGGCTCCCACTTGCAGCTCGCATCAAATTCAAAGTATTGACACTTGCTTACAGAACTAACGCAGGCTCAGCACCCTCATACTTCCACACGCTATTTCAAATCTACACTCCTACCAGAAGCCTCTGATCGATCAATGAGTGACGACTCGTGGTACCTTCACAGAGAGGCACAAAATCACTCTCAAGAATATTTGCGTTCACCATTCCTTGCTGGTGGAACAATCTCCCTGCCTTCATCTGGAATGCAGAATCCTTGGCAATATTCAAAAGACTGCTAAAAACTCATTTTTTCGTGAACACCTAACATGACACACACACACACACACACACACACACACACACACACACCACCTCAGGTCCCTGGATTGTACTACTACTAGTATGTGTAATGTTT
Source organism: Rhodeus uyekii (assembly GCA_037043235.1). Taxonomy (NCBI): domain Eukaryota; kingdom Metazoa; phylum Chordata; class Actinopteri; order Cypriniformes; family Acheilognathidae; genus Rhodeus; species Rhodeus uyekii. The sequence goes on along the minus strand of JAWRVZ010000018.1, from coordinate 2,941,382 downwards.
GAAACTTTGCATTGTAAGCACTCTTGTGTACTTTTGCATCTTCAGGATAAATTGCTTTCTGTGTTCAGCAAATTGTAAGTCACTTTGGATAAAAGCGTCTGCTAAATGAATAAATATAAATATAATTAGTTAATTAATATCACTGAGTACTTATTTGAGTACGTAAGTACAATGTAACTATGACACCTTAAAATAAAGTGTAACCTTTAATACTCTATTTCAGTTGGAGGAGCAAACTAAGTAAGTGGAAAGTAAGTGGAAATACTGTGTCTAAAATGTAAGTTTACTTTTTAACTTCTTGTTCATTGAATTGTTGTATAAAAGCAATATAACACTCTTGATGGAGTAATAGAGGCTGTGTGTCCATTAAGACCACTATGACCCAATATATCATAAATACTTTTGTTTCAATACAAAGGGAAATTTCCCTAATAATTTGTTGGTATAGTCATTGCCAAACAAAGAGCACACTTTAGTCATGTTGCATTCACGTGGCTATGTACCTATTCATTATTAGACTGCATCTGGCCTGAAGAAATTGTTTAAGACAGGTAATTATCAATGATCAGGCAAAGGAGAAATTCCACAAATAATGCGTTCTAATGAGGCTTTGAAACTTGGCAGGAAATCAAAGAGCAAATAGTTGCTTACCCCATAATTTAGATGACCTACCTAGTTCAAAAATAGTTCTTTAATAAATTCAGTCCTAAAGGTTTGCTGCTCATGCTATATGCTGCAAATCCGAGAGATTTTTTTAATTATCTTAAATTAAAGGCAGATTCTATCTTGCAAGCACACCACATATAGTCAGTCTATGAGACATCCTATAAGCCCTCTATTTTATTTCAGCTTTATTTTAACTCTTTTACAAGAGTACACTGGTGTTTCCCCTTTGTAGTTTGCACACCAAATGCCATGCCAAATCCCTTCTGGGCTTGCGGTTTCCTGCGACTATCCATCTGTACAAGCTCTGCAATGGACTCCAAAGGAAAACACAGATGAACTGATGTAAATGTGAGCTGCAAAGATATGTTTCATCTCCCAGGGACCTTTTATTTTATTGGGCTGCGCATCAGCCTTTGCGCATAATATCTTATCACATGCAATGCAATCAGGTTTTACTCTTTCTGAAGTTGCAAAAAAGCGGTCATTTAGTCTTTCTCTTAGTCTTTAGAGAGGTAAAATCTCAACTACCCTAATGACCTACTTATCTCTGTTAGAAGGAGGGGACCGAAAATGAGAGGAGAGATGAGCTCAACGGAAGCTGCTGTAACTGATAAAAACATGAAAAAGGAAATGTTTTATTACTTGCCGCTAAGCTGCACAAAGGAAGTTGTAGGTTACCAAGAGTAGTCCTACTACTCTCACTTCACTGTCTCTAACTTCAGTTCTAGCAACATGACCTGGAAAAAAATTGAAAAGATGGCAGTTTTATATGAATCATGCCACATGTAAAATAAAATGGAAGCCAATGCATACTCTGACCTCCCTTTTTTCAATAGGAACTCTTTCCACTAGCATTGATGTTGGTTTTCTGGCCTCTACTCAGCATTTCAGTTTACCTTGAAGATGTTTAATGGGGTTCAAGTGTAAGCAGGATGGTCAACGTCTTCCACGCTAGACCTATAAACCACACAAGGGTCCTGCTCAACCAAAAATGTTTGTCTAAGGAAATTGTTTGGTTGTTGCTTGATTTTATGCACCTGCTATTAATGAGCGTAGCTGAAACAACCAAAACCTGTTCATTAGAATGGAGTGTTTACATGCTTTTGTCCTGTTTTGAAGCACACAGAGGGCATCTTTACAAATGAATTGCATTCAACGGAAGATCAGAGCAATTTAGAGTCTTTAGTTATGTCAAAGCACTTATCCTAGATAATTGTGGTCATTTTGTTGTAAAGTCAGTATATTAACTATTTGCACATGGTCAGAGCATTTAATGGATGTTACGGGCCTTGCTGTTTATGCCTGCTGTGACAGAGACAATGGTGATTGTAAATGTCTGCCTTTGAACTACGAATCACCATTTCCACATCAAGAACACTGCATGTAAAATGTTAGGTTTTTGTTCCTAAATTACACACCCTTCATATTGTTATTCTTTGTCTAAATTGAGAATTTATTTGAAAGCCACAGTAAAACAATCCCATTTGAGAGGAAAATGGCCTGAAATGTTTTATAATGCAACTTTCCTTCCCACATATTCCTGCCTCAATGTGGAAATAATGAGAAAGGGAAATTCAAAGTATATAATTACATTTCTATTTCTCTAAAAGTAACTAGTAACTAAAATACACCTAGTTCTGAAAAAACAAACAAACACACACACACACACACACACACACACACACACACACATATATATATATATATATATATATATATATATATATATATATATATATATATATATATATATACATACAGCTATTTAAAAACAAATCTGGTTTTGCTAGATCAAATAGATCCAGTTTTACTTTTGATCAAAAATATTCAGTCCTGGTTAGCATAAAAGACTTCTCTCAATATTATTAAAATAATTAAAAAAAACTTAAAATAATCCCATAAATGCAAATTACATATATATCATGCATATTACAAAAAAAACTGCTCAAAATATATCATTCAGAACCACCATTATCAGTTTACAGAGCAGATTGCTGTAGCTTAGGTATGGGTGGGATGTGAATCCCTACTGAGGTTATGATTATCATCCTCCCATCCTGCCAAATGAATCTAATAGGAGTCTAAAGGGAGATTACACCTAACACTGCAAGCTTTCAAATTCAAATTTTCAACCAAGACCAAGATCCAAAATGTAGCTATGAAGCTTTAGTTTCTTTTAGGCAGAGCTGCTTATACCGTAGCAAGTGATTTTCAGTAGGTCATAAAGTGCGTGTTTAATCTTGAGGGACTTCCAGATGTGCAACTCAGCTCTCAGGGAAGCAGCTTTAGTTGTTTACAATTATATTCATTCTCATCCCCCAACTTTTTTTTAAGGTTATATAAATATCATCCCAGTGGGATGATATTTATACATCCCAGTCAATCTTTGTAGTTTATTTAAATAAATACTGAATTAAAGCATAAAGTCTTTGAGACATACCTAAAATCTTTTGCTGACTGAATACTCAGAAGAAGCCACAGGCAACATTTAATTTCCAAGACAGCAATACAGTTTTTATGAAAGCTGTTTTTCATGAGTTTTTAAATATAATGTACTGTGATCACTACCATTCATTCAATTTCCAGTGAAATTATTCTGCTGGAACATTTTTATCCACAAAGCGTGACATCATTAAAAAATAAAGCAATTACTGCATTTAGTGGAATATCACCTATTTAACCTGTTTTATTGATTTTTGTCTTTCAAACAGAACAATCAAAATCTTCTGGTTGAACACAATTCTGAAGCCCAACTGTAACATTTACCGAAGATAAGGTAAAGGATAAGTGCTTAGGTCACAACCTCACGAGAATGTTGGTGATATTGGCCTTAGACCAGTTCATATTTAAGAGAATCAACAAAACTGTTCTGAAATCAGTATAAGCCGCAATATTCCAACCATGAGCAGTTTTACCAGATGACACCATAATGATTCTTTGAGAGTTATTGTCATAACATACTGCCCTTCGAATAATGCCACACTCTTTGAATGAGTCCTTACAGGCTTATCCATTAGCACACTTTATTATTACATCAGTGTCTTCTCTTTAGTACAAAGAAAGCTGATATTCATTAATAAACATCCAGTCAAGAGATGTTACAACAAGCTCATCAGGGATTTTCTGTACATTTAAAAAGTCGGCCAAATGTTTTGTGACATTGGGAAATGTTTAATCAGTGTCTAAAACCATATGCTTGTGGTAATTATAATCACCACAGTTGATCAGCATGTACAAAATGAAAATAAATTCCCTTTTATGTTCCTAATATTCTGAAAAAATACAGTTGTTCAGACATTTGCATGATGTGGGATATGATGATGATTGACGCCTCACAGCGTCAGTCTTGCAATTAGCAGAGGTGTTAAAACTATTTTATTTATTCACTATATTTGTCATAAAGAACTTTTCATTACTAATATTCCAGTAATCAAATTGCTAATGAATTCAGACTTGATTAAAATTAAGCCATGAAACATTAATGTCAAATACTAAAGTTTGTAAATGGAACATACTTAATAACCAAGTTCAACAAGAGGAGAAGCTTGCACACAGAATTGTAGAAGATTTCTTACAAAATAATTATAGTTCAGTGTTGGTTATTGTTTGGGTCAACAACTCGGTTGTTTTTGGACTATATTGTGGATCTAATAATGATTATTTAGATGTATCTTCATCTTCCTCATCATGATTTAGCATTATGTTTGTTAGCATGCATGTGCTTGCTGTCACACTTTCACACATGCTAACAAACATAACGCTAAATCATTCTGCTTAGTTTTCTGCGATTACACTACATGAAATTCAGTCAGCGATCCCTGCTGTATTCATTTTATAAGAAACTATTGTTTCAATGACAAGAAACAATTAGTTTTAGTGAATGTCCTTTGCCCTATATACAGTACACAGATGCTGCTCATCTGCTGTCGCATGCTAAAAGATTTGCGGGAGCTGTGTGGCCTCTTAGGATGAAGTTATTTTAACATTTGGATGCATTGCTTCAGTTTCTAGCTTGCTGAGTATTCAAACTTCTGTGCAAAAATCAGAAAAAAAACAACGCTTTTAAATATGAACTCATCATCATTTATGGTAACTGTTAAGATCATTATTTAAGTGAGTGATCCAAAGCATTTTTAAAAGGTAATTTATGCAGCACAGTCTATCATGGTTGTGAGTGAACAAAAAACATACTAAGTATCTCATTTTACTCTTTTTTTGAGTCATTTATGCTTTCTAGCATTAATGAAATACAGATGTTCTCAACATCAGAGGGGAACAAAGAAAATGCTATCTTCACCTTGATAACCCTCACCAGATACGCAGCGTACCACACACAAAGCTCCACCTCATTTTGAAGCACCACCTCATTTTGAACATCAGATCAGATACGGACACTTAAAACGAAAATAATCAATGAAACGCATACATTTTGTCTCCCTAATCCATCTCCCCTGCAGCATTATTACAAAATTGTTTTTGGTGCATATAATCTGTAATATGTATCATCAGTGAAGGAAAGGATAAGGATCTATTAATAAATAATTATTTAAATTACAAATTATTTTATTTTATTGAAGGATACAAACTGTTTGTCAAAGAATAAGTGTAAAAGCATGAAAATAGATAGCTGAATTTATGTTTAGGAAGTAAATCATCATATTTGAGGATTCAGGGCATGAAAAAGTTTGAAAACATCTGTTGCAAAGCTGCATAAATCTGTAAGTGTAGTTTATTTTTCAAGGATCTTATGTATCTGTTATGGTGTTGCAAGGACGAGGAGACGTGAGGATCTAAGAGCAGCATTTTCTTTTTTTTAAGAATACGCACAAAGATCCAATCATCTTAAATTAACAAAATGTTCCGCGATGAGTGTTGAGGAGTGCATTTCATGGCTTCAAAACCGCCCCAGAGCCATTTCACATATTCTTCTCCGTCCTGTTTTGTAATTAAGAGTTTTAATTAGAAGCCACTCTTAATCTCACAGTGTGTGACCGCAGCCAAACACTCAGACAGCCAGAAATTCTGCAGAATGTGAAGGAGTCATCAGCTCCTCACTCACTGCAACAGATAATCTGTCTGCAACACCCAAGCAGGTTTAGGCAAGAACATTTGGGAAATATCAAATTATCATTCTAATGTTAAAAACATTGCAGTCTATTTTAGTGGGCTGTGGGGAATAAACATTTAGGAACCACTTTAGAGAATGAGAAAGCAGCGTGAACTGACACGGCCTGATGAATAAAGTAGAGAAATTTGAATAAACGGATGTGTTTGCATACTGATTGGTTCCCAGCTATGTGTCCTTGATTATTAATTCTTCCTTCCTGCTGTTTCCTGTTCCCTGCTTGCATTGTGAGAAACTTCTCCTGATCAACAGGCCTCGACCCACAGGGATGCATGAAGGTGGTGATTCAGTGAGTGTTCAACAGCACTGGCTCGGGTTCAAGGAAGACTCCTTGGGTCATTTGGTGTGCTGCTTAACCACTTTAAATGAGCTGACATGCAGACGGTTCAAAAAGCTTTTGCTGTGGGCTGTTGCTGACTTTCTGAAAAGTAAGACTTAAAGACAAAAACAAACAAAACAAAAAAAACACTTCTCCACTGTTGAGTTCCCATATCACCGTAAAAGCTTGCACTGCTTCAGATTTGAAATGATAAGGATCCACATAATGGTTTTCTCAAAAAATTGTCAGCAACACCAGTGTTGTCTCAAGAGATCGCATCTTTTCTGAGCCGAAAAGTGGGAAAATGTTGATCCACTTTCAAAATCAAGGAAATGCCTCAACAGTCACTTCCTACTCACACTTTGCATGCATTTACCCTTGGTGGTAGTTTTTGGTCCATTTTATGCGTAAAACAAAATAGCAACTCTTCAGCTCCATTTGGGAGATAATAATACCTCATTTGTTTATAGTGTGAAACTGCAGAATTCATTGTGGTAGAAGAGACAAAGCATGTTTGAGGTCAGTGTAATATTTCTGCGTTCAGAACTGGTGGTGCGGTTCGTAAAAGATGGTTAAAAGAGCACATGGATTGGTTTGCAGATGGGTGATGTCAGAATGTAGCCATATTTCATGTCAATAAGTGGGCAGTCAAAAGAAGTGACACACATGCACAATTTTACTTCACTCAGCAAAGAAGGGGAACAAACCAGAAACCAAAAAAAAAGAGAAAGAGCCACACTTGTACACAATAAAGACGATCCAACTTGTGGCCAGATTACATGCTAAGTCCCTGTGGGAAACATTAGTGAATATTATTCAGATTTATGGATGAAGAGAGGACAGAATGGAAGAAAGGAAGATTAAATCTCAATAGGAGGATACGTAGTGTCACAATTCTCTGATCATTTCAGCACTCTCTTGTTCCAAACCTGCATGACTTTCTTCCTTCTGCCGAACATAAAAGAAGAACATTTTGTTTGAACAAACTGAGACATTTCAAAAAAATATTATCTACTTTTATGTTCCACAGAAATAAGAAAATCATATAGGTTTGGAATGATATGTGAATGACAAAATTATGATAATTTTCATTTTTGGGTGGAGTATCCATTTAAGCACAAACCATTGTAGATTTCTACAATGGTTGGTTTTACTTACTGGTGTTACACGGTGTTCGGCCGTACACCAATACAGTAATCCCTTGTTTATCGTGGTTAATATGGACAGGAACCCCCCGTGATAGGTGAAAATCCACAAAGTAGGATTGCCCCCCTAGGAATTTCCGTAGGTACCAGAATGTGAAAAATATGTATATTTATACTTCATATATATATTTTAATTAAATCTATTTAATTATAAAACCTTAATATATATTTTTTTAAATTCTCTCTCTCATACGATACGTATTATGGTGCTCTACTCTCATCAATGACAGTGGTATCTTGAGACTTGACTCCAGTAATGACGACGATGACAGACCTGTGTTGATGATGGTGTTACTACACTAGTATAATGAGGCCTTTAAATCAGTTCGGAAAGCACCTCCTCGTCAGATTTCGGTGCTGGATTGTCAACATTTGCTTCTGAGAGAGGCGAAGAGGCTCCCACTCCACTGTGCTCTCATTCGCCGATCTCGTGCCGGGAATCAATCATTGTCTGAGTGTCGTGGGTGTGTACAAAGCCTCTGAGAGAGTTTCTCACTTTGTCTGGCATACTGGGAAACTGTTTCTCTCGCATCACGATGAAACAATGGTGCTTTCCGTAATACGGCTGCTGATATAGCAGTATTTTTTTATTTGTATTTTTCTATTAATATTTAAAAAAAATCCGCGATGCACCGAGGCCGCGAAACTTGAACCACGAAGTGGCGAGGGATTACTGTACTTCCTTACAGTTTTTTTAACAGTGCCATAGCCAGATTTTTCCATAAAAAAATGCTGGGTCCATACTTGAAATGAAGGGTCCACTATATATTCACTACTCAAACAGATTAAGGAGATTCTTAATCTAGATCTCAATGAAAGGAATATTGTTAAGAGCAAAATTCTGTGACAATTGTCAATGGAAACCAAAATCATCAACACGCTGGATTCAAAATCATTCCAAAAATCAATTAATCAAGTTACAGGCTGATCAAACTTGCACGAAGTTCATCACAACAACTGATAATGTAAGTCAATAGTGTATGAATGGCCCTAACGTGCCTGTATGCAGTCACACAGGTGGGTGGTGCCCTGAGGGATCTCCTTCCAGACATGGATCAGTGAGCTCCTAGACTGTCTGTGGTGCTACTCAGGTCTGGGGAATTTGAGGCCCTGTCAATTTCATCAATGCCTTTGTCATCCAAAAAACGAAGAGGAACACATGGCCACTGCACCAGCATAACATCTGACAATGGCTCTAAGTATTTTAAGTATCCCAGTCCTATCAGTAGTAAGGGAACCTTTGGCTACCACGTGGAGGTCTCTGTGACCCTCCAAGAATTTTTTTTAAGTGATCAAAAATCTGGAAGGGGGGATGGACATGTGGGGATGGACATCTGGAAGGGGCCAGTGACATCCCAACCCCACGGAAAGTTTTAAAGATTTCATTGCTCATGTCAGTCACAGTTGATTGCCTACACACTACGAAATCCTAACCCTACCCTAAACCCTAATTTAAGTATAGCATTGGAAGAACTTCCTGAAATCAGGTGGTGACAGGTGGTTTTGTGACAGAGTTGACCAATTAAATCGACTGTGGGACAGGGTTTGGGAAAACTCTCAACTGATTGAGAAAAATAAATCATTTGTTTAGCATAGATCACTGAGGCAGCAGGATCCTGGATGTGCATGGATTTCAACTAGGGAAAAGATACATTTGTGGAAAAGATGCCTGTAGAGAACAGAGACAAGTGGGATAGCTCACATTCAAGGCAACTCTCATTCTCTCTTGCATCTAAGAACTCCCAAACTGAAGTGGACTCAGAGAAATGAAAAGCTCCCTTGCAAAATTCTTCTTCTCAGTGCATCTTTTTGGGGCTGCTGTATTTCATTCAACACCTCTGAATTATGTTCTTTGTTAAGAATGATGAGAATGAGGTGACTCGAGAGCTAAGAGAATACTGTGTGTGTTTGTGTGAGTGTGAGTTTGAAATATGCCGAGTGGGCCTCCAACAGCTGGCACTGCTGAGGTGGCAAACTCTTGGAATATCTCACTGGCATCTGTCAGTATGTGACAGTGTCTCTGGTAAAGCCTACAAACAGATGTTTACTATTGTAAAGATGTTTTAAATTTGTCACTGAAAAACTAACCACATCTCATTATTCCATGAAGTCTTGACAGGTAAACTTCTCACTTCTAAAGCACCTGCAAAGTCACAAATGCTTCATAGAAAATTCTGCTGTTATTTATTGATTTGTGTCTGTAAAGATTGCTAATTTCATTATAATTATGCATAAATAATAAGAAATGAAACTGCATGAGTGCTATGGTAATATCAGTGAAAGAGATGAGTGTGTGTCTGTTAATGCATCTCTGTAAGTGCATCTGTGTAATATGTAGATGATTATTTCCAAACAATCTTTGAATGAAAAAAAGAGACAGATGGAGAGAGAATGAAACAGAGTGAGGGGGATGAGAAGAACCAAATTAAACTGATAAGAGTAGCCAGATGCCTCACAGGGAATTTCAACATAGCAGCTCTGTTCCAAAACTTAGTGAGAAGAGCTGCGCCGCTATTTATTAGCCATATTGGCAGCTGCCTTCTAAAGTAGCATTCAAACTAAAACAGAAACTCTTAAGACATCACTCCTAAGTAGATTGACGTGCTCTACATAGCAATACCATTACATTTCACGAAAATAGAATCGTCTGACAGTTGTTTCCATTAAAGTTTGAATTTTGGTAAGCTAATGACATAATTGTCGAATAAGCAAATGCACAGCTAACAGAGAGTGTAGTGTAAAACTACACTGACCTATATAATTTTCAGTATTAAATTAATTAACTAATTATTCCAACCCAGGATCACTGGAAAAATGTGGCTGGGGCGACATTTCTCTGAAATGATATTGCATTGCTTGTTGCATATTTCACAGCTCTTTCAAAGCGAATCAAGTAATAAGTGATGCAAAAATCCAGTTCAATTTTATCCAAAACAGATGAATGTTTTATTATGCTTGTTGTTGTACGTATCAAGGCAGTTTGGAAATGTCCTGTGAGTGTGCTCTGACGTGTTTGAAAATAATGTAAATCTACTAAACCATACCCTAAACCTAACGAACAAAGGTTTTAAGATAAAAATGCATTTACTGAAGCTACCATGTCATTCTAGCTTCCTTCTACAAGGCTTTGATCTGTTTTACTGTGACTTTTACAGGTCTCAACTGTAAAATGCTGTACAAGGAAAGCAAGATTAGTGTGTCAAAAATAAAGCCATACATATGGAGTTGGTTATGTAATGCAAATGTCAAAATGTACTAGTTTACAAATCATGCAGTATGGAAAAGGTATTTAAAGGGTCATAGTAGACCTATTGTGCAATAAATCGCAAAAAGCAAAGCTTAATTGATCATTTCTAATCATAATTTGTGTGAACTGTTATAAAATGTTTTTGGAAAGCTGGAAACTACAGTGAATTGTAAATTTTTAGAGTGTTGCACAAAAAAAAAAATTCCTGGGTTGTAATAAGTGTTGCATTACAATACAAGTAGCACTAGTTATGTAATCAGATTACTTTTTCAAATAACTAACATTACTTTTAAATTTACAAGAAAATACTTTTTCAAATAACTAACTCAAGGTTAGTTAACCCATGAGGCCACAGGAGGTACGTCCATATTACAGTGATCCCTCATTTATTGCGATCAATGTGGACCGGAACTCCCCGCGATAGATGAAAATTCGTGAAGTAGGATCAGCCAATCAGCTCACGGGATACATCCACTCGTGCTATCATTCGTCGATCTCGCGACGGGAACCAATCACATGTTTTGTCTGAGTGCCGTGTGTGTGTACAAAGCCTCTGAGAGAGTGTCTCTCTTTGTGTGGCATCCTGGGAAACCGTTTCTCTCGCATCACGATAAAGCAACGCTGCTTTCCGCAATACGGTTGCCGATATGGCGGTATTTTTTAATTTGAATTTTTTGATAAATATATATTTTTTAAATCCGCGATGCACTGAGGCCGCGGAACTTGAACCGCGAAGTGGCAAGGGATTACTGTATATACTGCACACACTCAAACTATATGGAACGCACTTTTTAGCTGTCATAAAATAATTACTTAAGTACCTACTCAGGAAAGTATACAAATTCGGATACAGCCAAAGTGCTGAACTTTCTTCTTCTGCGTCCGATTCTTCTGTGGCCAGAATGGCAGCACCGCTGAAAGGTTTGTTTGAGCTTCACCCTCTACTTGTACAGGCATGATTTTGCATTACGTTCAGCCTGAGGCTTTTTCATTTCACATTTGAAAATAATGTGGTGCATTACTTTCCATAAAAACTAACACAATGAGTTACGTTTTAGGATGTAACACAATATTGTAACGCATTACTTTTAAAAGTAACTTTCCCCAACACTGGCTGTAATATGGCAGGACTTATTCCACAAGTATTTAGAAGAATTTTATGATTGCACAAACAGGTGACAAACAAGGTTGAAGAAAGCTTAATTGTATGCAAATGAGCTGCGATGTGCTGACAGTGATCTACTACTTGATACAATGGCTACTAGCATAGCACAGCTATGTTTTGGAACAGAGTGATAGTTTCCACTTGAACATTGTATATATAGCACTGTATATAAAGAATAGCAGTACCGTATTTTTTACTGTGTACCTGTAATGTCAAGAGTATTCTAAATAAGATAAACTGTCTTCTGCCTCTTTGAAACTGCTCGTTCCAGCTGGGCTGGCAAATCTGTCTCCACTCAGCATCTACGCTTACCCACACAAACAGTTATACTTCTGTGCTATTCACTCCATCGTACAAGCTGATAGCACGAACATCTAGGGAATGTGCTTTTACAACAACAGTCTCCCATAATGGCAAAAGCAAGAGCAGTGAGTAGTACAAGATCTCCGTTTCCCTTCCTTTGCATGTCCTCTCGTTGCACTCATCCCTTTCTCCTCAGTCTCCCTCCCTTGTAGTACATGCAGGTGTTTGGAGGAATAAACAGAAAGAGTATCATTGAAAATAAATAATAAAACAATTTGATTGCATAATCTATTCATCAACATTCTTCTATTTACAATGTCAAGTTGTAAAAAGTTTCACATTGCACTCCAACGTCTTCAGAATCAGGTTGGCATGAAAGAAAATGCAAAAAGCAGAAGAGAAACAAGCCTATTCAAAGCTTTATGGGCATTTATTTTATAATTTGTTCTTTGGTAATGTTTAAAGTGGTTACAACAGTCTGGAAGACAATCCTCCAGGCTATGCACACAGTTTTAGATCACTTTAAGACACTCATCATGACACCTACCCTCTTTAAAAAACTCAAACACAAGCTCACACACAGACCACAACTCAAAACAGACATTCCAGCTAATTATCTGCAAAAAGCCACTGACTCACATATGCTTAAGTTCAACAGCAAAACTATGATTAAACTAGTGCTTATTTTGAGCTGTAAGAAATTGTTAGGTCAGTGTGCTTAAAGGAGACAAAAGTACTCTTGGCTGTAATTGAATAGGCTTTATCTACACTAAAGAGGTTAAGTGTGTTCAAGAGATTAACCACTTGTGGTTATGTACAGTGCAGACCTCCCACGCGGCTTTAATGTGAGTTCATTCATTTATTAATTTTCCTCATACACATTGGAATCATCCTGTCTGTTGTTGTTTTTATACACCATATGTTTTGCTGCATTTTCCCAACTGTCGTTCCACAAAAATCTCTCTATGAACACATAATACAGATACTGATTTAAAAAATAACACATATTGGACTGAAACAGAATGAAATCCGTTCAGAACAGTTGAAAACCATTCTGTCAGGGTTCTGCCACATTCGGTCTAGTAATCTCTTGTTGTTGTGGCAGCAATGTCTCGAATTGTTTGTGCGTGTGTCCGCGTACGCGGCTTCGAGTGTTCGAGTTGCGTGTATGCTTGTCTGTGTGACGTCTCTTGTGTGTGTTATGATGTCCGGTCCCGATACTTTGGTCTGGTTCAGTTTCGGTTTTGTGTCGGGATTCAGGCATTCATGACTCGTGTGTTCGTCCTTGTTGTGAGCACGTGAGAACAGGAGTTTACTCGCTCTTGCACGCTCTACGTCATGTGAGTGGGCGCGGTTCAAGCTTTGCGAGAGCCGTGATCTCTCTCGTCTGTGTATTATGTTTAGCACGCGGATTGTGTTTTCTTGTCACACGCAGTTCGGTAGTTACCAGCTGTGCGTCGTCTTTGTTTAATGTGAACATGCAGCGATGCGCGTCCGCATTGGCTGCGTGTTCATGTCTTGTCTGTTACCCCGCCAGTCTTGTTTCATTGTCATTAGTTTGATTTGTTCCCAGCTGTGTCCTAATCAATTACCGTTCCTCCTGTGTTTATTCTCCCAGTGTCTGCTGTCTTGTGCTGTTTCGCCGTCATTCCATGGCTGTGCATCTTGTATCTGTCCAGTATTCAGTCGTGCTCTAGTCTTGTCCTAGTCCTAGTCCTGTTTGTGTTCTTAGTCTAGTCTTGTTTTTCCCCCTCAAGGTGGTTTTTGTTCTGTTTTATTTTGTTTGTTATAATAAATTCCCATTCTCATCTGCAACATTGAGTCCTCGTTCATCCTCTTCACCGAACCTGACACATTCATTCAAGATTGAACACTTTTTGAAAAGTCTTTTGCAAAGTTTCAAAACAACTAAAAAGTGAAGTGTGTAATTTTTGCACCACTGCACAGAATTGCAAAAACAATGATTGTTATCCAAGAAATGTCCAAAACACTCATTGGTAAAAAACAAAGGCTTGTCGGGCTGGTCGTGATGCTTAAGCAAACAGAGCAATGATTACTTGTTGTCTCTGCATATAAGAAACTGGAACTGGTCTGCAGAAAGTATTTTAATAGCAAAGGATTTCACACTAAGCTGATATCATATGGTAATGCTCATCAGCTTTTATGTGCAAGATTCAGAAAAGTGAGTAAGGATTTATGCAACTCTTTCTCAAGCCCCTCCACGTTTCCTTCCCAGAATTCTTCCTATTCTCTTCTCGTTGGTCAGTTCCAAACACACTCGGAAGCTGCGGACGTCACTATGCTCATACACATGCACAGACATATGAGAGGACTACGTCACTGGGCTCCTCAGCATCTGGGAAACAGCAAAGTTTGAGCGTACTTTCACTGCATGACTATAACTCTGAGAACAACATGGATTTTACAGTAATCTGTGTAGCGTCAGTCTAAAACAACTTTGGTCCAGTAGAGATTTTATAGTTGCTATATCCTTTGTACAGTGTGGGGTAGGTTGACATTAAAATAATCTTGAACAAGTATAAACTAAATGTACCCAGCTTTTCAAGAACTTTAAACTTAACTTTGAAATAAAAATTTAACACGTATTTAAAACAGACATTGAAACAAAACATTGCAGCCATCCCTGGCCTTCCCTATGTAGTTCACAATTTTTCGTTTTACTCGTAAAATCTTGGCCTACCCAGAAATACTCTGTGTATTTTAGCAAAGGTTTGTGTGTTTTAGCAAGTGTGTAATGGTTCTATTTTTTGCTCTCACAGCAGGCGTGCTGAATGAGATCTGCTGCTTGTCCCGAGAGGCACAACCGATGGCCTTTGTTCTACAAGGAAGCTGAGCATGCTCACTTGGTTTTTCCCACAGAACTGGGCCGATTCGGCACTCATAACATTGACACCGGCCCCCCTCCCCTCATGTGCAACGTCAGAAGCATGTAGCCCTGTCACTTCCTCCTGTCAACCCAACCTATTATTGTTCAGGACATCCTGTGAACACCTCCAAATCCAGCATCACTTCCAGGTCATGAATGGGATATGACAGTGCCGTTCTACCATAAGTGACCCCTCCTCAGTTTCATTGTGCAGGCCTTTTTTCCACATGCCTCTCCCAGCAGTCCAGCATTGTCATATCAGAGATGTAATCATCCTGGGAGGATGCGACCTCCTCCCTACTAGTACTGCTTACTGTAATAGCTGAAACATAAACCAGAATCATTAGCTGAAACATGTAGGCAGGCTTTGAGTTGAATTTGTGGAAGGAAGTCCTGGCAGACACGGAGAAAAGAAAGATCCGAAAGGGAGAGACAAGCAGCCTTGCCAAATGTCTTGAAGCAGGAAATAAGAGAAGCTGACCAAGTTTGACAGTGTTGAAGAAGAAAGTAGATGATTAGATCAAGGGATGAAGCACATAAATGGTGCGTCTTCCGGAGGATATTTCCTTTCCACAAATGTTATCTTCACCTCTGAAACTTCTGTTAAGACACATACCTCACTGGAAAAAAGTATCGTAAGACTACCCATGGTCTCTAACATAGCTCATGATGGTTTTGAGAAACACATCGCTGGTTGAAAACATCCTTTTGATAACTGACTTTCAAATGTGTAAAATCACAGATCCACCAAAAAAGAAGTGCATTAAAGAACAATTACAGTGGGATCCAAAAGGCCACAGTGACATTTTAGGACTTCGAAATTATTTTTAAGAAAATATAACCAAATGTTAAGTTAGTAGAATATATGAGTACGATTATTGCTTGGCAACTCACAAAATAAATATATGTACACAAAATAGATTTGAGCATAAACCATTTTATAATTTCAACTGTACTGTACATTACATCATCTGTCCCAATACCCACACTTGCTGTCTGTGCACTTGACCACGTATCCACATACATGACGTGGTTAATGTGGACCGGAACCCCCCGTGATAGGTGAAAATCCGCAAAGTAGGATTTCCCCCCTAGGAATTTCCTTATATGTGTGTGTAGGTACCAGAATGTTTAAAATATGTATATTTATACTTTATATATACAGTGGAATCCAGTTATGTCGACGGCCTCGGGGGTTGCAAAAAAGCGTTGAGATATCCGATGATCGAGATAACCAACAGCCAATATGGTCGATTTATTTGATGAAGCGATCGGCAGGCTATAAAATGTACATACACTGTATATGTTTGCTAACAACAAAAAGCATATGTGCACCAACTAACAGCAGAGATTTATCAGTATACAATAAAAATCACCTTTGTTTCTCGCTACCAACCTTTAATCATATTCTCACACAACACAATTTCACTCACAGCGTAAACACAGTCACAACACACATAAACACATTCGCTCATAATACAGTCATTTCGCTCTGATACAGTTCTGAAAAGTATTGCACACGCGGTTACTATGGTTTCTTTACAAAGTTTAAAATGCTTTGTTGCATTTTGCCTTTAACGGTCTGCTTGAAAACAAATGCTTCTATCAGTAACGACGTCTCACGCCGAGAATCAATCACGTGTCTTGTCTGAGTGCGTGGGTTTATACAAAACCTCTGAGAGAGTTTCTCTCTTTGTCTGGCATCCTGGGAAACCGTTTCTCTCGCATCATGATGAAAAAACGCTGCTTTCGCAATACGGCTGCCGATATGGCGGTATTTTTTATTTTTTATTTTCCGATGAATATTTTTGAAAAATACGCAATGCACTGAGGCCGCGAAACTTGAACTGCGAAGTGGCGAGGGATTACTGTATTTCTAGAGTTTGGCCAAAGTGTTCACAAGTGGACATGAAGACATGAAATACTTTTGTTTACTCAATGGGACAATCACCAGTTCGTGATTGCGGTGCTTGATTTGCACAAATAATTTCATCTTTGTATTGTCTACACAAACAAAGTGAGCAACATGTTACGTTTTACAACCAAATTATATGTAACTTTTTCCTAGCCAGCATCACTTCCAAAAAAAAAATTAAATGATCCTAGTGGGACACGTAAGTTCCTGAACGGGAAAAGTTTACAACTCTGAATCGTTATTAGGCCCTGTTCCACATGGCACTCTAAACATTCTGCACAGAGTCTGCATTTTAGGATGTCTCTTTGCGGCTGATATGCGCCCTCGTTGCACACGCAAAAAGCGTGGACTACAATTTGGGACAGGGCCATTGTTATTTTTCATAGTCCATATTAACAGTAGATGGGACCAGAACATGAACCTGTGGTGTGATGCGAAAGACAAAAACTTATACCAGTGTAGTATTAGGAAAGATATCAAGTATTCCAGCATGCTGAGTAATAAATAAATCCTGCACAATTTCAAGGTCAGTAGCCAAATCTGAACGATAGCCTGCCTGTCACACATTGCCTCACTGCGCAGTGAAGCAAATTTATTATTGTTAAGATGTTAGTATGACAAGGATAATGTCCCTGGGAGTGAGAATTCAGTTGACAGATGAGACCAGTATCTTCTTTGGTCATCTTATCGAATGACAGTCTCCAGATATAATTTTTGTTCTTCACTGCCAAGACATTTTGGTCTGTTCTGCTCATATTTTGCTTGCTTATCACTTGTTCTGCTTCCAGACAGACTGTAACTCTTTCACTGCGACTGATTAATGAACATTAGAGAGACTGTTTCAAATGACCCCTACAGTCAAGCCAGTTCCAAATGATCTGTACAGTAAAATAAACCTGGCTGATGAATCCAGTGGAGCAGTGAGCCTGTTCATATCCAAGCATCCTGAGGATTCTTATGAGTATTTTATCAACCCTAGTCTGTTGCACGTCTAACTCAAAGGCTAAACAAACACTTCTAGTCAACAGATTCCAGCTGAGGCAATATTTAAATGTTATTGACTGAAAATATTCCAAATTATTATCTTTTTAATATTTCAGTCTAATTTATGCCTACGCTGTACTTTAATTTTTGTATCTTCAGTGCCAACTTCTAACCACATCTTGGGTAACAATGACCGCGAAGTGATCTCAGATCATTGAAAAAACATAACATCAAACAGACAAACAGATCTCAAAACTTCAAAAAAATCAATCCCAGAATTCCCTAAGCTAAGATTGTAAGAAAACACTGGAGAAAGCTCTCCTGAAACACGAATAAACATGAATAAATGTATACTCTGCTCCTTTAACAGATGTCATCATGTTTGTATAAATTATGCAGATATTCTTCACCAGCACAGAAACTGCACAAGGAGTCAGGAAATTCAAACTAGGCCTATTAATTACTAAAACCTTTGTTGAAAAGCTCAAGTCTTTGTTTGTTTGGTTGCTGATTCAAAGTGGGCAAATCTGTTTCTTGTCAGTATTTCTCAAATGTACACAACGGAGGGCCATCTAGCAGTAGGTGTCCATCATATTCGTGTATTTTTCTTGGCATGTACATTGCCCCATGGTGCTTTTTAAGCTTTCTGGACCCAAACTCAGGCTCACTAACTATACAAGAGCCCTGTTGCAATCACAACATGCACAGCATTTCATTTCAGCATTCAACTCATTCGGTGGGGGGAGCAAGACATTTTTCTATTGGGTGGAAAACGGGTGGCATGAGGTCTATGACGGGTGGCAATACTAAAGCAAGGGCCCATGCATTGTTTTTGGGGATTTATGGCTTGATATATTGCATTACCACAAAGTAATCATCTATACTGTTTAAAATAAAAAAATATAAAACAAAGTTTTAGTATCTATCATGGCAACAAGTCAAGATACGATAATATGAAATACTTCAACAGATTCTAAATGTTTCTGAGTTTGTATCCCTAAAGAAGACAAGCAGTTTTGTTAATATTACATAGGCTGTTTGGATGGTATAAATCACGTTTTAGTGGAAGTTAAAGATAAAAAAAACGCTTTTATTTTTATTTTATTTGACAGTTATTAAGAGTTTCTTGATTGCTTACAATTCATGTAATAATTCACCATTTTCTCACAACTATAAACACAAACTATACACAAACCTCAAACTTTTGCCTCAAATTACACACAAAACTTAAAAACACCGACTACTTTCCTGCCTATGCAGTGAACACTAGTGAGATGAATTCATAACACTGTAACAAAAACTTTTTTAAGAATTATTTTGCAGCTAAGTGTCTATTACAGTACACTACATAAGTAAATTTAAATATACAGATACAGTAAAATACAGCAATGAACTTTCGGAAAAAAATCCATTTCAATGTGCAACTGTAAAATGATTCTGCAGTAGATGAAAAGCACTAGAAAAATTATCTTCAAATACCTAACAATTATAGATGAACTTGGTATGAACCACCATTCAGTATACTGCCAATTACAGTACAGTAAAAACAACTGAGCATCCAATGCACCGCACTATAGCAGATTCTTGGTCTTCTGACACGACACTATATCCATTGATTTCTCAGATCTACAAAAATACAGGACACATAAAAATGGCTTCAAATAAAGTTGACAATCACACAAGTTTTTAGGTGTACAACATGTGCTACAATTTAATGTACATAGTGAAATTTCCCTCATCAAAATTACTGCTACTGTTGCTAGCATAACTTGTGTAAGCATAAAAATCCTGTGATAGATGATTCTTTCAGCTCTCTCTCCACAATTTCGCTCACAGCTTAAACAGTCATTACATATTTGTGAGGTCATCACACTGTACTAGATTGCATACTTTCTGGTGTTCTGTCTGTCTAATGTGCTTTCTCAACAAATTCGGCTTCGTCCCGTCTTTTAATAACCTTCAATCCGTTCTTCATTCCGCAGCAACATTTGACATCCTGTACTGCCATTGCGTAATCAGCCAGTGCCGGCTTCCCGGACAAGCGCGATTCATTTGCACGCGGAAGAGTGAACATCTTCTGCTCTGCCTGCATCTGGGAGGACCGGGCCGTCTAAGAGTGCTTTGGGATGGGGATGCTCTAGCTGCTCCTTGAGAAGAGTAAGAACGATATGTGCTTTCACTTCAGAGAGTCTCCAAAAGTCTCCAATAACTCCAGATAAAGTCATCAGATTTGTCGCTAGTCGCTTTTTTGAAAATTTGTGCTAGAGTGGTCTGAAAACTCGCTAAATATAGCAACAAAGGCACCAAGTTGGCAACACTGACGTGCGATCCATGTGCAACGTGAACTCAGCGCATGCGCATTGAACTCTCAGTCACGAGATAACCATGTGAAGTGGCGAATATGTCCCTCATCTTTTGCTCAAGATACTAGGATTCGGCAACATAACAGAATCGACATAACCCACAAGAAAATACTGAGACAAATAGGGAGTTTGGCGGTTCCACTTCAAAAACATCGACATATTAGTATTGGCGAGTTAACCGTGACTCGAGATAAGTGAACTCCACTGAAAAAGCTAATACTTGACAAAAGCACATAATAAAATGTAACTTAAACCAAAATTAAAACATAAATATAAAAATAAAAACTAACTCAAAATATTGATATAATAGCATAAATAATACTAAAATATTGCCACAGATGACGGCCAGCAATTCTGTAAGCATCAAAATACTTTTTAAATACAAGATTTTAAATATCAACAATCATCAAAACTAAGTTGAAATGTTAAGATTTTATTGGGTAAAATCTTAGAAATCCTCAACACTTCTAAGAAACATTCTTGAAGTCCATTGTGGCACAACAGAAAGAAACAATGCAGAAAAATTGAGCAACTAGACAAGAAGAGCAATTGGAATAAGAGGTCAGTTGCAACATTAACAGGGTTTCAACACTCTCTGAGAGACTATCCAGACATCAGTTTGTTCAGCACTGCTCTTTGGTAGAGTGACTAGAGAGAACATAATACCTTTCTGAAGAAAATATTGACAACACTAAAGCTAAAGTGTCATGTCTGGCACACACCAAATATAGGCTCTCACCGAACTACCACTATTGCCATCAAGTCTACTGGAAAGCTGGTTGCCATCAAAAGGAACATGAATGGTGTTATAAACAGGCACATTGTTCATAAGCTCTATATAATGACAAAGACTCATTTACAGCAGGACAGTAGTCCAAGACAATTGAGTGATTCCAGACTTGAAAGACTTTTTCAGAGGCTTCTCTCTTCTTTGGAGAACAACCCAAAATGTGCCAAAGAAACAGATCGTTACCATCAGTTAGCACAACAAGCTTTGGATCTTGAGGTATTAATAACAGAATAATATACAGTCGTGAAAGTTTTATCCAGAGAGAGATAGAGATAAGAGTGCTCTTTAAGACACACAAGAAGTTCTGCTGATGTGAGAAGAGCTTTGTTTGGTCTTTCTGTGTCACAGGCACAGATAATTTAATACACTACTGGAATGAAATAATTCAACTCCCCAGGCCAGATCTATCGTCAAAGTCAAGAACACGATGCTAATAAACAGCCAGTCCTCCAAAAGTTCCAGGACAGTGAAGGATTGATGAAAATACAGCATTCGTTTCAAAGCGTTTCATTGTGAGTGCAATGGCTCACACTCCGGCTGCAGTTTTAATGTCTCTGCATAGAAAAATAGAAAGGTACTGTGTGAATAATGTGAAATTATAATTATTTAGTGTATGAAAACAACAAATATGTGATTTTGCAATAAGACATCACTGAGAAAGTAGACGTGGTGTATCCTTCTTTAAAAGCATAATAACTCCAAGGACTAAATTAGAAATGAGATAATGATGAGTTGAGATAATGATGTCTGGTGGGGATGGTACTGTGCCGATGAAGGATCCCTATATTTGCCATTAAACTAAATAAAACATTGTTGTAACCTGTAAAATTTTTTTTTTTTTTTATCTTACTTCAAAAACATGTACTGTAGAGATCAATAACCGAAATGGTCAATTATACACATATATTGATAACTATAACAGTCAATACAATCAATAGCCTTCTGTTTCTGGATTTTAGATACAGTATGTTCATTACAAATAAATAAGCAGTTCATTTATGGATGGTCATTTCTAATATTCACCACAAGATGGTGCATGGGAAGTTATTGGCCAAGAAATGCGTGAGGGTTCATGCTGTCTCCTTAAACCTTTTTTCCTTCTCATCTCTTTATTTTTGTGGACTTGACACTGTCCCTTCATGGAAGCAATATTTAACCATTTGAAAATATATTTCGAATTTCATTTTGAGAGAAATATGGAATTTAGCCTTCACATGTCCTCAGGGCTGAACACCAAGTTAAACTCAGTTGAATTAAATGTTGCAATAAAATAATAATACAACATAAAACATCAGAACATAAAAACATAACATAAACATAAAATATTTTCCTTAAATAACATGTCTACAAAGTCTAATTTCTAGAGAGACAATTCTTGACCACATCTACAGAATTAATGGACAATCCTGAAAATTAGAAACTGAATGAATGAATGCAAAATAAATTAATATATTGTCTCTCATACCATAAAAATGTTCAACAGATTTATGACAGTTTTTATACATTTATATTTTTATGCATTTGGCAGATGCTTTTATCCAAAGCAGCTTACATTACATTGACATTCAAACTCACGAGTTTGAGTAAGTGTCACAAGAAAGTTTGAGCTACGAGAAAGTGGGTTTTATATTAGGGTTTTGATTTTAACTATTGTATATTGTATGTTCCTCAAGGAACTTTAGGGAAAAAAATGAATTAGCATTGTAATTATGAAATACAACTCAAATCCAAAAGTTGATTAACACTAATGAATAACTTACAAAAGCCAGATCAGCTATAGAAAAATATCATATAAAAAATAAATACAGTGGAGTTCACTCAAGCAGAAAAAAGCGACAAATTCGCCACTTCACATGGTTATTTCGTGACTAATTAGCGTAGCTAGTTCACTGCGCATGCGCTGAGTTTGCCTTGCACGTGGATCGCGGTCCGCTGTGCTCACGGTTCACTCCCTGTCGTTGATCTCGTCTGAGGGAAAACACGCTGTAGCATCCCGCACGTTTTTTGTGATTTTGCAGTCTTTGTGTTTGCATTGTTGGAGAATATAATTAAAGGTTTGTATCAAGAATCGAAGGCGTTTTTTATTGTTGTGGTTTTACAATTGCCTTTTGTTGTTAGCAAACACACACTGTTCTGTGTATATGTACATTATTTTAGATGAATGCCGATCGCTTCATCAAACAAATCGCGGCAACACTGTTGTGTAAAAAGACACCAAAAACTCGAGCATGTACATTCTCATTTAATAACTCACATCATGTACATCAATATATTTTCATTTTTCTTTCTTGCGAGAGTTGTTGTCTTTGGGGCTCTGACAGCTGACAGCTGGCTGCGCTTCCACTATCACTCTGACAGCTGGCGTTGATAGGGTGTCTGACCTGTTAATTATGCAAGACGACGTGATTGGCTGTGCTGCCATGAGGGCGTGCTCTTCTCATCTCACTTCTTCTCATCTCATCAACACGCTTTCTTAAAGGGACGAGCCGCTGCACAGCGCAGAGAGGAGAGCGGGAGAGACTGCTTTTTCTTTTTGTTCTGATTCTGACTTGTGTTTTTCTTTTTATTGTGTGAATTTCGCGCACAAGCACTGTGTACCGAGCCTGAGCAGTTATGGATAATTGAAGTCACGCAAGCAACATTTGAAATTCGAAATGGGATCTTACACAAAAAAGTTGTGTGCGGGTTATGTCAATGATTTTTTACACAAAACCCAAAACCCGCTGGCTATATGAGCGTGCGGATTGTCTGCGTCTGCGGGTTATATGTGAGAAAATCTGTGTTAATATATGTAATATATGATATATGGGTTCTCTTTTTTCAACCCCTGAGGCCGTCGACGTAACCGAACTCCACTGTATTTTTAACCTCTTTATGCTGAAAAAGTTAATGTACATTTTCATTCGTTACTCATAGACTCTTTAGTTGAATAAAATGATAAATGAAGATGTTAAAGATTAATTTACTGAATAAGACAATGTGAGGTGTGCAAATTGCTCTACGCAACAACTGATCTGTTTACTCCAATTGATGTAGACAGATTAAACCCACATAATCTGACCACAACATGAGTGTAAGTGCAAGTGTGTCAGTGCAGGCAGAGATTAACATAAGCAGTCTAAACCATATTCTGCCGAGCAGGCAAATATGCTAATCTATAATCTATCCCATAAGGAAAGTTAATCAGAGTGTGCTCAATTTCCCAGTCCTGCAGCGAGGCGTGAAGAAACAAACCAGCGATCATGAACGGTACGGAGGGACCGGACTTTTACATTCCCATGTCCAATGCGACTGGCGTGGTGCGCAACCCTTACGAATACCCGCAGTTCTACTTGGCATCGCGAGGGGTCTTTTATTGTGTCACCGCATACATGTTCTTCCTCATCGTCACCTGCCTCGCCATCAACGGCCTCACACTGTATGTAACCGTTGAAAACACGAAGCTTCGGACCCCTCTGAACTACATCCTTCTGAACTTAGCTGTGGCTGATCTCTTTATGGTGTTTGGTGGATTCACGACAACCTTCTACACCTCCTTACATGGATATTTTGTCTTAGGAAGGGCTGGCTGCAACATGGAAGGCCTGTTCGCTACGCTCGGAGGTGAGATTGCGCTCTGGTCTCTGGTTGTCTTGGCTGTTGAGAGATGGGTGGTCGTCTGCAAGCCCTTTACCAAATTTCGCTTCACGCAACTCCACGCCACCTTCGGTGTTGCCTTTTCTTGGTCA
Organism: Rhodeus uyekii; assembly: GCA_037043235.1. Classification (NCBI taxonomy): domain Eukaryota; kingdom Metazoa; phylum Chordata; class Actinopteri; order Cypriniformes; family Acheilognathidae; genus Rhodeus; species Rhodeus uyekii. Next base: position 2,916,685 of record JAWRVZ010000018.1, on the reverse strand, counting down.
ATGGCCTGTTCGTGCGCCATACCACCTCTAATCGGATGGTCCCGCTACATTCCTGAGGGCTTGCAGTGTTCGTGCGGAGTGGATTATTACACATTGAATCCTGAGACTGAAAATGAGTCCTTTGTGATCTACATGTTCGTTGTGCACTTCTCAATCCCTCTCCTCATTATTTCTTTCTGCTATGGCCGTCTGCTCTGCACTGTCAAGGTAGCAGCCGCCCAGCAGCAAGAATCTGAGACTACCCAGAGGGCTGAGCGAGAAGTGACCCGAATGGTTATCCTCATGGTCATCGCTTTCCTAATATGTTGGGTCCCGTACGCCAGTGTCGCCTGGTATATCTTCACCCACCAGGGGAGTGAGTTCAGCCCCATTTTCATGACCATCCCAGCATTCTTTGCCAAGAGCTCGGCGCTCTACAACCCGCTCATTTACGTCTGTATGAACAAGCAGTTCCGTCACTCCATGATGTTAATAGTGTTCTGTGGACAGGATCCCTTCCACGACGAGGAGGAAGAAAGTTCCACCTCAAAGTCCAAGACAGGCACCTCAACGGTTTCCTCTAGCTCCACATCTTCTGCCTGAGGGTCACGTTCAAGGCTATTAGCGGAATACATACTTCGACTGCCTGCAACCTGTAACAGCTACTTCCCTGAAGGACATTTGGAAAACTCTGAAACGGCAGATGGAGTTGTATTCTAATATTTCATTACACAGACATTTCAATACAGCTCAGACTGTGAATGGGATAAAACGATTTTATGTCAATTGTAATATCTGCAATTATTATTATTATAGTGTGACAAGAACAGCACTTTATATATTGTGTGAATTCAGAGGTGTCACGCAGTATTTCTTCTTTCAAATCCTGCTATTATGTTCATAATTGGGATTTTAAATATTTGAGGTCAGTAAGATTTTATTATTTTAATTTGAAAGAAATTAATGTTTTTATTTATCAATGATGCATTAAATATATCAAAAGTGAAATGAAAGACTTCTACATTGTTACATGTAGAAACTTCGGTCCTTCGGATGAGACGTTAAACCGAGGTCCTGACTCTCTGTGGTCATTAAAAATCCCAGGATGTCCTTCATAAAGAGTAGGGGTGTAACCCCGGCATCCTGGCCAAATTTGTCCTTCCTAACCATCCCCTTTCTCTGATTGGCTTCATCACTCTTGTCTCCTCTCCAATAAGTTGGTGTGTGGTGAGCGTTCTGGCGCAATATGGCTGCCGTGCACTCTAGTGGCGGTTGAGGGGATTCCCCCGTTCTACGGAGCGCTTTGAGTGTCTATGATAAACCACTACATAAATGTAATGAATTATTACTATTATTATTACACAAGATTTTTTTAAGAACAAAATGCATCACGGTTTCTACAAAACTGTTAAGCAGCACAGCTGTTCAACACTGATAATAATAAGAAATGTTTCTTGAGCAGCAAATCTACATGTTAGAATGATTTCCGAAGGATCATGTGACACTGAAGACTGAAGTAATGATGCTGAAAATTCAGCTTTAACATCATGAATAAATTACATTTTGAAAAATATTAAAATAGAAAACAAATAAAAATTCTGTTAATATTGTAATCATATTTCCCTATGTGTGTGTGTGTATATATATATATATATATATATACACATACACACACACATACATACACGCATAGGGATATATATATATATATATATATATATATATATATATATATGTTTACATTAATTTGAGCAGAATAAAATAACTACGTAGCACCAGTATATCAATCAAGCAAATGCAAACATTATAGCTGAGCCGCTGATCATTGCAACAATTAATCTCAATGTTACCTTTTACAAGCTGCAAGAGAAAGAGCTAAACAGGATCAAGATAAATACAAAGGCATTCACAGATTGAATCAAAAACGTTATTATTTGATTCAATGTAAATGGCAAAATATGTTTTAAACTTAATTTTATTTACTGTATGTACTGATCCAGAATAAAAATCAGTTCATGGCAAAAAAATAAAAAAATAAAAAATCTATATTCAAGGCACCATTGACACAATGACATTAATTGCCAAAGTCAACTGTTAACAAATGCATTTTCTGTCATGTATGTAAGCATGGAAAATTAAACATTTATAGTCAAATCAGTCTTTCCATTAGTGTTCGATTATTTTTTTAAATCAGCATTTCATGATTTTTGAGCCATGCTCTCTGAAAACAAATGCCTATGAAACTCTGTAAAAATGACCTTGAGGTAACTATAGCAACACAGAAACCGCCAACCCTCTCCCTGATGTGCAACAGAATACAAATTCACACCTGCATAAACAGAAGGAGAGAGAGAGATAGATAAATAGATAGATATTTCTGATTTCTTCAGACAGATGTTTGAAAGTCAGTATACTTTGCACGGCTGGAAAGGAACTGTGCCTGTAGCTTACGTCACTCCAATTCTTTTTTCATTCTCCAAAATGTAGGCCTTCTATTCTTGGATGCAGCAGTGGGACTAAAATGAGGTCAAAATAACAGCCATTCACACCAGGTAGTTCAACTAACACTATGTCATTCCAGGAATTAATCAAACATTTCTGTCTTGGGTCAGATATTAGACAACTCTCAATCAGACATCAGTTTGTTTGTTTTTCATCTGATAAAATCTGGATTTCTACGGTTTAAATATTTAGCCATAGACCAAACTGTGCCAGCATTAACTAAATAGTTTTAAGCCCTAGATTTTATTGAGCAAACCCAGAGCTCCTGGCTCAAAGACACTGGGCAAACCTAAATGAACTGAAAGTTGAATAAAAATGCATAAGCAAAGGTTTTCAAAACGCTTTTCTTTGTCTGTTATCATTCTGTAAAGCTACGTTGCTCAAGTGATGACATACTAATTCACTCTGATCCCTAACCACCTTGTCCTAACCAGGGCTGTGGTGAACAAAGTACACCTGATGCACTTCTCTTTCATGCATTCACATCATTCTCTTGAAGCCAGAGAGGAAGGCTCAGTCTCTTATTCATCCGATAACCCGAGAGGAGTTCTCACTGGATTTTTAAAAAGCTGTCGACTCTGTGGGTAGTGTATTGAATCTCTTTTCCTTCACCTTTTGAACTGCCAAGAAGATAAAGAAGTCTTTGTTCTCTCCTCCTCTTTATTTTCCAGACATATTGGCAAAGTGCTAAAGAACCCTGTGCAGTTAAACGCCATCTCTTCCTCCCACACGCATCCATCTTGAATAAACTTCACAGTCCAAGTTATCCTCCGCTCGACCAGCTAACTAGCCAATTTCCTCACGGTGAGCTTGAGAATTATAAGAAAGACCATCAAGATGTGTATATATACTGTTTTTATTTTTGAACATTATCATCATAGTTTTTATTTCATTAACCCTTCATTCTTTTAAAATGATCACCTCTGAATGTACACATACTGCAAACTGTCAAAAATATACAAACGAATGCAGGCTTGTGCTATACTCTGGTCAAATGTCTAAAAAACAGTGGCACTGGGGAAGAGAAAGAAAACAAAAGAGAGAAAAGACATTGAAAGTGTAAAGACATGCACAGTATATGTCTGAGCACCACATTGACTGAGCTGCTCGGTGCATGAGAGGGCTCTCTGTAACAGAAGGTTTCATAATCGGACAGAAGTCCAAAAGGCTGTCCTTTGTAAAACAAAACAAAAGAAAACCAAAAGAAAACACCAAGAATGGTACTGTTAGGCACATAATCGTTTTCTTTATACATAGTTGTCAAACTCTGTAGAACTGCTAGCAGATTTATAAAAAGGGTCATAAAAGAAACCAACATGACATTTCGATGGAAAGAAAAGAAACCGTTATTCTGCTGTTAAGAGTTGTAAAGATGTTCAACCATGAGAAAACACCAGTTTTCAAATCAATAATTTAGTATCCAGGGTCTGCGCAGTCCTTGGATGAAGGCTCGTGTGGACAGTGGGCTCTGGGTGTGGTGTTCTTTTCTAGTTGACCCATCAGATGCTGAGGTCTTTGGAGCTGTCTTTGTAGGCCTTCCTCTTCGGCTCAGGTACGTTGTTGTTAGCTCTACTGTAATTGGATCTGAGTGTGCTATAATACCCACTCAGCTGGGATCCGACCTCCTCTTCCTCCTCATCGCGGTAACCTCTGATGGGAGACAGGTCTCGACTTAGACTCCTCGTCCTGTACGAGTATGAATCCGGAGACTCCACTCTCCGGAATTCATCCTGCCTGCCCCCACTTCTCACAGGGGAGCGGCCCCTCAATAAAGAGTTGTAGTTACGGAAGGCTGAAACCGAGTCGGGCGTCCGAACGCGGGGAAAGGTTCCGTCACGAGAAGCCCCACGGAGAAGGGTCGAATCGCGATAGGATTCAAGGTAGCTGGGTGGCTGCCTCTTTAGGGTGTTATCCAGACTGAGCCGGTCCAGGGACGTCGCCAAAAGTGGAATGCTCTCGGAGCGGGATGGAGGCTTCGGAGGAGGAGGTTCCTTTAAGGTCACATCCAACTCATCGTTGTAGGGTTTTTCTGTAGAAGCTGTAGGGCGTCTTGAGGGAGACTGGTACCTGGAGCGTTGAGGGGAGCGGTAGGGAGATCTGCGGCGGTAAGGAGAACTGTGGCGATAGCCAGATCTGTGAGGTGAACGCTGAGGTGAACTGTGTCTGCGAGGAGAAGAGTGGCGATGATGCCGTCTATCCGGTGAGCGGCCTTGTCTCTGGTTGTAACGACTGTCCAAGGTGTTCTCGGCACTCCGAGCTCTGCGCCTGTCTGGGGAGCGGTGCCTCCGGTGATGGTGGTTCTGGTTGTGGCTTTGGTGGTGATGGGAGTCATCCGTACTGGACCTCTTCTTGTCGCCCTTCCTCTTGTGAGGCTTTGAAGTTCCACTGTCCTTCCCATGACCCTTGCTCCTGCTTTTCTTTTCGGGGGAGCGGTGTCTGTGGTTGTTGTGACGGTGATTTGACCGGTGGCCGTGCTCCCGTTGGCCCGACTCTCGCTTCCTCCTGTCGTCATTACGTGATGATTTGTGAAGGTCTGGTGGATAGCTGGACTCCGATGGTGGGTGGGGCCGACTTTCGGGAGGAGCTGCGTTCACTTCCGAAACAGTTTGTGCACCGGCGCTGGGGCCGTTGCCGTCGTCGTTGATGCCGTCTGTAAGATATGAGTAATTAGGGGTGAACTCAGTTATCATTTACTGCCTGAACAAGCATCATGTTATGTGATGGATTGTGAATGTGTCTATCCTTACTGTATTTCCATGAAACGCTGATATTGGTTTCGCTGTTACCATGACTAGACAACAGTGCCCCCATTAAGTACGTTTACATGCTGATTTCAGTTGAGCTAAAACCATAAATCAAGGCTGGAATCCACTACATGACTTTTGCCAGTCAGACTTCACAGAAAGCCGTGTAAGGTATGAAGGGCACAGAGTCCGATTTTCTAGTTTCAGACTATGATTACTTTCAGTCAGAGGAAATCAAACACAGTATTTGATATTTTGGACCGATTTTATAACACGTACTGTTTTCATTTCTCATTGCACCTCCAAGAAACGAGGCACATGTATCTAACATGGATTTGTTATGTTGGGAATGACAAGAAAGTCTGACAGCGTGAACTTCGGTCGCTTTCGTTTTTCTCTTTAACCATTTTCACATTTGGCAAGAGAATTATACCTTGTGTATAAAAATCTGTTCAGATTTTAAAAGTTGTAGTGTATTCCAACCTTCAGTCTTTTTTTTTTTTCTCATTTCAACTCAATAGTAAGTCAGTTTTTGTTAAGTCAACTAACAAACCTAAATAATGTGTTTACATCTCAGCTTTACCCAGCATGTGTACATTTGGTTACTTCAAATTGGCCTCTACATTGTACTTTGAAAGAAGTGATGCGTGAGCTTTTTTTTCAAAACATTTGATTATGCTTTGGCAAGTATTCTTGGACCGACTGATGATGACGACTGGAACTCTTGTACAAAAACTTGTCACTGCATATGTAAACGTACTTGGTGATTCGGGTTCTACTATGAAAGCAACAATTAAGAATAGTTTTAGTTTTAATGCAGATGATGATGATACTCATCTGACAAAAACTCATGCATATTCTACTTTTAAAATGCCGTTTAAATTGATTTTGAATTTTTTAACTCCAAACATGACTGGTTTGTGATTGTCATGTCTATATGATTGAAAACAATGGATGTAACACACCTGAGGCAAAACTTGCAGGCAAAATCTTTGTTTTTTTTTCCCACCACTCTTTTGTGAAGCAGTTCAAAACTACGATTCGACATGTAGAATCACTTTCAAGTTACGTATTTTCTACATGCCTGTCCAATGTGTCAAAGAAAATGTACCTGTACCGGGTAATGGCTTTGGTGGGTGGCAAACGTCGACAAAAAAGAAGAAGAAAGAAACGCATGACAAAAAACAAAAAAACATCCATTAATTACAAAAAAAAAGCATTCATTGATGAGGTTTTCCTTTTGTCTGCAGGGAATGTTGGCAAACTTTAAAATGCAAGAATGAACCCACTCATTCAGGTCACAATGTCAGGAATGGCCACAGAACTGGCAATGCATTCTTGTGTAAATGAGCTTGCAAGGGACAGTACAGTTGAGTGGAAGCCACAGCACAGAAAACTGCCAGAGATGTGATGAGACGGAACACGGGATCTACAAACCGTGGTCTGATTTTGGTAGAAAGCAGGCTCTCCTGTCTTTTCAGATCTCATACAAGCAGCGACTTGGGGAGCAACCATCGCTATGGGTGGAAAGAAGAGCCCAGAACAACAGAAAAGAGTAGATTAAAAAAAAAAAAAGAAGAGAGAGAAGCAGAGTATTTAGATCCCTGAAACAACAGTCGTGAGAGAGTTATGCTCTTTTGCAATGGAAACAGTGTTTATTTTATCAATTAGTCAAAGATAGAGATTGTCCATAAAACGCCCCCACCCTTGAGTGAAAAATCAACAGTAACAGAGACAGCCGGAACCAAACACACACACGCGCACACACTCACACATCCTCGCCCAGCATCAAATCAACCTAAAGACAGTGAGATGTGGATGCTGTAACAAGCTTATGTGCACAAAAACACACACACACACACCAAATGACGCAGTTTACATTGCAAACAGAAAGAAAACAAAAGTGGCAAGACATGGAAGAGAAAAATGAGAAAAACAAGTACAAAATGGTATAAAAATATACAACCTCACAGAGATATTATGTTGGTGCAGGAAAGGACACATTATATCACATTCTGAACTCGACAAAATACATGAATGAGCATCTTTAAATGGCCAAGACCAAAAACAAAAGCATAAAAAATAACTGTGGCAAATTAGTACATGAATTTTCCATAAATATTATGGAAATTGACAAGAAAAAAAAAGACATTTAGATATTCACTGACATCATGCGGCACTGACATTATGCTCAATAAGTGAGTTGCTTTCTGTCTGTAAATGAAAGGATGTAACGTCTGATGACAATCCGTTAGATAAAAAGACAAACCAAAAAACGATAATGGAATGTGGAGTTTAAGAACCATCTGGAAATTTGCAAAGCAGTTGACATGTACAACGTGCAAAAAGATCTGTGAATATGTAGAATACAATATTGTGAGTTTTCACTGAAATGGCTAATGATACCAGAATGCGCTTGTAGTTGTTGAGTCTCTTTAAAGACCCTTCTCAGTAGCTTACATTCACCTTCAATAAATATCATAAATATGTTACAACTCACTGACATGGCCATGCCACCTCAATGGAGGGCATGACGGAGTTTATCATATTTTTTTTTTCTCTGAAAAACAATAAACGTATATCCAGTTTTAGAAACGTTAATATTTCTGCCTCCTCGCTTTGCGTTTTTAATTTTTTTTATTATTCATGTGAAATATTACGAAAAGCATGTGCCACAACCACCACCCGAAAGCCACATATCCCATAGTCCCCTAGGGTAGCCCAGTGCACAGAGGCAAGGGGGGCAGCAGCAGCAAGAGGAAGGCCCGTCACCCAGGAGGAGGTCAGAGGAGAGGACCAGTGCGCAGAAAAGAAGAGGTGGTGGTGTTGATCGACCCCCGTGGGGGGGAAACTCCTCAAGGTGTGAAGACAGGGGAGAAGGGGATGTTCTCGTAGATTGACCCACCATATTCTGGCACCGAGCCGTCCCCCCTCCTTAGGACCAGGTGGACTTTTCGGCCACCATTTTTGATCAGTTCAATGGCACGGGCGTGCTTCATGCCCTTGGTGCTCTCCCCATTGATCTCCAGGATCTCATCTCCAACCTAGAGCAATACAGAGGAGAGAGGATGTAGGGAAAATAAAAATAAGGTACCTATATTTGGTGGTGACATCCAGTAAACAATCGTTATGCATAGAGAAACTAAAGATGAAGAGGAAGGTAGAATTTCCTTTGTTCTATTTTTCCTCTCTGCCTCTGGTTATCTGTCAGCGCTTGCCATCAAGGGAATACCGTTTCCACATAAATGGGTCTTCGGCTGACAACTTGCTGCGCTTCACAGAGTCGCTATGTGTTGCTAACCTCTCATCTAACTTGCAGAGCTTAGTACAGCGGCTGTGCGTTTCATTTGTTAGCATCGATGCTAATGGACAGTTAATCTCTCTATTACTCTTATTTTAAACATAACTTCTAAGATGACTAAGGGTATGATGCAAAAGACTGGCTCCTGAGAGGGAGTAGTAAATGAAACACAATGCTAACTGTTCAATCATGCATAGTTAGGAGAGCAAAATAAATGATCATCTTTTAGAAAGCAATTTTTTGTTGTTAACATTCAAGGGACTGACCAATCATACTTAAAAAGGTTAATTCATACTTAAAATTCAATTATCAACACGGGTTATACCAGATTTTATATTATAATTTATATTATAATTATAAAATTTCAATATATTTGTTACGTCCCTAAGTATTTTCTTTCTTGCGAGGTTTGTTGTCTCTGGTGCTCGTACTGTCGTCTATCACTCTGACAGCTGGCGCTGATAGGCTGTCTGACCTGTCAATCATGCAAGAAGACGTGATTGGCTGTGCTGCCATGAGGGCGGGCTCTTCTCATCTCATCCAATGATCAACACCTGTAGAAACGCTTCTTAAGGAACGTGCTGCTGCACAGCGGGAGAGACTGCTTTTTCTTTTTGTTCTGATTCTGACTTGTGTTTGTTTTCTTATTGTTAGAATTTCGCGCACAAGCACTGTGTACCGAGCCTGAACAGTTATGGATAGCTAATGTCATGCGAGCAACATTAGAAATTTGAAATGAGAACTTACACAAAGTTCACAAATCTATGAGTGCGGCTTATATAAAGTTATATATATAACCCGCGGGCTTACGTACGTATTTTTTTAAAGAAAAGAAAGACATGCTTGGCATTGAGTGCAATCAAACTTCAGCAGTAAATAATATAATACAACATAAAATTTAAAATGAGTATTTATTCATCTATATTTATAAATCTATAAATTATCTATTATAACCTAATAATCCTGGGATATCGTTTTAGGTAATTTAATGCTCATAATTATGTACATTAATAACTCATATTCAGATGCTGATTCAAGTAAGATTAAATGATTCAAGTAAGATTAAATCCTAATATGTGCATCCTGATTCAAGTTCAGGGTTAGCTGCTCATACCCTCATCTTTCCGTTTCGCACGGCTGCTCCGTCCTCTGCTAGTCTCAGGACATACAGGTCCATGTTGTATTCTCGACCCCCTCGAAGGCTGAAACCAAAGCCTTTAGTGTCCCTCTCCAGATCAACAGAGTAGAATTCAGCATCCTAAAACACAAACACATATACACCAAGGTCAGTGATAAATCTATAATTGTGCAATTCTTTCATCAATGCTCCCATTTCAGCAAGGGAACATAAGCCACCAGGAGGAAACTAAGACGTATTTGATAGTAGCATCATCAGAGGAGTGGCTTAAATCATTGATCTGGCTCTAATGTTATTTTAGGTAGAGGGAAAAGGGCTAAAATGGGCTCTCACAAGGCCACGATGAACGCATTCAGTCTAAAATACCACCATATAATAGAGAACTTCTAGTGTAGAATGAGTCATAATGCACATTTCAGAAATTCAAATTGATGGTTCAAACATTTTGCTGTCTTGTTTTTGACAGTTCATCAAACTACATGCCTTCTCTCAGAGGGCAAAACATCTGAAAGAGATGGAAGTGTAGGAAATGGAGTGAAAGATGTACCTGATTTGAAGGTTGTGTTGGAGCTGGAGGGGGTGGAGCTTGAGGGGCTTTGAACTCAAAAGACTCCTGTTTTGGTTTGGTGTTGTTTCTGGGGAAAAAGACAGACAAAACTTTTGTAAAATAATGAACACTGATATAGTCGCAGCCATAAAAAGCATTTGGATACTTAAGCCACTCTAAAGATAACTGTTTTAATACATTATAAAATGCAATTTATTTCTGTGATGGCAAAGCTGAATTTTCAGCATCATTACTCCAGTCTTCACAGTCACATGATCCGTCAGAAATCATTCTAATATGATGATTTGGTGCTCAAGAAACATTTATTATCATTAACAATGTAGAAAACAGTTATTTCAATGCATCATTGCAGAATAAAAGTATTATTTCCTGAAAAAACTAAACTCTTACTGATCCCAAAATGTAAAAAAAACAAAAAAACTATTTATTTTGCTTGATTTATTGTTATCCAATGCAATGAAGTTTTTTTTTTTGGAGCCACACCTAACCCTAACCATTTTCAATGCAGTGGTCTGATGTGATTTTCATAAAAAAAAAAAAAATATATTTTTAAAAAAAGAGCAACCCCTAACAAATTTGATAACTTAGGGTTTCACTTTATTTTGATTGTCCATTAACAAATTATGTTGAATATAATGTTGCAGCTACGTTTCTACTTACTCTCATTAGAGTGTTAGTAGAGTATCAGAAGGCTGCTAGGGTTAGAATAAGCTAACATATAGTTAAATTGACATGTAGTTACTTATAATCAGTAGAATGTCTGTTGGAGGACCATCACAATAAAGTATCTTAATAAAGCAGATATTAATCAGACAGTGTACTAATTCTTTAATGACAGTTAGTTCACATTTAGCTGCAAAGTTACTTATAGCCAATAATTAGTTCAAAAGGGAGCAATTACTTCAACTAAAAACGGCTGTATGGCATGGGTGTTTCAAGTTGAGGTGTGCAGCATGTACCTTGGCTCAGGTGCAGTTTGCTGTTGAGGGGTGTGTGTGGTAGTTATGGTTGCAATCTTCTCAGCGTTGGTCAGCAGTGATGCATTGGAGGACTCTGCGGGAGGAACATCAGAAATGTTAAGGAAGATGGAAGCCTCCACATTATTACCCATAATGCATGTGCAGTGTGTAAGTGTACCCTGTGGACCAAGTATCAGAGGCCCATTTTCCATACAACAAAACATTAGCACTAGTGCACTGTGCGAGCGCACTCCAGCTGGGCAGCAGGGACGCGTCACATTTATCATTCTGGCTGTAGCTTTCTCTTCACAGATTACATTACAGCCTAATGACCAAATACCATGCATAGCCCAACACCCAATTTCCCTCTTTTCTCTGTAATCTAATATCCCAATACACCCTCACATTGACAAATACAACAGTGTGTGTTAGAGGGATAGTTCACCCAGAAATGAATATTCTCTTATTTCGTCTCTATAATTTCTTTCATGCAGTTCCAAGCCTGTATGATTTTATCCTTTCAATGAAACAAAAATGAAGATATCCTCAACAGTGTTCATGCTGTGGTAAGAGTTTGCAAGTCTGAAATAAATTTAAAACTTAATGAAGAATAGCAGCTTTATTGTGAATAATGACTGAAAAACATTGCACAAATCCCATCTCATACACTACAGATTTAAAGCTTGGAATAATTATGATTTTTAAATGTAGTCTCTTACGCTCACCGAGGCTGCATTTATTTGATCAGAAATACAGTAATATTGTTATTATGACAGATATTGTTACAATTCAAAATAACTGGCAATTATTACTCCATTTCTCCATCTATAATGTCACATGATCCTTCAGAAAGCATTCTAATGTGATAATTTATTGCTGGATGATGATTATAAATCACTGTTGGTGCTCACTTGCGGATTTTGTGGAAACCATGATGCATTTTTCAGTTTTTTTTAATTAATTAAAAAAAAAAAAACATTTATTTGAAATGCAAATCATTCTAAATGTATTTAATAAACTTAAATCTATTTAGTGCATCCTTTAAATTTAAAAAAAAAATAATACCCCAAAACTTTTGAAAGGTAGTGGTTTTCACAAAAATATTAAACAGCAGAACAGTTTTCAAAATTGGTTTTAATAAATATCCAGAGCACCAAATCCACATATTATTATAATTTCTGAAGAATGAGGTCCAATTGAAGAAATGGCTGCTGAAAATTCCAGGAATAAATTATATTTTACAAAATAGAAAAGCTATTTTAAATTGTAATAAAAATGTACAGTTTTTAAATGTATTTTGGAGAGGATAAGACACTGAATGTTCAAAAAAAAAAAAAAACCGAAATATAATAATTATTCCAAACTTTTGAGCAGTAGTGAATGGGTGGAAAAAGGAAAAAAGCAGCTTAAACATTCATTTTGGGTTTATCATTTTACTAGTTTAATTGATCTTGGATCATCTACTTTGACTGCATCGCTCTAACTCTTAAATCAGCTGTCACCAATGAAATGTTGCTTGCGCTCAAAGCTGCCTTAATTCCGCCCCACTGGGCAGTCACTGTGAGGAGAGAGGGGACTTTGATGAGTGCACAGTCCGTGAATCCCACCGTCTTAAAATAGCCTTTCACTCTGCTGAGAACAGACTTGGCATTCTCTCTCTTTCCTCATCTCATGGTTTTATCTTTTTTTTTTTCTTCCTCTTTTCTCCGCTCAGAAAGCACAAGAAATGCATAAATTATGCATAAATTAAGTGCAGAAACCAGTAAGAAACCAAAAGACTACAGTTTTGTAACATTAGGGAACATTCAGGGAAGCAAAAAAGAAAACCTACTCACAACGAATCGTTTTCACCCTCCTGTAAAAGACAACCAGACGTACACACCCACATTCTGTCAATTTTGGAAATTCCCATCGTACGCCAGTGCTCTCCTCTGATTAAAGAGTACGAAGAACTCAGACGGACCCCAGTGTATTTGGCATCACTTATTATAGTAGAGCCGAAACTTCACTCTACACTTCACTTTCTCATTATTGCATGCCGCCTTCCTTCGGAGAAAACACTCTGTATGGTGAACAGATACACTGGCACATGCATGCCCGCATATACCATGAGCTGTTATAACACTTACGTTTTTTGAGCGGGAACCATTGTCAGTTCTGGCTCAGTTGGTGGCCTAGTTGAGTTGAGACTTAATTAAAGAAAATAAAACACTTAATACAACTAATTAGTACTTAGATATAGGTCAGAAGTAGTTTTGTTAAGCATTTTTAAAAGAAAAAAACTCATTACATTTTATCTTCTATTAATAAATAATTTCACAAATAATCCTCACTGTTCAGTTCTGACTTCATTTGCAACTATGCATTTCTCCTAAAAGTTGCATTAGCAAAAAAGTTCAGCTTCCTGTGTTTTCTTTGTTCATGCTCTTTTGCTGCGATGGTTTTCAATTTGTCCTTATGCGTCTCACCTGTGTCTTGTTAATGATCTTGTTTATTCCCTAGTTTTTCCCTTTGTATTTATAGCCTTCATTTTCAGTTGTTCTATCCGGTAACATCAATGTATACTTGCTGTTCAGTTTGAGAAATTCTAAGTGTTTGTCTATTTAGATTTTTACTGTTTAATAAAGACTGCAGACAATGGTGACACTACTAAAAATCTCTGGGGAAACATTGGAATGTGCATGATGCTTGCGCACGGCTGTCTTTGTTCCCCCGACCAACCTTGTTGGTGTGCCATCTGTCATTATTACAAAAGCACAATATGAAGGCGTTCTGCCTCTAAGGTTATAAGAGAGTGTTGCATATTCAGTGTGTTGATCCCCCTCGCTGGTTCCTGTTCATTACTCTTCTTCTAATATTGCTGAATGTACCGTCTACATTATTACTGTGAGACTCGCGAGAGCAGTACGCTGAGATGCTGCGCTATAACACATATTGCACACACCCACTTGCCCAATATGTTCTCATCTCAGCTATGCTGGTTGAGTTAAGGGAAAGAGAATGAGAGAGAAAGACACTGACCGTCTCCTGGAATGATCCGCAGCGTCACTGTGTTTCCAGCCTCCTTGATCAGGTTGACTATATCAGAGTGGGATTTATTGGTGATGGAGCATCCATTTACAGCCAGGATCCGGTCTCCAACTTTCAGTTTCCCGCAGCGATCCGCTGGGCTTCCCTCAATGATGCGACCTATTTTATGAGGCATTGCCACACATGCGTTTCCAGCTTTTGGCCAACAGTGATTGAGCATGTATGTGATTGAGTTTTAATTAATTTTATTTTGTATTTTTTGGTGGGAATGGAGAAAGAGAAACAGAAAGAGAGAAAAGGGAAAGAGAATGTGTAGGGGTTAATACACCAAGCCACCAAGCCAAAGTGCCAACATTTTCATAGAATACCCACAGATTTTGTCCTACAAGCAAAAAAACCCTCAAAAGAAGCTTGTAACCAACAAAAGCATGTTACTGAATGGACAGCAGAAGTATGGGTGGGGGGAACAGCAAGAACGGACATAGTGAATCTGCTGAATTTGGCGATATTAAACACTTTTGGATGCACGCTAGAACACCCTACGCATAATTTCTGTAGCACTCTTCAGATCCTGTGAATAATCACCACCACTTCTGAATTATTCATTACGCAAAAAAAGGTGCAAACTCCCTCAGAGCACCGCATTGAGCTATAACTCTGCCGGTGTGATGAATTACGAAAAACTCTGCCGTTGTTCTGAATTCAACCACACCCTCCATTCAAAATCCCGCCTTCTGAGGTTTCCAAACATAAAATGTTTTCCAGTAAGACAACACCTTTCTGATTGGCTAGATTGGCTAGTCTTTTTTTGATGCGAAAAAAAGAAACCCTGTAAGCCTTGCTGACTCGCTTCTTTGCTCGTTTACTTTTTAGTGCTGGTGCAGAGCTACATGAGATGTCTCAAATCTGACAGATTATAAGTGTATTTATGGCATTAAAAATAGCTGAAAGGGCCAATCATACAGAATGCATTTTTGTGCTTGAAAACTAGTTTCTGAAAGAAAAAAAACCCCTGAAAGGTCTAGAAACGCGTTTTTTAAAAGTTGACCTTTAGGCAATGCAAATGACGTGACCGCAACGGTAAAACACGTTAATCTAGTACATGTTGACATAGAAAGCAATGGAAAAGCAATGCAAGGGAATGTAAAACGTGTTCGGTGTGAACGGATAAATCAGGGGTCAGCATCATTCGATAATTTTGTTTATATCAACCAGTTTTTAGTGATCAATATAAATGCTGTTATGGCACTTGGACAGGAATGTTAGTACAACTATAGAATTCAACCTGTCATGCTTGTCACACTGCTAAGATGATTTGTAGTTTGATTGTAATACTAATGATTGAAACTCGGCTTACTCTGAGGCCCTCGTTCACAGTGACTCTGGCACAGAAAATTGTTTCATCACTGTAGTAAACGAGTGCCGAACGATTGATCCCTCTCTTTTATTCCTCACAAACACGAATCTGTCATTCCGCTCTTCCATCATAAGGCTCTGAAAAAAAATTCCCATGTGAAGTAATCACCGAGCCTGTTGGATTCGAGAAGGCTGCCAATGGCACTATTGTGAGTTTAAAGAGTGCGAGCATTCTGATGAACACAATGAAGAAGGATCTGAGTCTGTAAACATGGGATGTCACACTGGATTTGCCTTTTCACTAACTTGATCTCTCTATCACTTACAATAGTTAAAAAAGATGGCAAGTGCTGCTGGCAACTGCTGAGATTAAATGGTGAGATTTGGATAACCTAAATTCTGGTTCACTAACTCAACAGCCATCTTGTGTGATGGAAACTTGTCTGGGTTTGGGAAGTGGAGTGGAAACACAGCCTGAGGAAGAGAGGATGGATATCAACCCCTGCTTCAGATAGGCATTGCGAACACACTGCATTTTGAAATCAGAAAATCACAGGACATGCAGATTGGTGTAAGGAAAATACAAAGAACCCACACCCACCAAAAAGTGCAAGCCACAACCAAAGCACCATTTAAAAGCAAAAAGCTCCCAGATGAATGTGGATCTCTTAGTAATTCTCTCTCTTTATAATATAAAAAGGTGAATATGCAAATATGTGATTGCTTGTTCGCATTTATGTATTTGGCAGATAGTTTTATCCAAAGTGTACACTGTATTAAAGCTATACACTATTCAAGCAAACTTACCGAAAGTGGTTCCCGCTTCAGGCCTCGACACGGACGACACAATTACAAAACCGAATCCTTCGTTCTCTCCACGTTGGATCTCCACATCGTAGGGCTGGATGGCATTGGGGACCACTGTGTTGTTGCTGCCGCCCCCGCCTCCGCTACCGATGCCGCTAGTGGAGCCCGACCCAGAGCTGACCGTGTTGAGGGAGTTCTGGCTGCCCTGTGGTGTGCGCTTCTCCTCGGTTAGAGACGGGGCCTGTGTGCTGCTGTGGTGAGAGGAGGCTGGAGAAGGAGGCATCTCACCATCCACCTTTGCCACTGAGGAGGATGAGGGTTGGGAGAGGGTTAGAAACGTCACTCTATGAGATTTATGTTCTGAAGGTTAAGGAGAAACCACTTCAAGAGCTCTTCGCCCACAAGCTCAAATTGATCATGTTTATACACTGGAACTCAATCACGTTAGGTTTAAGTAAACTTATTTTTGTCACGTAACAAAAAATTCAAACGGTAAGTGCAACTTTTTACTCACAATTCAGACTTTATTTTTCTTGCAACCGTGAGTTACAGTTAGTGAGTTTTTTCTTTTTTCTCTGAATTACGAGAAATAAAGTCTGAATTGTGATGTATAACTTTGGATTTGTCAGAAAAAGTCAAAACGTTGTACAGTGATCCCTCGTTTATCGCGGTTAATGTGGACCGGAACCCCCCGCGATAGGTGAAAATCCGCAAAGTAGGATCAGCCAATCAACTCACGGGATTCATCCACTCATGCTCTTATTTGTCGATCTCGTATAGGGAACCAATCACGTGTCTTGTCTGAGTGCCGGTGGGCGTGTACAAAGCCTCTGAGAGAGTTTCTCTCTTTGTCTGGCATCCTGGGAAACCGTTTCTCTTGCGCATCACAATAAAACAACGCTGCTTTCCGCAATACAGCTGACGATATGGCGAATTGTTAAATTTGATGAAGATTTTTGAAAAATCTGTGATGCACTGAGATCGCAAAAATTGAACCGCGAAGTGGCGAGGGATTACTGTATATGTATTTTTTTTATTCTGTAAGGAAAAAAAAAAGCTTCCATAGTTAGGACATGCATTTAGATAAAAGCAAAATGTCCCTGGATGTATAAAATATCTTTACTCTGCTCTTGTATTTAGATAGGTGATCCTGGATAAGTGAAAAAGGTTAACTTATACTTTGAGACCTGACATATGGGACTCAGAGCCCCGCATAAATTAATTAGCCAGAGTCAGCAGGCATATCCTCATTATCATGTGCCATGAACTCTCATTTAAATAAAGTCTGTCTGATAGGAATGGATAATCAGGCCGCAAAATCCTGCATAATTTTACCATGCCGGTCATTACGTAAGGGATATAGAGTGCAACATGTAAGCTGCATTTAACACTTACAATGGAACTGACACCACATACTGATAGTAATGACATATGATACTGGCAGAATAGCTTTGCAACTACTAAAAGACAAGTATAACAAAGTTTGTTATACTTCAGATACAGATTACCATTTCTGGTCATGAAATACTTCATAAATTCAGGATACAAAATTAACACTAGCTAACCTAAATTGTAATAATACTTCACATGATTACTGGAATTTCCACTTTATTTTTTATCAAATAAATTAAACATTTTGAATGGTAGCATTTAAAACTAAATAAATAAATGATAAAATGGTTAGTTAGGAATGCATGGTTAGTGTGAAAGCAAGAATGATAGTGTGAACTTTGCTGATGTGTGATATCTACATATTCACATGTAGATTTATGTAGATACCACACATTAGCAAAGTTCAAACTATCATTCTTGCATTTAATCTAACCATGCATTCCTGACTGACTGACTAAATATTAATCATTTATTTATATTTTTAAATTTCCCTGCATTGAGCCATCAAAACGGAAATATGAGCAACATAATCTCAATGTGGTTTTGTGACAGCGACTGACACTGATCTCATCATCATCATCTCTGCAGGTGACCTGTTTGCCACAATAATGCAAGAAATACAGCTAAAATAACAAAACAATATGAAATATAAATATAATAACAAAATATATTGAAAAAAAAACAGTTTTCAATAAAAATGTAAAATACAGTTTCATAACTGGTGATAAATATTTATGGCCTGTAATTTTTTCAACAATAATAATATTTTGGAGCCTGCTTACATCCATATCCAGTCTTGCGTCTCACAGTCAGGTTGACGTGACCCTGTTTTGCAGCTTGTTGCATGAGTTGAACGACTAACTGATGGGATTTTCCCACAACAGCCGTTCCATCCACACAAATTAGTTCATCTCCTGATCGCAGACGCCCATCTTCATCAGCAGCACCGTATTTCACAATGTGGCCGATATAAATCTGTACAGACAGACACAAAAAGAGAGTTAACAAGAGTTTTGAAACAAATCTGTCTTGGTCAAACTGAACTTAAACCCTTGAGGTTCATCACATTTCAAGCTAGTGGTGTCAAGTGGTTTAACTTCACTGAAACACTGAAATTTCTGCTTATTTTAAGTCTAATGGATGTGAAACGTTCGCCAAATAGTTAAACCTCTATGGAATTTTTGACACCCCTTATACAGGCTGAAAGGAGCAGCATTGCAGACAGCTTGGTTTTTCATTCTTCAAGGACTAGTCCAAGAAACTGGCTCATCAGTTCAAAGACGTAACATGGCCTCATTAAAGGGAAGAACTGGTGGTCAGAGAGATTTTTCTGACTGATCGAGGCTGTACTGAACAGATCAAAAGCCTTTGTCAACCTACACACACACACACACACACACACACACACACACACACACACACACACACACACACACACACACACACACACACACACACACACACACACACACACACACACACACACACACACACACACACACACACACACACACACACACACACACACACACACACACACACACACACACACACACACGCAAGGCAGATGCTTTCACTGGGAACAAGTTTTGCCAAAAGCTGAGTGTTTGTAATGTGCTGGGCACATTTCATATAGGAATGGGTATCATGCACAAGCTTTGAAGACTGATTGTCAGAACTTGGCTATGCTTGGACTATTAAGTTTGGAAAATCTTCAAAAAGGTCTATATTTTTTGGGTGTCTTTGGAACTGTCAAAGCGTGCGAGTGTATTTATACAGATGCATCAAAAAAATGAAAGAAATTTGTCTGGCATTAAAACTAATCAATATAAACCAATTAATAATCAATGTTGTTTAAAAAACTATTTCATAGTATTGAAAAGCATAATAATGTGTTTAATAATGTAACTATTAAAAATAGTTTTTGTCATCTGAAATAAGCTGGTTAAAATATAAATATCAGTAAAATAAATGACTAGAAATTAAAAAAAAATGTTGCTTTGACAATTAACTTAAAAATACGTTGAAATATTAAAATGAATATTTAAATAAATTTAAATTGTATTTCAATAAATAATTATGTTGAGTTAGAATTTTTTTAAGTGAATGTATTAATACATATTAATATATTTTTGATCTCGTAAATAGCCTAAATTTATTTCCTTTTTTTTTTTACCAATTTTAAAACCGGAAAATAACTACAATAAATATCAGTAAATTAACAATTGCACAAAAGAAAGCCTTTCCTCATTGCTTTCCACTTACCGGCTCGCCAGGTTCATTGCCTCCCAGGATCCTGAATCCAAAGCCGGTATCTTTTCTCCACAGGAAAATATCCTGCTCCTGGTAATCAGGTACTGAAAAGGAAGAAAAATAGCTTGAGACTGTGATCAATTCATCTGCAGAATGACGCACAAGCTTTGATTTATAACCCGACCCTGCCTCGTTCAAGAACGGTTGCAGGTTCAAGGAAAAACGAACAATGCCGTTTTCATGATTACATCTCTAGTTTTTCGATTTTTTTCAAATTCGTTCAAACCAATGAAGATGTTACACAAAGACTACTCTGCTCCAATGAATTCACATAGCATCTGATTAAGAGGTATTTCCATCTGAAAAAAATATAAGCAGGGACACATGCTTAAATCTAGATTACAGATCAAGTGAAGCAGAAGTAGCTGTGCCCTTGAGCTTACACCACCGCCTGAGCGCTGTCTCCACCACAGCACTTCCATGTCAAATCAGTCAGGACAAGCACCAGCAGAGCTTCCCCCGCTTTTAGGCTTGAAGTCCTGCAGACATCAGCAATCTGTCAGGTTTTACATTATTGACCCTGTAGCTCTCCATTGCATCACATGACGTGCTGTCGGGGGACACTTATGCCTGTTAAGTGAGAGGTTTTTACTGGCGATTTTTTTTTAAACGTGCTTACCCTAAAGAATGGGCTTCGGTTAACGTAAGCTGACAACAAATTCTCTGAACTCGTGATTCTGCTGCATAGCTATTGAAATGCATGTGTGGAGCAGCTGCCAGATATAAGTACCTTCGTCTCCTGTCTAACCAGATGTACCGCAATTTACTGTAGCAGAGACAGGAAGTAGAATGACTCCAGAGCCATTCAAAATGGCTGCTGCATGGGCAATTTTCCCACACCATTCGATCTCCATTAAGACGCAAGGATGGCTGTGGCAGACTCTGCAAATTGTGCATTATGGCAACAATAGACCTTCAACTTGCAATTATTTGTGTTAAAGCCTCTCAATGCAGCTGCTCACTTAGTTTATTGAACTGAATGGTTTACAAGCTGGTCCAAAAGCTCCAATGAGAAGTCAATGATTTATTTCTCAATCCATTCAAAGGATGCAACACTTTGATTATGGAATGGACTCCCATTAGCTGGTTCTATTAAGTAACTCCAAAACACACACTTGAACCCTGATTCTAACGATTTACTTAATTTTAGTGAACCAAAAACAAGTCCAAAAAGTGTAATCTAACTCCCAAATTAATTATGTCAATGAGTTGGTCCTTTTTAGAGACTTTTAGAGACAATAAGTGTAGACCATTTAGCCCATCCAGTTCATGTCCTACCAGTATTGAGAAGTACGACTCTGTTACTCATTAGTTTCCTCTCAGTTAAAATTATATCTGTTGGCTATGGAATAAAAAAAAAAAATCCATGAAGCAAAAGTAGTTTAAATAATTATTAATGGAACTGTTATAAGAAGCAGAACTTTTAAATTCTGCACGATTCCCGTCCCAATAGTCCCTACATCCTCCTTCATAAGGAACTTACTAACGAGAGATCCTAACAAAAACAGAGACAATGAAGACACTCCAAGTTAGTAAAATTTTCCAACCCAAACATTGAAGTGCTCCATTCCACAGCCTCTTATCATCTGATGAAATATATTCCTGTTAATTAGCCCCTCTGCTCTGGCACACATAAAAGTAGTATTGGATTCACTGTGTATCTACCAATTATATGCACATTTGTCAAAAGATGTGTTCTAGAGTGCGCTGGAGCGTGTGAACGCACTGATGGCTAGAAGGAGTGTAATTGGTCAGAAGTGCCTTGCCGTTCATGTTGGCTTCTCACTGGCAGTGAAAGATTAGACGAAAGCAAAGGAAAGGAAAGGAGGAATGGGAAAAGCTAATGAATAGCTTTGGAAGTACAGATGACACGTTCATCTGAACACAGCTCTCTGATCAAAACAAGCTCAGGAGATTTTAACTGACGGCTAATGGTTTACATTAGGTTTGGACAGCTATTTGAATGCAAAGAACACGTACAGCCACGTTCAAAAGGATGTTTGATGTAAATGGGCGTTTTAGTGGTCTCACCACATTTGAAATAAACAAATTACTTAACATCACTGCTTAATATACTTAATATTGAGAAACCATGAAAATTAAGTCTGGTTGAAAATGTGAATTTTGTTGGTGTATAGACCGACTCTTAAAACTATCATCAACTATTAAAATCACATTGCCAACCATGCATTGTTTTGTTACACCAAGGTTAGATAATTCTTTTCACCAGAATCCCCATCTAGATGTTAATATTTAGCTTAATGGCAAAGCAGAACAGCCAAACAAGAAAAAACAGCCTGTTCCCAACAAACCAAACTTGATATCCCAATACCAACCAAATATAAAGGAAAGACCCAGTGATCCGCTGCCAATGCACCCGCCACCAGAATCCCATATTACTTACGCCTACTTTCATACATGCTCCTAGACTGGGCCCAGATTTTAAAGGGATCTGGTTTCTTCTGGAGAGTTCCGTCTACTGGAGGGTCCTGGGGCAAGCTTGGCAGGGGTTGGGAGGGGGGTGGTGGGGCTGCCGACTCGTTGAGCAGGGCCTGGGAGGCGTGGAGGGGAGAGTCAGTGTGGATGCTGCGCTGACTGGACACACTGTGCTGGGAGCTGCCCTGACTGTCCTTGCGCTCCAACTGTTGCTGTGTGGGGGGAAAAAAAGAGAGGAAACATGAATAAAGAGAGAGAAAAAAAACACCACAACCGCCTTGATGTCTTTAAGATGGAGTGAAGGAATTGAATAAATGTGGAATAGGCAAGTAAAAAAATATATAACAAAGAAAAAAATGTGAATGAGTTGAAGGACAGAATGACACACTCTCTTTACAATTCTGTCAGGAATCATTCACGCCAATGATTACATCAACACATTCAACTGCAATTTTAATGTTCTGCTTCAACTACCATTCAACTTCACCCACTCAACAAATACCCTCCAAGCAATTCAACTCAGTATTTTAGCTTCAGTTATCATATTTTAAGCTTGTTTCACAAAACATGTACATTTGCATCATTATGGTTCATATTAAAAAGAGGGGTCCAAAAGTCTCAGACAATGAAACCATGCAATTCAAAGCATAATTTAAATGTGGAAATAAACCATATATTAGAACTTAGAAAACTGTAAACAATACAACATTAAAACGACTAAGAAACATGTTAGGATTCGGCACTATTTCTAGGTACTTTATCAAACAAGCAAATTACAGTAACTTTTGTAGAGATGGTCAGATGTTCAAAGATGTTCTTTGGATCATTCTCAAATCAAGCTGTATAACATGATCATCAGGCTTTACCTAAACTTTCAACTTAATAGTTGTCACCCAAACCGTTACGCTGACCATTTAATTTCTAAAGCTTGCACTTTAATCATTTGCAAACAAACATTTAAATTATAAAAACGCAAAATAGAAGCCTTTTCACCCCACTGAATATAATAATATATATTTTTTTAAATTATTATTATATTTAAAGATTATATAATGAATTGTATTATATAAATAATGCTTCAATAAATATTTTGAATTTAAAACAAATAATAAATCATAATTTAACTATGAAATACCTTCAGGTGGGTTGGGTTATGACATTTTTTTATGTTCTCACCTACACTAAGTCATGTGAAGTTCCTTTATAAACCCACGCACACCTCTGTATCCTTCTGCATCCCAGCACAACCTATTAATTTACACAGTAGACATCCAGAACACTAAAAATCAAACCACAATTCAAAAAGTAGCTAATAAAACCATTCAAATAAAACAGAGGCCATTTGAGAATTGAGAGACGCTCGTCTGGCATTGAGGAGTCACACAAGCATGGAAAAAGAAGAAAAAAAAGAGAAAGAACACTGATTATTGTTTCTACTGTCCGCGGACTCACTGAGCTCAAACCCTCCATGTATCAACAACAGGCTGATGGAACATAAAAGATTAAAAATAAAAACACTTTTTTGCTATTCTGTCCCTGAAGCTCCAAGGATGGAAACCTGCTGGTTTCGTTGTTTTTGGTAAATCATTAAAAGGCTATTACAGCATGCCCATGTGATCAATAAAATCAGCCCTCCTCCCAGGGGTGAACACCACCCTCCAAACCCCGACCACATGGTCCCTCCGTTCACTGACAGACTGTGTGCATTGAAGAACATATCAAATTCTCTCAGCCAGAGCAGTGACATTGTAAAGCCTCTTTTGAATGCTAGACCAATGCCACGGACAATGAGATAAAGCAATCAGAAACAATGTGGAGAAGATTAAAAACAAATGGTGGTGAAGAGGAAAGAGCAGACTGAGAATCAAACATCTGTACTCACCAGTTTGGGGCTCTTCTTCGCAGGTGCCACCCCTACAGAAAGCGGAAGAGACAGAAACATTAATTATGCGCACACAAAGATTTCACCTTCCCCACAGGCACAAATCTCAAAGCAATCCCAAGACAAATGGATGACTCCAATCAGGGCGCGTGGTGCGGCGGCAGCCCCGTCTCTCTTTCCGTTTCTTATCTCGTTCCTTTACTCCGACAGCACAAAGCAAAAAGAGGGCAGCATGGACTATCCGCATCAGAGGAGCGACCCCCATTACCCTGATTAAATGCAAAGCAAACCCCATCAACTTAAAAGAACAGTTCGGTCTTTCTTAAGTAAAAGATAAAAGAAGATATTTAACAAAGTCAGAGCTGCTGTTTTCTACATAATGAAAGTCACTTCCATTGTACAGAAAAAAAAGCAGCTGGAACATTCTGCGAAATATGTTCTTTAATGGTCTACAAAATATTTGGAATGACATGACGGCAGAAATTTAATTTCCGGGAGAAAAATCCCTTTAAACCTACCAGACACTGCGCGAGAGATGAAGACAGAAAAAGAGGAGAGCGAAAGATAGAGGGAACGAACGAGACACAGGAAGAGAAAAAGAGAGGGGCTTATGCCCAGACAGGTGCTAAGCTATTACCCATGGAGAAGGAGTCCAAGATACTGAACATTAAATTATAGGCAACGGTCAGTTCCCCTCTTACTGAAACCATCTTCCAGCGTCCCTGCCCCTCGCGATGTTGTTGCTGAAGGATCCTGCATCTAGAGCCAGTTCTTGATTCTCCTGTCTTTTGAGCTTCTCTTTTTTCTCTCCCTCTCCCTCTCTCTCTCCTTCTTTTTCACCCTCCCCCTCCTAGTTTCGATGTGTATCACCCTCGCTCCGTCTTCATGTGTTTGCTGCTTCTCTCTGCTTCTCTCTCCCCGAAGCGAGCGTTCTTGCGCTTGCTTTACCATCGTACTCCCTCCTCCGAACACCGATGCCCTCCCACTTCTACATGCGCTGATGTGCCAACGCCCCCTCCCATGCCTCCATCAGAAAGGCTGGGCATGAAAGGCCATGCATAAATTATGGATTCATACATAAATAGATGTAAACGTAATTTATAGCCGGATGTCTCTTAACGTCGGTAAGATTCATTAGTGTGATCATAAGTTGTGGCTTCGCAGCTGGGTGTGTGTTTCACTGCGTGATGCTGTAAGATCCTGATCGGTCCTCTGAATCCAGTCTAGCCTGGAAATAAGGATGCTTACTATGAAGCCGTTCCCTTGAGAGCAAGTGGTCTGAGTGAGAGCACGCCCACGATAACACACATGCGCACTCTCGCCATTCGTCACAAGCAGCCTGTTCTGCACATATCGTTCTCTCTTTCAGCAAAGTGCTTCTGTTCTTTATTCAGATACAGCTTAATGTAGTCAATCATCCTTTCCATCACAAATTGACCTGTCCCATAAAGCCCTGCCCCCAACCTGACTCATTATCCCCAAAACAAACATAATCGTCCTCTGCAGTCTGCCGCCTCCCTCTCCTCTCTATGCCCGTCTCCACTACAGCCCATTAATTGTTAAAAGTTTCTGCAGCATTGCTACATGCCTTCTTTGCTAACACACTCTCTTCACTCTTCTCTATGTATTCCCTTTAAATCTCGCACAATGGTTCATTTGGTAGAGCATTTTTTCTGAACTGACAATGGTAATTGTAATATCGATTTGGCTAAACGTTGAAATTTCTATGACCTCAAGAGAAATGTCTATAATATTTTTCCTGCTCAGACAAACTACTTTACATTGGCACAACAACAAGAATACACACACACACACAAATGAACGAATCTACGCTATTTTGTGAGTTTATGAGTGAATCTGTGCAGGTCTGATTTTATAACCCAGTTGAGAGTCTGGAGGTCGTTGCTTATAGAGGAGAGATGCTGCCTAATACCTTGTAATCAATCAATCCATTTCACTTTACTGGGCACATAATGGCTTTATCTGAATCCCATAAAGCAGTGTTGTTTGCCGAATGAAAAGCAAACAAAGTGACCAAAGCATTAAAAGTGGATGACTCTTGTTGTGATTCCTGCTCAACTCTTGGACCGGTTTCAAATCCTATAGTCAAGCACTTTGAAGTAGTTTCAAGACCGCTGCCATTTACGCTCCTCCTTCCTTTGTGCAGGACTGATAACATATCTCTACCAACTCGTCATTTATTTAGACGTTGAGCAGAACATCAAATAAACAAAAACTGACTGAGATTAGATACATTTCGGTCCCGCACAAAGTCGTCTACAAAAAGTACGTTAATTAATTCAGCCCACGCCAAACTCAAATGAATAATATTGTTGGTGTGAGATACTAAGCCAGTTAATAAAACCCAACTGGAGTTCCCTCCATAGCTATGTTGAACATGCAGGAGTTTGTCAGCAGGAACACAGGTGACAGGTCAGTGTGACTCATATCATGCACAGGGGAGACTAATAAGAAGGTTTAGCAGGAGAGGATTATGGTGCACTGCATGTACACATGCATGTGCATAAAGGCGTGAAGAGAGAGAAGGGTTTGTACTGGGCCCCCCCTTCTTCTGCCAGACTGATAGGAACAGATTCTGATGGTCAGGACCATCTGTCAATGATGTAGTCTGACACGCAGAGGAACGAGAGACAGTCTCCTAGGAGCCGACGGAGCATGAGTGCGGATCTAGTGCGGAGAGTGTGACAGCAGACAAAACCATGCAAGACTATTGATACTTGTCAGATCCCTATGTAGGTAGCATTCTAGGGCATTAAGTCTGTTAAAAAAAGTAGGCAACTTAACGATTATGCCATTTTTAAGTTTCCTGGTTTTGTTTTGTAGGTTTCCTACCACAGGTGTTTTGCATCAAAGGTCAGAAAACACCTTCATTTTGCACATCACCATATTTTTCAATGATTCTCAAATGACTCATTGGATAAATCCGTCTCTCTAAATCCCTCCTTTCCTACAAGCCTACTCTGCTCTGATTGGCCAGATAGTCCAGTCTGTTGGTCTACCGCTCACAGCAGGTGCTAAACATTCATTACCTTAACTGTGTACAATCATTGAGGCTGTAGTTCACTGTAAAGACTGTAATGCAGTGGGATTCGAATTGCAGATGACTCGTTTAGGCGATTCAGTAATTTTCAATTCTTTATTTTGGAAGACAATTCTGTTATTTGTCGTGCACTTTCAACTTTATAACTTTGCAGAATGTTTACATTCACAAACAATCATATTACACACTTCATGAAAGGGAATATTTGAAAAACCATAATAGGGTGCTTTAATTAAGCTGCCTGCTGTTCAATTCATGGTATTTACATCCTCTGTGACAAATCAGGAGAAATGTTGATTATGAATATACTTACACTTGATTTATTTCTCAAAGTAACAATCAAAATAGTTCAATATAATTAAGATTATTTTATAATTAAGTTCTGTGATAACTTCAAGATGGCGGACAAAGTTTGAGAGATTATAAATACACTTCAATATTTAAAAATATCAATAAAATCTGTTTAGTCTAGACACTAAGAATGTTAACTATAAAGATAACTATATTAGTGTTCACACCACCGGATGATAATATTCTGTTTAAAAGTTTGCACTGCAGATATGTAATCTATCATTTTATATACTTTAAATAAGCCACTTTATGGCTCAGTGTCATAATAGTTGATTTGTGACATTACCTATTCTAACATAATTAGAGTTATTATCAAAACTATAAAGTTTTTATAGTTAGGTAAACTGTTGATTATAAATACACTTACACTTAATTTAGCACTGAAAAATATTCAGTATAATTAAAATGTATTAATTTACCCAATCATTTATTTTGACAAGCTTTAAGATAAATCCATAAATGTAAGAAATACAAAATGGCCTGACACAGCTGCCTATGTTGGCAGATCAGTAGGTTTAGAACACAGCTTGTGTGTGTACAGTTGTTTTTGTTTTTACACTGGAATAGACTTGACATGACATGGCCTTCAACTGGAGGTGACAGGCCATGAGGTGATTCTAAAATTACTCTCTGCATACAATGATGCATGAACACACACACACACACACACACACACACACACACACACACGGCTCTGATGGCTATTGTACAACTTCCCCTCTATTGCTGCTTGTGTGGATTCAGTAGGTCCGCACAAACATGTCAATCAAAAAATCACTCAAGGGTAACACATAATGAAAGAATAAGATGCAGAGTGGACTTGAAAACACCTGTCTGTCTTTGTCTATCTGTCTGTCTGTCCTCACTGCCTGCTGGCATTTGTTCCAGAATGTGATGTGCCTGCATGTTGTGTGGAAGACAGACCCCTCCGCTTTATCATTTTAACAGGAAACCCCACCGCAAAGTGCAGCAGAGCATCGTCATGGAAACAAGGTGTGAAATCATGCGATTGGTGGATTCTATGCTTCACCTCTTTAGCAAGCCAAAGGGTGAGCAGTCAGGGAGAAGATGCTCCCCACAACTATTATCGAAACTAATATTTTTTAACCAAAAACCTCTTGTTTTGATTTAGAGCCACTTCTTTTGGACTGTTGCTATCCAGAGTATTTAGCTGCAATGCAATTCAGTTTTGCTGTTGGACAAATCAGCAAAAGCGTATGCAAAAAGTGCAAAAAAAATACAGTGTGCTGAAAGTGTGCTGAAATCCTTCCTTTAAAACATTTAATCGAGTTAGGTTGGTGCACACCACCAATTATGGCCGTTTATCTTTCTCTTGCTATATTTGTCCAGTCAGAAAAGAAAAACAAGAGTGTAATGCTGTTCCATGCTGAAAAGACCAGCTTAAATT
Source organism: Rhodeus uyekii (assembly GCA_037043235.1). NCBI lineage: Eukaryota > Metazoa > Chordata > Actinopteri > Cypriniformes > Acheilognathidae > Rhodeus > Rhodeus uyekii. The sequence continues at coordinate 2,887,458 of JAWRVZ010000018.1, read as the reverse complement.
AATTTCCCTGCTGATTTAAGGGCTTTTCCCATCAAGGATGTAAAAATAATGGCATCTATAACTGTAAAGTTTAATAATAATTCTAATCTGTAAGAATAGGTCAGTTCACACCAAAACTGTAACGATAATCACAAATAGAAAATATATAGCTGGAATCACTCAGTTCCAGCGGATTTAAAACATCAAAACTAATCATAATCCAAATGATTTTAAAGAGCTTGAAGATTTAAAAAAAGGCAGACAATGTAAATAACAGCTTGCACATATATCAAACAAAAAGTTATTGTCAGTACTACCAATTCCTTATTAAAAATATTTTATTACACCAATTTTTGATTTATAGTGTAATATAATTACAAAAATCATTATAGTTATCTTAGAGTGGTTTGGTGTTGGTTAAAACATGCATGATCTGTCTTGTGAAACTGAGAAAGTCTTACTGGTTAAGATGGCAGGTGGGAATCAGCATCCAAAACAAAACACATTTTGGTCTTATCTTGGTGTAATTAGGCCTTAAAACACTTATTCGGATGCTTGGAGTAGCAGCTAATGAGACCAGATTAGTCGATGCCTCTCTAAATTCCAGTTTCATTATTGCTGAAAGAAAATGAGACATGTACTGTCATGATTGATGCCTCATAAAAGGAGAGGATCAGATAGTGGTATGCGCCTATTCATTTCATCACGCTATCCGTAGCTGGAGCATCCCTCACCTTCTTTCTCAAAGCAGCAGATTCTGACATACACCAGCAGTAAGAATTGCAATGAGGGTAGAAATGGCCTTCTATATGTCGCGGTGCTGATGGAAATACATAAACATACACACACACTTCAGGGAGACTCAAAGGCATGTTGTATTCAGCTTGCAAGCGCACATTGTGTTGAACTGATTACCCCGGGCATAACAGATGCATGAATCTCCTTTATGCTGAGCATTTGCGAGCGTGACATTTAGACCTGAACAGCTGAGAAACATCTAGAGAAAACCAGACAACGGTCAAGCATCATGGGAGAAAAAAGTCAATGAGGACAGCCTAACATTGGATACCACAGGATTGGTTTTATACTCTGTCAAGCGTCAAATAATTTTGTTTGGTTCTTAAAGGATTCTGAATTCAGTTAAGCTTAATTGATGGCACTTGTGGCATAATGTTGATTACTAGAAAATATCATTTCGATTAGTTCTTCCTTTTTTCAAATAAGCAAAATCTGCGTTACAGTGAAGCACGAACAATTGAAATGAACGGGGCCAGTCTGTAAATAATACTACAAATGTAAAAAGCTCAACAGCTGAAATAATACACAAGTTTTATTTCTCCTTTTAAATAAAATTTAATTAATTGTAAAAGTCTCAACATGACTTTTTTTGTTATTAAATTATTTTAAAATAATTAATTTAAGTTGTGGTAATCAACATTACGCTACAAATACTGTTGATTGTGGTTTTCCTTTAAGAACTATTCTGGGCCGATTACATGTTAAGCTAAAAATTTTCAAATAATAATGTATAGCTTTTAAACCACCAACCTAACCTGCCGGAACAGAGGCACAAGAAACGGACACAAGCTAAGAGAGTTATTCTCTTTCTATATATATTATATATATGTTTACATATATAAACACACACACATCAATTATCCAGAAAACCAGCAGAGCCAGTGCAGCGCATTTCCTGCAATGAGAAATGTTATTATAAAATTCGTTATTATAAAACATGATACCATTTTAAGACTTGAATATATGTCCATATATGTGTGTTTCAAAGGAATGGAGACATATATCATGTTTCTGCCCCTTAGATCTTCATTCGGACTCTACTCTAATTGGTAGGCCAGAAATGGGTGAGTGTTGATGAAAAGGAATGGTGTGTGTGTGTGTCTGCTTATTTGTGTGTGGTGGGATTTGCTACCTGACATCAAGGCTAGCAATTAAAGGTGAGATGTGAGCACAGAGAACACTTAAAAGATTCCAAACACATTTCACAGACATTAGAAAGTGCCTCTGGTGTGTACCAGCATGAACCACTGAACTTGGATTACTCCATTGACAATTAAAGCGATTTTTAAATGTTTTATCTTTTTACCCTTTGGCCACCATATCATTTTAATCATTTTTGCACCCAAAAATTCATATTTTGAATTCTTTGACCCTTAGAATTAAACATGCATGAATTTTAGCTGTGCATTTAATATAATTTGTAAGAAATACATAAAATACACAAAAACTAAATATATAATATAAACACAAATCTAAGTAAAAAATATTATTGATATTTTTGTTGTTATGTTTTTTTTCTTTTGGTGAGGCTAGTGATGTTGGCAGGGCAAGTAAAAACCTGAACTATTGCAGAATAAAATACTAACTATTGATCTCTGCCGGTACTTTAAATATCTATTCTAATAGAGCATGTAAGCCACATATAGGGCAGATTTAAAACAGGCCATTTCTGTCCTGTCATCTTTGCTTTCTGCAGTTTGTGCATAAATTACACTACAAGTTATGTGACGTCAGTTCAGCAGACCATCAAATCCTGGAGGACAACTTGGCTTTTTTGCTTTCCTGAAAATAGCTAAGCGGCAGCTCTATTGATGAGCCATAAAAGATATAAGCACTGCACACTCTTTTGTTTACATGCTGGTAACTGTCCCAAATGACAAATGGGGACGTTTTAATATAACAGGCTTTGGCCTTGCAATTGGCATGCAGCAATTTCATGGCCCTGTTAAAAGCACTTACACAAGACAGATAAAAGCGCTTTCAATTCATCAAATTAATCCGAGTGCCAGGCTCTGACTGAATGCTCTGAAAACAGGGAAAACAGGAATTTGAAGCTCTGAGGTTCTGAAAGGCCTTGGGATTTGTGTGCAAAACTCTTGGAGTTATTCTCTCAAACTGTAACTTTCTATAAGGAGGAACTTCTTTCTTTAATGGTCAGATGCTGTATTCAATGTTTTCTCAAATTTCACACACACACATCTCTCATTGTAGTCTCTCTTTCTCTCGGTTTCATTTATTCTCTTTTGCCGTCTCTGGACTGTAGGGGACTAATTTCCACCAAAACCTTGACATTTCTATCTCAACTTCCTCATCTAAAATACAAGATAAATTGACAACAACAAAAAAAGTGTGTGGAGGTGTCAGATGGGGGTTAACAGACAGCTGATTTTGGTGGCCCTCCAGGGAAAAGCAGATGTCACAGACTTTATATTCACGATCGCCACAGACCTCTCACCCAAGACTGTCTCTGTCTGGACACTTTCCTGTCATTCTCTATTCATCTCAATTGTACAAGCTCTCATACAGGGACACTGACTGAAAAGGCCCTTCTCTCACACTTCCCTTGCTTTACGGGTTTTCTTTACACTCAAGTAGTGAGACGTTTAACAATCTCCAAAAAGTCAGGTCCACATTGCAAGACAGGTTTCACATTCCCAGAATTGGAACGCCAAAGAATCAATACCAGAGTGAGACAAAGCAAGAAACAAAATGTACTAGATTAATAAAAGTAGAAATATGTAATAAAAAGCACCCACTTAAAAAGGAGTCTTGTAAACCAACGAATCACAGGAGACAAAAATCATACATAAAAATGTACGCAAGGCAAAAAATACATAAAATGGGATACAACTTAAGGAATAGATAGTTTGCTTGATAGGGATGCATATTATACAATATACTGTTCAAAGTTTTGGGGTCAGTATGATTTTTTTTGTTAATAAACTAAACTGTTTCTTACTGCATTGATTATCAAATAAATTAAACCTTGTGTAAGAGAGGTTGAATTCTTTCCTATTTCACTGATTCATTACTACTGAAATAACTGCTTTTATTAATTTCTTTTGGTAAATGTTATATTTAAATCTAAAAATATATATTTGTATTATTATTTATATATTACATGTATAAATCAGGAGTTTCCCAGTTACTTACCAGGAGACTTACTCTTCCCGAAGAGAGTAAAACTCTTACAAAAACTATTCCTGACCCCAAACGTTTGAACGCTAGTGTATCAGTACCAGATTGGACTTTATTTTTAGTATTATCTATTTAGAAAAAATAGCATTGAATTTTAATATAAAATATTTGTAGGTCATGAGCCATAATATAAAATGAATGATTGTTTAATGTTACTGGTCAGAATTGTATTATTGGTGCAGCCTTAATGAAGCCATAAACTTTGTGCACTTTGAAAAATAGAGCTATTTTTTTCTTGCAAGTGCTTAAATTTAAATTAAACCAATAAAAATCCTTATGAGCTCACCTCTTTGCACCAGCATGGTCACTTCACTGCCTTTGGGGCACTTGCTGAGCAAATCGACCACTTGATTGTGCGTCAGGTTCTGCACGTTCCTCTTGTTGACCTCCATGATGATGTCCCCCTCCCTCAGGCCTCTGCATCGTGGGTAATCCACTATCTGCTTCACTCGCTGACCTCCCCCAGAAGGGCTGTCCGCTATTGTGAAGCCAAACCCTTTGTCGCCCTTTTCCATATGGACAGTAATGAGCTCGGGCTGGGTTGCAATCGAAGACGCCAACGTCACCACGTCACTTGGATAACCATGAGAGCCATTGGAAGCCACCTCCGCTGAAGGGCTGTGGGGGCGAGGTGGGTCGTTTGAACCGTTCAAACTACCGCCGCCACCTGTTGTTTCGCTCCCGTGGCTGGATGGTGAGTCATAGCTTTCTTTTCCATTGACGATGATGGGTTCTTTGTCCAGAATGGCCACAGAAGTCACCAGGCTGGTGTTGGGGTCATCCGGGTCAAAAGGTAACGGGTAGCCACGGCAGAGTTCAAGGTCGACCATAGAGCCGATAGGGATGGACTGGAAGATCTTCACAACCTGGGCGTGTGTGTAGCCCAACACACAGGTGTCGTTCACACTCACTATAACGTCACCTGAGAAAGGACCCAAAAACAAAGTTTTGTCCCGAGATCAAAGACTACAGCACAAAGATGTGTAATGAGACCGCAGTTTCAGTTTTACCTGTTTCCATCTTTCCGTCCAGGGCAGCTGGTCCATCGAGCACCAGACTCTTAATCTGCAGGAACTCATCCGGTTCATCTCCTCCTACTACAGTGAAGCCGAACCCACGCCTGCTCTTCTTCAGCTTGGTGTAAATGAATGTCCCCTTCAGTTCTGCAGGGTTCCTTGTGAAAAATGGCTTCCCTCCTGCAATAAGAAAAGCAATGCACAATTTGTGAGCTATGGGAATGGGTGAAGGTAAATCTGTTGGCCCCTCTGTATGAGATGATTACGGATACCTCTGTGTATTAGAACAGCAAATCTCAAGAACAATTTAAGTTTCAAGAAGAAGCTGAACTACAAAGTTAACTTTACCAACCAAAATGTAATGAAGTAGGCTCAAAAAAGTAAGATACTGATGTTGTAAAAACACAGTTTAAGTTTAGTTTTTTGTCCGTCCAGCCATCTACTAAACAGCTGACTGATTGTCTGTCTATCTATCTGTAAACTATCCATCCATCTTCCATCAACTAACTGTCTATCCATCTTAACACTTCAATAGGCCTTACAGTATACAAATTACACAAGGTCTAAATGACCACATTTTTTTTTCCGTCAAGCCAACATCCAAGTTTGTGTTGGAAAACCTTCCTAATTTTTGTCAGAAAAGAAATTAATAGTGTGTACCTCTGAGGATATTTGTGTTATATAATCTTGTTTTGCATGGTTATTATGGTAATTCAGGGAATTGGTAAAGTGAATGTTAGTAGATGGATCAGCTGGTAATCAGTCCTAGATAAGAGCAAAAGTGACGTTAGTGCAAGATAGAAGAGAGAATGAGAGGAGAGAATGGGGGAGTGAGCAGAGAAGGGTGTGATTGGCTAGAGAGATAATGTGTGATCTGTTCATCATGGTCTGTCATGACAGAAGGATCAGAGAAAGCTGCAGAGATACCCTGAGGAGAGAGACAAACTGCACACTGAATGCAAATGACTGGGCATGATAAAGATATATATGAGAGAGGGAATATATGACAGACAGAGAAACAGAGCTGTCCATAATAATAAAGTCTAAATGCATACAGTACACAAAAAATGCATTTACTGTACAATGGTGTCCAAAAATCTTAGAGTACTAGTGAAAATGAATTCATTTCTATTTTTTTTTATAGAAATCTTCCAATTACAAATTATATTAGCATTAAAATAAGTGAAAAGAACAGAACAAATAACACTAATTTCAAACATAATGCTAAATATTTAAATATTAAATTTGATTTTAAATCCCAGACTTAAAATATGGACTTTTATAACTCAACTGTATATAATCCTAAATTCCAGTGTACTTATATCCTTTAGTGCATAAGCCTTGGTTGGATTTGAATGCGTCAAATAATTCAGAAGCAATCTTTTGAAACGACAACCATTTCTCTTCATTAATTCAGCACATCCTTGACTTTGACCATAATGCAAATTTTGTATGTGACATTATAGAAAGCACCGCAGAATTTTAAAGAGTGTCCACATTAAGAAACCAAAGAAAGATGGCAAATGCTGTGAGGGACAACGCAATATCCTTTAGAAAAACAGAGTGTTTGCTAAATCTTCAAATAAACAGCTCATTGGGTATTCAAACAACACAGGGACGGAAAAGACAGAAAGCTGAGGGAAGGAGATTTGAAAAAAGTGAACAGGAGTGAGTGAATAGTGAATGTCCACAGAGGAATTCGCCACGTACGGGTGTGTATGTGTTACGAACAAAAAAAGGAGGCAGCACATACGTTTAGCCACCAGTTGGGGTGGTAGTGGAGGAGCGGTGCCGGGGTCTCTGTAAGTCTCTTGGTGGTTAGCAGCATAGCTCGCTAGCGGTGCTCCTGAAGAATGCTCCTCTATCCATTCTGAAAGAGTGAAGGGTGCACTTCCTTTTTTGTGTGTCTCTCAACTCAGTCGCACTTCCTGTCTATTCAAACTAATACTGAGGCTGTGCAACCACCAGCTTTAGACCTTTAAAGCCCCCTATGGTGCCCTAACTTCCTCTGCGTAAAACTTGCATATTGTCAGTACTGTATCACAATCAGTGGCAGAATATGAGATACTTGAACTTGAGGGAGAAGAAGTTATTAGGTAATCAAGAAAGCAATATTCAGCTGAGTTGGCTGGGAACAAGACCAAGGCAACCTGTATTTCAGTTGAACTATTTTTTTAGACACTTTATAAAATGAGGTTTGACTCACGCAGCCTTGAAAGTCAACATGAGCTCATAATCGACTATATTCACTTTCATAAAGAGAAAGTCAAAGTCCTGTATGACTTTCAGAATCAGAGTCAGAATAATTTCATTGGCAAACAATCTGTTGTTTTTTTGTTGTTGAGGGCAATAGTAACCAACATTGTTTGTAATATTACCAATATTGTTAAGCTTACCATTGACAAAGGTCAATGTGACTGAAACGTTTGCCAATCTCACACTCTCTTGAAGCATTTTGCCAACATTCTTCAAAACATCTACTTTCATACAGGTTTGGAGAGACATGAGGGTAAGAAAATGTAAAAAAAAAAAAAAAAAAAAAAAAAAAAAAAAATGGGTGAACTCTCTCTTTAAGAAAGTAAATAGGGTTGAGTTAATGATGACTTTAAAGGCTACTTTTGAAAATTCAGTTGCACTTGAAAAATAATAATGGTTGCTCCTGGTAAGTAACTGGGAAACTCCTGATTTATACATGTAACCTATAAATAATAATTATATATATATATATATATATATATATATATGATTTAAATATAACATTTGCCAAAAAATAATAATAAAAGCAGTTATTTCAGTAGTAATGAATCAGTGAAATAGAAAAATTAAATATGTGAAAAACTTAAGCCATGAAATGAGTAACCATAATCCCAACAAAACTCTAAATGGCAAACATGGGCAATCACGAACGTATAAGAAAAGAAAGAAATGGCGGCATGTTGGGCCTGAAACGAACCTTGGATATACCGCTCACCTTCAGCAGGCTGAGACTGCTCCAGTTGCTTCTTCCTTTTGGCCTCCAGAATTGGATTCTCATACTGCGTCTTCCTGTTAATATGGCTGGGAGGAGGAGAAAGAGGAAGAGAGTGAGAGAGAGAGGTGATGAAGATGAGTGAGCAGAGGACACAGTCAATAACAGTACCAGAGGGAGAAACAGGAAATAGAATGAGAGGGCAGGTAAAGGTTGAGCAAAAGGAGAGCAGGTAAGCGGATGAGAAATGAAATGAATTAATGAAGAGAAAAGGTTAGCGCCAATAAAGATGGCTTAAACTATGGCTGAAAGTATGCTATTCTCTCTTATCGTATGTTCTTAAAAGCAAAATCTGTCTACTACACTAGGCAAACTTAATAAACACAAATCAAAAGCCAAAAATAAAACCCCATCACCACATTTACCACAAAAAACCGATTGCACTCAGTTGCGATCCAGGCTACTCTCCAAAAGGCCTGCACAATTTACTAGGCAAATACTTTTCAAAACATACATAAACATCTCCAAAGACAAAAACCGAAAGGTTTCCTGCCTCGGAGGTATTGCTTTGAAACAACATCAAAACACATGAATGCATTCATATTTATGCGCTACAAACCCAAGGGTCCCTCTGAAGGGGAGGGAGAGTGTGTGAGAGAGAGAGAGAAAGAGAGAGAGGATTGGTAATGGTAAAAAAGGGTGTGTATAGCCAAAATTGAAAACAGGCCCAATTGGAGGGGCGGCAGCAATCTCTTTTGTGTTTCAGAATGATGTCATATATTAAATATGATTTGAAGGTAATACTGACGAGTCACTTACTCAACATAATACACCCCGTACACTGGATCATCAATCTTCTCCCAGCCTGTGGGCAGCTCTGGAAAAGGAGCAAAATAGAAAAGATTTTCAGCTCATTGTAAGTAATTTAATAAGCCTTTTATCAAATACTTTTGTAATTTGATATCTCGATTTGTCAACCAATTAACATTCAAGAGGTTTCAAACTAACAAATCCGCTATTTTAAAAACATAATGACCACGATGAAAAGATTATATAATTATAGCATGCAAACTGAATATTTCACAGCATGATAACAGTATCACAAAATAAAATAATAATAATTTACACAACAGATGTTTGATTCTGATTGGCTGTCAGTTGTTCTAAGGTTTTGGATATTGTCATATCGCTTTACTAAATCCCTGAACTATTTCAGTGATGTCAAAGAGCCATATTGTCTACTGCATAATATAATATACAGTAAAATAACTATTTTTAAAAACACTTGGTCTCTCGTCTCGGTTTTCAATAATGGCTTAAAAAACAACCCCCTACTGTTAAAGTGATGCTTCTGAATCAGTAACAGGCTTGAATCAGTAACAGGCTTGATGGCTTGAAGCTGAATCAGTGTTTTAAGCACATGTACATGAGTAAAACCATGGTATAAAGAGGAATGATTGATCAATGGAACACAAACCTTTTGAAAGTAATGTACACTCTGCTTGTTACAGAAGCATTATCACCATTTTCAATCATTTCAACGGTCTGTCGTTAATTATTTTGTACTGATTGGATGATAGTAATAAAAACATTGTTACGTATCTGAGGAATTCTGTATTAACTTTGACATCACACTAAAGAAACAGAATAGATGAAAAGAAATAGATGCTATAAAAGCATGAAGTTTGTGTACAGGTCTATATATATATATATATATATATATATATATACATACATATACATACACACACACACACACACACACACACACACACACACACACACACACACACACACACACACCTGTCAAACGACAAAAATACGAACCGCTCCGAATAATTCAGACAAAGGTTGACAAGTGTAAAAAGAAAACTCAAAAATATTCAGAGATTTGATCACGACACTAAGGCGAAAAGATACACAATATGTCTTCTCTAGAATAACAGAATAAACATGAAAAGGCTCTGTTGCTGCATTTGACATTGAGAGTTGTTTTCATGCATATGAAAATATTGCTTTCTTTACCATAGCAACCCCTGTTTAAGCAGAAATGTCATAGTGCCAGGGACACAGAGCTGCTGTACAAGCATAGTGCCAGCAGCACAGGAAACTCATCATCATACCTCCCATAGAATAGTTATATATTGTGCCAGTTTATAATAGGTGTGTGTGCAAAACAAGAACTCATTATCTCTCCCAAGCAACAACAGCAAATAAGAAAGACTCCTGTACTTTCCTAATGAAATTATAAATGTCAAGCAACACTAATTACTTACAAATAACGATCTAACGGTGAGCGATTCTCTCAGCAGGATCTGTCTCATATATCTTCACTCCTCCCGATCGTTCATGAGTTTAACATAATTAATCAACGAGTGTTTGTGTTGGGTGAAATTTATGCCATAGGATTTGAGCAACGGTGTAATAGACAAGCTGTCACAAAATCATTGCCATGTTAGATAAAGGTGAAGTGTGTAATTTTTTACATTGTTAAAATAATTGAAAAGGCTTTGAAAATGAATTAACCATTTGTAAACTAAAGACTAAAAAAAGTTAACTAAAAAAAACAAAAAACTTGTAGCTTGATTTACCCAAGAAGTATAAGCACAGGGATTCTCTGGCGCTTTCAAAACATTAGTTTTGTCCTAAATGACACACAATACACTATGCAATCTGCTATCTACAAGTCAATAATTGTCGTCCAGGATCATCAGGGTACGATAAGAAAAGTGTGCCTTTTCTTTCTGAAATTCTGTGCTCACTACTCACATAATACTACAAAATGGCATAGAATAGTGCGTAAATATGTCAAATGGGACACAGTAATTGATCTGCTACTTTGAAGGATCAGCCCAGAGTAGCAGAGCAAAATATAATAACAATGGTATGAGTTTGGGGGTGTGGTTATGTGTATGTCTGACCAATAGCAGCAAGGGGGAGTGTTTGTGGAAACGTGTTTGAAACCATTATTATTTTTTCAACTAAAAATTACAAATAGGCCCCATTACTTAACGCATTAACTAACAATGAGCAATACATAAATTATTTATTAATGTTTGCTAATGTTAGTTAATAAAAAAGCGGATGTTCATTGTTAGTTTGAGTTAAAATAAACAGATACAACTTTTGATTTTAATAATGTATTAGTAAATGTTGAAATTAACTTTCAATGCTAACAAACGACACCCTATTGTAAGGTGTTTTTTTTTAAGAAATTTTAATTCCACCCAACAACATATCGCTTGTAAACTATTAAAATACATATAAAAAAATATTTTTATTTATTTATGTTGATTGGTGAAGAAGAAAGCATAGACATTTACCAATAGCAACTGCTATACGGTACGTCCTGTCGTTCCCCCACATCATTACTGCGACTCTACTGACAAATTGCCCATTAATCTGTTTGCATCCCATCTTCCCTCTCTACAGGATCAGGTCTCTTCTGTGCGACCGGATACTCTTGTATCTACTGCCCACATCCCGCAGTCACGGCATCTATTTAATGGCTCCGATTTCTCAAATCAATAGCTATTGACCGTGCTCTTCCAATCAGCCCGGACACAAACACAGGCCTCCTCAAGGCCACTGCCTACATCACCTAATCCGTTACTAATGATGAATCGGTCCTTCAATTACAAAGGCACACTGAACAGCAGAGAGAGCTCTGCGTGCTCATATACTGTGCTCTGGCGATGGTAAAACTGATTAAAGCAACAAATTATTCAATGATTTGACTGTCAGCGTTAGCTCAACATAATAGTTTCGGATCTCTTGAGCTATTTGCATGCATAATGAAAATGGAACCACTCCTGGCTGCGAGAGTCCCAAGTTAAACTCCAAACGCTTCAGTGGTAGAAATAGTAACAATGAATATTTTATATCATGCAGTGCCAATGACAACACAAATGAAATGTTTGAAAGTAAAGAAAAGTGTTTTACAGTCATTCCAAAATGAATACCAAAGAACAAGATGACAGCAGTACCAAAACATGGCGGTGCAGGCAAACTGTGGGTAATGTTGCCCTATGTACTGATCTGGGATCAGTTGTGAGGTCCGTTTTCATAATCCGTTCTAGGATTTGAGCAAAAATATCTGGTCCCAAAGCAGCACAGAAGGATCAATCTAAACCACAAACATGAAGGTAAAAGAAAATGTTTCCCTGTGGAATTGTGGCCTACCTAGCTCATTGTCCAGTTCCTCTGTATGTACCCCTTCTTCTCGACAGGAAGTAAAAGGGGAGCAGGTGTGCACAAAGTGGGGCGATAGAAAGAGGGGAAGGGAGGCAGAGAGGGTTACTTGATGACAAAAAGCAAAATTACAGTTCAAAGCCTTAAAATGAAACCACCATATCGCATATTTCAGCAATTAGCTGCATTTATTAATAGCAAAGCGATCTGTATTGTTTGAAATTTGAGCAACTCAAATTATATTGTATAGTTGGTATAATCATAAAACTGCTCTGGAAATCAGACTCCACCACACAGGGAAATTGGCTATGGAGGTTCACTATTTGTTTGTGTGAGGAGATTCAATATAATCCAGACACTCCTGGTAGCATGATAGCATGATAGCAGCTGTCTGTCACAATGTGAGAGTGTCTGTTATTCACATGACAGCTCAAAAGCGCCATCTACAGGCCATCAAGAGATTACAATGTACAGTGTAATGAGCCTGATTAAAACTGTACTTGCTATTGTGACAGATAATATTTAAAATTTTATGTTTGCTACACTACAAACCTTATGAGCAACACCACAAAAACACGCAAGAGCAAGCGTTATGAATGCATGTAATATAAAGCACAGCATGAAACTGATATTTGCACATGCAAACCAGACAAAAACTCAACAATGTCCATACCATCATCTTCACATTCCTCCAGGGGCTTTTGAGGTTTGTCCAGGCATCGGGGGTCTATCCAGGATGTTGTCTTTGTGTTGTGGCTAAGAATAGATGCAGAACACAGACAGTGAGGCATTGTTCTAAAAGATGCCAGCAGAACAACATCCTGGTCTCTTTTCGGCATCCCAGCAGGCAGGAAAACCAATACTAAAGATACCGCAATGTTTGATACTTCCCGTCTTGATATCTGAAAAACTGCCAGAAGCAATTTCTACACTTAAAATAAGAAACACAAAACCATTGCAACCTAAGATATTTATAGTGCAACATAACAAAAATATCTAAATATACTGATAGCGTTCCTAAGAAGTATTTTAAAAAGACAATTTGGTTACACTTAAAAATGTAAGCATTTAATTTCACTCAAAAGATTAAACCACTTCTGTATAGAGGCCAAAATGTGACACTCATTTAATAAAATATTAAATTAAATTTGTTAGTTGATATGTTAGTTAATATGTTGGTAAACATACTAAAGAATTTATTACTTCAAAAAATAATAATATTATTAATACAATTAATGTAGAAATAATGCTAATTTTTTTTAAATATAATTATTCTAATTTGTGAAAATGAAGTTACTGGTTTATGCATTTTCAATTTCTCTCCTGCTTTTTCAATTATCTGTTTATTCTATAATCGATAAGTAATTTCTTTCAATTAATTTAATTTGAATTTGTTTAAATCCATTTTTAAATTAAAAGTGTATTTATTTTTGTCTTTTTCTTAATCATTTATGTTTTTAATATATAAATGAATTTAACTATTTACATTACATATTTTATTCATTTTATATTATGCCACTATAATTTCCGTTTGACATATAAAATAAAATTCTTACTTGATTTGATATTTTATTAATAATACATTCTTGCATTTTTAATGTGTGCATTGTCCAAAATCCTTTTAGGGCCACTGTAAACATGCCACCTAATAAAAATGAAGATAGTGGTTGGTTCATACTCTATAAAGTAGACCTCTCCGTTCTCAGTGTAGGCCATCTCCCAGTTTTCAGGCAGAGGCCCCAGAGGGTCCTCTTCTGTGGGATAGCCGGGGTGTGTGTGTGTATTCTGAGAGCTCTCCGTGGTTGACGCCGAGGTGTTGTTGAGCCCGTAGGGTTGAACGTGATCGCGGGCGAAGGGCCGCACGGAGGGGTGGTCGTCGGGTTCACTCGAGTCTCCTGCATGCACACAGAAGATTAGTACACAAAGACAGACCCTCTCGGTTCAACAAGGCTCTGGATGAGAAATGCATCCCAAACAAATGTGGCAATTAACTTTTGCTAATGCTAATGGCTAAGAGAGTGGTAACAGGCCCCCTCCCTTTCACTTCCAGCAAACTCTTGAGTGATCAAACACTATTCACACTACTATACACAAATACACATACCAACACCTGCTTGTCTGACACTTTCCCACCCAGAAAAAAAGAAAATAAATCATTGACATCCCCTCAAATCAATAAGAGGTGTAAACAGTTAAACACTTGACGAATCTAAACAAATCGACTCTCAACTACATTGCATGGCCCGCCTGACTGAATTAGCTGCTTTAAATTAAACCCCTTTTCCAAATTGAAAGGCGGGAACCTGTATGAATAGGACAGCTTATTGCCTATTTTAAACGAAGGGCCCTAGAATTAACTTGGATATTGAACATAACATGTGATGTAAAATATTTTAATTCCCTTGAAGTAAAATACAGGCTGAAATAAAGATGGGAAAATTATCATGTTTACACAAACCAGCTTGTGGGATCAGGAGCATATATTTAATGGTACAGTGGAGTTCACTTATCTCGAGTCACGGTTAACTCGCCAATATTATTATGTCAACATTTTTGAAGTGGAACCGCCAAACTCCCTATTTGTCTTATTATTTTCTTGTGGGTTATGTTGATTCTGTTATGTTGCCAAAATCTATTATCTCGAGCAAAAAAAAGCGTCAAATTCGCCACTTCACATGGTTATTTCGTGACTAATTTGCGTAGCTAGTTCACTGCGCATGCGCTGAGTTAGCATTGCACGTGGATCGCGGTCCGCTCACGGTTTACTCCCTGTCGTTGATCTTGTCTGAGGGAAAACACGCTGTAGCATCCCGCACGTTTTTTTGTGATTTTGTGACCAATCTTTGTGTTTGCATTGTTGGAGAATATAATTAAAGGCTTGTATCAAGAGTCAAAGGTGGTTTCTATTGTGGTGGTTTTACATATGCAAGTAGACGTGATTGGCTGTGCTGTCATGAGGGCGGACTCTTCTCATCTCATTGTCTTAAAGCGGGAGAGACTGCTTTTTCTTTTTGTTCTGATTCTGCCTTGTGTTTTTTTATTGTGTGAATTTCGCGCACAAGCACTGTGTACTGAGCCTGAGCAGTTATGGATAATTGACTACATGCGAGCAACATTTGCCCAAAAGCACATGGTGTGCAATACTCAGAGACATGGCCAAGGTAAGAAAGGCAGAAGGTCGACCACCACTGAACAAGACACACAAGCTGAAACGTCAAGACTGGGCCAAGAAATATCTCAAGACTGATTTTTCTAAGGTTTTATGGACTGATGAAATGAGAGTGAGTCTTGATGGGCCAGATGGATGGGCCCGTGGCTGGATTGGTAAAGGGCAGAGAGCTCCAGTCCAACTCAGACGCCAGCAAGGTGGAGGTGGAGTACTGGTTTGGGCTGGTATCATCAAAGATGAGCTTGTGGGGCCTTTTCGGGTTGAGGATGGAGTCAAGCTCAACTCCCAGTCCTACTGCCAGTTTCTGGAAGACACCTTCTTCAAGCAGTGGTAAAGGAAGAAGTCTGCATCCTTCAAGAAAAACATGATTTTCATGCAGGACAATGCTCCATCACACGCGTCCAAGTACTCCACAGCGTGGCTGGCAAGAAAGGGTATAAAAGAAGAAAATCTAATGATGTGGCCTCCTTGTTCACCTGATCTGAACCCCATTGAGAACCTGTGGTCCATCATCAAATGTGCGATTTACAAGGAGGGAAAACAGTACACCTCTCTGAACAGTGTCTGGGAGGCTGTGGTTGCTGCTGCACGCAATGTTGATGGTGAACAGATCAAAACACTGACAGAATCCATGGATGGCAGGCTTTTGAGTGTCCTTGCAAAGAAAGGTGGCTATATTGGTCACTGATTTGTTTTTGTTTGGTTTTTGAATGTCAGAAATGTATATTTGTGAATGTTGAGATGTTATATTGGTTTCACTGGTAAAAATAAATAATTGAAATGGGTATAAATTTGTTTTTTGTTAAGTTGCCTAATAATTATGCACAGTAATAGTCACCTGCACACACAGATATCCCCCTAAAATAGCTAAAACTAAAAACTACTTAAAATATTGATACAAAAATATTCAGCTTTGATATTAATGAGTTTTTTGTGTTCAGTGAGAACATGGTTGTTGTTCAATAATAAAATTAATCCTCAAGAATACAACTTGCCTAATAATTCTGCACTCCCTGTATGTAATATCTCGCTAAACTGTTATCTCGATACTTTCTTGCAACCCCCGAGGCCGTCGACAACCGAACTCCACTGTATATTATAATAGAAAAGTGTATTTACCTATAATAATATTTCTCTACACTACAGACTGAGTGTTCAAGTGTTTCTTGGTAAGCATGAGGCAATTAAAAAAATATTACTGACTTTTGAACTGTCATGTACATATATGATACATCATTATTGATTTCAAACCATCTTACCGCACAAAAATTTTTTGGCACAAAAGCTCTGCTTCCATATATACTCCCAATCTCCGAGCAAACATGGCTTAGAAAGGAATGCACAATTTTACTGTGGTTGTGCAGCAGAATTGATTGAATTTTATATGTGTCCACCTCCTACTTGAATGGGAAAAATGACTTTGAAATAGTTTAAAACCCTTGTTTTAGCATAACTGTTGATTGACGGATTAATAGCCGGTGCTTCACTGTTATTAAGTACAAACAACAGAATATATTAACATTTAATACAATGCAGTATGGATGTTTGCTCGACTATCTCCAAATACGTTAAGAGCGATCAAATTGTATCACAAAAGTGTTATAACCTGTACTTATCACTGTCCATTTGTGATCAGATCACAAGGATATTGCCTCTCATTGACCAGCAGCAGCTATTACATGCGGCAATCTATTTTCATAGACAGACACCTTCCAAGAACAACACAAAATGCACCCCATTTAATACTCGGACACAGAGTGTGAAAGTTGGCAGCGCATAACTGTCGGATCAATAAATAAAGACAGGGAGAGTCCATCTTGGTGCTTTCTAAAACAAACAAAAGCCCTCTGCCACAGCCAGATGGCGCTCTTTCCCCCTTCCTCCCTGAATCGTGATGGCGAAGGAAGAGGAAAGCAACAAAGAGGCATCGCTCTTCCCTTCTCCCATGTGCCAGACGGAAACGCAAACAAATCGGCTCACTGCTGACCTGTGAAGCTACTGTTCATTTCAGGAACCTCATCATCATCCTCAGTCTCTGTAGGCACTATTCCAGCATTTTGCATCTCATTGTAGGACTTGGTGCGTCGTGGGATTGACTGCTGGGAACCAGGAAGGCTGTCTTGCAGAGCATCGCCAGTAATCACTTTCCCACTAGGGGGCTGGCTGGGCGGCTTGGGTGTTCCATAATAGTTACCTAGGCAACAAGAGGATATTACCAGCATTCAGAACAGGAGGGTTAAAGGAAATGCAAGACATGATGATGTGGGTTTTTGCAAATGCTCTATTACGAAAATGACTGCTTGTCTTCATGAAGTTGATGCAACTTTAATTGGAGATAATGGTATCAGTGTGTCTGGATAATCAGGCAGCATTATTTAAGAGCAATGAGCGTGCACAATGGACAGAGCTGTCTGTCTGAACAAAGCACTCCACATCATTAAATGAGAGCGATAAATTTAGAATTCGGCCACGTCAGGCAGAGTGATCAACCTTAAAATTAATTAAGAGATTCACTTTGATTAAAAACAACAGCAGCACAGAGTAGAAACAAAAGACAACTCAGTTTGTCACATCATATGTACGTTACATCTAGGATTCAAAATGTATCATTATTTTTAAATGTGTGCATGTATATAAATTCCCTGTTAATTCCAGGTTTTCCATGATCCCAGGAACACTGTAAACAGAACTTTAAGGTGTTTATATACTCGATAGATTGTCGTTACCTTCGTAAGATCCAATCTCCAACAGTGTCCCACTTTGTTCAAGCTTTAGAAAGTCCTCCACTGACAAAAAATTATAATCTACTCCTGGCACCTCTCCGTCACGAGGACTGCGGGTCGTACCTGTGACAAGCAAAAAAGAAGAGAGAACACATAAGATACCGACAACATGAAACTGCTAATTTATGCCCAAAACCACATATATCACCATGTCTATGATTACCACCTACATCAGGGCCATCAACAACCACATGCTGCAGTCTACAGGCTCATGGAAGCCAATCGCTGGGTGTGAAATCAGCGTGAGAGAGCTTTGCACAGCTAAAAGTGAAGATGTTGTAACACCTTGATGATAATTGGTTGTAGGAGAGCAAAGTGTGCCCTCAACCCCCACTGTATTACTCAAACTACATATTAAAGTAGCTTTAGGGATCAAAAGAGTCCATACGGCTGCTCTGCCTCCTCCATCACATTCCCTAGACCTATGCAATCACAAGTGATCAGTAATAAATACAGGTGTAAATAGGAGAATGGTAAAAGACTACTAATCTATCAATCAACCATGCACTTAAAAAAAGAGTGTTAAATAAGACAGATTTTAATAGATCAATTATGAATGGAAATGTTCATAAAAACATCTAATAAAAAAAAAAAACAATGTGCCAAGATCTTCTAAATGTAATCTTGCTGTATTCATGTTGGCTTCATATTATTTAGAAACATTATGATTTTCAAAGAAAAGTTTCAATTCAATGACTATAAAAAAAGAACGCACATATTTTCCTTGCAGTTGAACGTGTGAGAGCTTAAAAATATATTTTCAAAGTTTTTAAAACATTTATAACATTACAAATACCACTAATTAATTCACCACAACATTTTACAACCTGTACATAAAAAAGGTATAAAATGTACTTTAAAATATTGTACAACATTAAACAGTGTTTGACTTTTATTGTAATAAATAATAATAAAATGACTATTAATATTACCTACTTGACACTACTTTTCAAGCATGTTATTCTTTTAATGAGGATTTTTTTCATAATATCAGGACAGTTGTATCACCTTGACATTTCTGAATTTATTCCCCAAAAAATATCTAAATTACTTTGAACAGAAATTAAAAACATGCTCATCATAGATGTATTTTCAAGAACCCAGTTATCTCGCCAACCCGGTTATGTCGACGTTTTTGAAGTGGAACCGGCAAACTCCCTATTTTTCTTAGCATTTTCTTATCGGTTATGTCGATTATTTTATGTCGCCAAACCCTGATATCTCGAGCACAAAAGAGGGACAAAGTCACCACTTTACATCAGTTATCTCGATCCCTATGACTAATGATAGTACCGAGTTCACTGCGCATGCGCTGAGTTCACGCTGCACGTGCATCATGGTTGCTCTCCAATGACGCTTCACTCACTCGTGCAGCCGCGAAACCATAGTAACCGCGTGTGCAATATTTCTCAGAACTGTGCCCAAGCGAAAATGACTGTTATGAGCGAATGTGTTTATGTGTTTTGTGACTGTTTACGCTGAGAGCGGAATTGTGTTTGCAATGTTGGAGAATATAATTAAAGGTTTGTATTGAGAATCGAAGGTGGTTTTTATCGTATACTGTTAAATCTTGCACTGGCTGTCAGAATGGTTGACGACTGCCCAGATTACGAGCTTTATAGATGGGTTTCACACTCATCTCAAACGAGCGCAAGTACAAACCAGGAAAAAGAAAACACCCTGACAAATATCACACATAAAAGAAGGAAAATAGAAACAGTAGATTATGCTATATAACAGTCAGCTGCCATCTCTCTCCTCACTCAAAAACACTCTCCTCCCTGTGCGCGCTAACGCCAGAACAGTGCGCACACAACTACATACGCCATCTTAAAGGTATACTCCCAACATAAACAAAGTAGCCGTTACAATCTCTGCTGTTAGTTGGTATGCCATTTGCCTTTTGTTGATAGCAAACATATACAGTGTATGTACATTTTATAGCATGCCGATCGCTTCAAATAAATCGCCATATTGCCGGTTATCTCTACGCTTTATTGCAACCCCGGAGGCCGTCGACATAACCGGATTCCACTGTATATCGAAATGTGTTTTTAATATACATTTAAATAAATTAATAAATAGCACAAAAATGAGAGCTTCATGTCACTGACACTAATACGAAGTGTAAAAAGGGCCTTGCATGACCACGTTTCCTTCTTTCCTTTTTTTCTCCATGCATTCTATTTGAATGGACTCTGATAACCCTAGAGCTTGTTTATTAGACGTCATGATCAATCATAATATCATACACACACACACAATGCTTTTACAGATGTGAAGTGCACTTGCCCCTTGGGCTGTACCTGTAATCAATATCTCTGCTGTCATAAAGCACGTTATCAACGCAATAATCACATTTGTTTGCACTTGGACACTGGGGTCCTCTGCAGCTATTTGTGATGCTGAAGGTTAAGACGGTGGCCTGACAGTCAACACGTGTCTCACACACTCATCCTGCTGTGTGCTGTATCTCCCCATCACTTGATGGAGCTGATGAATAGCTGATATATATAGCACCCCGCGATGGGAGATGCTCTTTGGCAGCCATCTTAGTGACACTGGTGAGAAATCAACGATGTGATGATAATTCAGTTTTCTTAACAACCTTGCTATGTAATATTTTCTCTGGTTAACAGGTCCTATCAGGAGTGAGTATAAATGTAAATGTAATGTAAAGCCTGTGAGTCACTTTAAATATGAATCAGTTTTTTTTTTGCCCATTCATTTAGATCTATACATCTATGAAATGTGTTTTCTTGTGATTTATATGAGCACAAATGATTTCAACATAGATAATAATAATACAGTAATACCTCGGTTTACGAGCGACTTCGTATACGAGCAAATCAGTGTACGAGCATTGTATCATTCACCACAGTGATACTTTTATAAGTGATTTACAGCGGTTTTACCTCCTGTTGTTAACATTAATTGTGATCGCTTTTGTTCACATAGTGAAATATACACCTAAGCAGTAACTGTCACGGTTCATGAATTCATTGTCTCCTAGTTCTGCCTGTGTGTGTGTGTGCGCATGTATGTGTGTGTGAAAGGGGCCGTGGTCACTGACACACCTGATACCATCTGCCTATTTAGTTCACTTCTCTCCAGCGGCTCCCGCGTTTGTTTGCGGCTCCCCGTCTCTGGATTATCGCTTTGTTTGTTTTCTGCACTATTACAATAAATTCACTCATTTGCACTTGAATCCGGGTTTTGAGTTTTCCCTTGCTTTCCCCGCTCCCCCCTCCCCCCTCCTCCCTCCTCTCGTCTCCTCCACGCACGCTGCTCAAAGCTGAAGTGCATTACAGTAAATTGTCAAGTATTCTTAGAGTTTAATTGTCAATTATTAATTAGTATTTATATGAGATCTTAATGGTTATAATTTTAATTTTATAATTTTAGCGAATTAATAGGGTAAAACCAAAAAAAAATTTTTTTTAAATGGGCCAAGGTAAACCGAGGTATTACTGTATTATTATTATCTATGTTGAAATCATTTGTGCTCATATAAAAATCACAAGAAAACACATTTCATAGATGTATAGATCTAAATGAATGGGCAAAAAAAAAAAGCACAAATGGGTATTATATACAGGGTATTTCTGCTCCAAAGAATAATAATAGAAATACACTTTACACAACAAGCACAGACATGAAACAATGTCACTAATGCAAGTAGAAAAAAAAGTATATATATACACACATCCACAAATATATAAATATAAATAGCATGACTGTCACATGATGATATATTTTCTTGTTGCTAGGGACAACCCTTGAATAATTCAATTCCTGAGAGCCTCATCTCTGATTTCTTAGGGGATCAAACAATTTCATATCACATTCTATGCCACAGTGAAGATCGTGCGCAAAACAACAGCCACAAAAAATTTACTTGCCATTTCAATGCAATGCACCTGTATGAAGTAAACTTTCATATGAGGCACGCAGTAGATTATCCATTTAAACAGGCCAATCAGCTTACTGCACTTGAAAAGCTAAATGTAGTGTTTCATGCACAATGCTTGATGAACATGCTGCGTTCAAAACAAAGTTGGATGTAGGATATCTGTCGCTATGATCAAATGCTTTCTTCACTGCTGTTTTCTCATCGCTGCTTCAAAGGTATTTTGAATTTATTTTTACCCCTAGGAGAACAACAAAAAATAATTTCCCCGTGAGTATATTGGAAGCTTAAGTTTATCATTAAAGGAATAGTTCATCCAAAAATAAAATTCTGTCATTAGATATATACCAGTCGACCAGCCATCAATCAGAACCGGACCATTTTTGCTCCAAACACACATTTGGCTCTTTAATTTTTTATTTTGGCAGATCTCTGCTCCGAACTTGCAGGCAAACAGCCTAGTAATATTTCCAAACAAATTACATTTTGGGAAATGATTACAAAGTCTGTAAAAAGGACGTTAACATAGGCCAGAGGCAGGAAATGCCGAATATGGACGTAAAGAGGAGAGAACACAGAGACTTCAGCAAAGCAAATACTGTGTCAGGCAAAGCAAGTATACTGATAGTGATGGAAGTAAAAATGGGATATCGCTGTTGTTCTAAGCTCCATCTACTGGCAGAGTGTGAATTTGCATTGTCATTTGGTTCATCTGGTTGAAATTATAACATCTATTTTAAATTAAAAACAACTGTTCATGTGGTGAATGTGTCTTGGTTTGCATTGTGATAAAAAAAAAGTTGTTGCCTCGAATTTCAAATGGCTACAGATGTTATTTTTGTTTAAAGCCAGTTTGATAAGCAATAGAGCATTTAAGCAATTAATATCTGAAATCGGCCTACTTGGGTAAAGAAAATCAGCGATCGGAATCAGCTATGAAAAATTATGACCAGTGCATGAACTGTCATTAGAATCTGCCTTCATTCTAATATGCTGATTTGCTGCTCAAGAAGCATTTCTTCTTATCAATGTTGAAAACAGTTGTGCTGCTTAATATACATACATATATATATATATATATATATATATGTATATGTATATTAAGCAGCACAACTGTTTTATATATATATATAAAATGTGTGATATAATATGTATATTAAGCACAAGATTGAGCACACAGCACAATCTGTGTAAATATATACACACACGTATATATAAAATATTTTTCAGGAATCTTCAATAAACAAAGTTCAATGTGACATGTAAGATAAGCACACTGTGCTAAGCAAGAGTAAATTACAGTATAGAGTACAGTACACTCTTCTTTACAAGAAAGTCAACATACATTGACACTACCGTTAATGTACTTATGCTATACAAGTGAAAGATCACTGGGAGCCCAATTGCTTGATGAACCAAAGGTTAGGAGCTGTGACAACAAACATCACAATCTGCAGCTGTTCGATCCCGGCCTACACACACTCATCAGTTTTGGGTCAGTGACTGTGAACAGAAGGGGTTACTGTCACCAAATGGCATGATCCAGGGCCCAAAAGAGAAACAATTACCTAATGGGGGGTTTACAACCCTCTGCTAAATGATAACCCCCTTACTGACACACACACACACATAGCTGCATCACAGGCTGTAACAGCTACCACATTGGCTAGTCACGGCATTTCCAAGTGTATGTGTATGTGCAGCTGGACACATTCTGTCTCTGGAAAAGAACAGTGGTGGTTCACAATGAATCAGCATCAGGAGTTCCCACAATGCAGCCTGGATACATGCAACACGTGCAGTGTGCATGCACACATGCAGTCAAATATCACCTCAAGTCTTTGATAGAGTTTTCAGTTTCCATCTTAAATAGAAATTTTCCTGCATGCTCTTTTGATATAAGACCTCAATAGACGACGGAAAGCATTCAGAACCCAAAGAAACTAAGTTGCAAAAACAGGATATTCAATAGTTGTCACAGTGTTGAAGAAACAACCATGAGGGCATTGACATATTACCACCCACATTTATGCATCAACAGCATGGCCTGATGAATCCTGATGAATACAGTGTGAACTACACCAATAGTTTTCATATGCAAAGAAGTTAGCCAATCAAAACAAAGGTCATTTAGATGTCTTATAAAAAGTAGAGTCACTAAAAACAGCCTTTATAATTCTAAAGGTTAGAGAGTGTGTAAAATGGCCAGGTAAAGTAAGACCGTTTGGCTCAAAATGTTTGGCTAAGTGGATGTCAGCGAAAAATATTCAATAAAGATGATTCAATAAAATCTTAGGTTTTGATTCGTAGGTTTGATTTTGACATTGGTGGGGATATAAAAGCAGAAAAAAAGAGGCAGTTTAACAAAGATTTATCTTTATGTTTAATTTGTTTATTGTGCAACAGTCAACATCTTACAGCAGGGTTATATTTATGGGTGTGTGCCAAAAATATATTATTCTATACATCACTTTAGAAATACAGTGGGAACGGAAAGTATTCAGACCCCCTTACATTTTTCAGTCTTTGTTATATAACAGCCATTTGCTAAAATCATTTAAGTTCATTTTTTCCCTCATTAATGTACACACAGCACCCCATATTGACAGAAAAACACAGAATTGTTGACATTTTTGCAGATTTATTAAAAAAGATTTACTGAAATATCTCAGGGTCCTAATTATTCAGACCCTTTGCTTAGTATTTAGCAGAAGCACTCTTTTGCTCTAATACAGTCTTTTTGGGAAAGATGTAACAAGTTTTTCATACCTGGATTTGGGGATCCTCTGCCATTCCTCCTAGCAGATCCTCTCCAGTTCTGTCAGGCTGGTAAACATTGGTGGACAGCCATTTTTAGGTCTCTCCAGAGATGCTCAATTGGGTTTAAATCAGGGCTGTGGCTGGGCAATTCAAGAAAAGTCACAGAGTTGTTGTGAAGCCACTCCACTATTTTAGCTGTGTGCTTAGGGTCATTGTCTTTGAGCACTCTGGAGAAGGTTTTCGTCCAGGATATCCCTGTACTTGGTCGCATTCATCTGTCCCTCAATTTCAACCAGTGGTCCGGTCCCTGCTGCTGAAAAACACTCCCACAGCATGATGCTGCCACCACCATGCTTCACTGTTGGGACTGTACTGGACAGGTGATGAGCAGTCCCTGGTTCTCCACACATACCACTTAGAATTAAGGCCAAAAAGTTCTATCTTGGTGTCATCAGACCAGAGAATCTTATTTCTCACTATCTTGGAGGTTTTTTTTTAACCAAACTCCATGCAGGCTTTCATGCGCCTTGCACTGAGGGGAGGCTTCCGTCGGGCCACTCTGCCATAAAGTCCTGATTGGTGCAGGGCTACAGTGATGGTTGACTTTCTACAACTTTCTCCCATCTCCCGACTGCATCTCTGGAGCTCAGCTACAGTGATCTTTGGGTTCTTCTTTACCTCTCTCACCAAGACTCTTCTCCCCCGATAGCTCAGTTTGGCCGGACAGACAGCTCTAGGAAGGGTTCTGGTCGTGCCAAATGTCTTCAATTTTAGGATTATGGAGGCCACTGTGCTCTTAGGAACCTTAAGTACAGTATTATTTTTTTTGTAACCTTGGCCAGATCTGTGCCTTGCCACAATTCTGTCTCTGAGCTCTTCAGGCAGTTCCTTTGACCTCATGATTCTCATTTGCTCTGACATGCACTGTGAGCTGTAAGGTCTTATATAGACAGGTGTGTGGCTTTCCTAATCAAGACCAATCAGTATAATCAAATACAGCTGGACTCAAATGAAGGTGTAGAAGCATCTCAAGGATGATCAGAAGAAATGGACAGCACCTGAGTTAAATATATGAGTGTCACAGCAAAGTGTCTGAATACTTAGAATCATGAGATATTTCAGTTTTTCTTTTTTAATAAATCTGCAAAAAAAATTAACAATTCTGTGTTTTTCTGTCAATATGGGGTGCTGTGTGTACATTAATGAGGGGAAAAATTAACTTAAATGATTTTAGCAAATGGCTGCAATATAACAGAGTGAAAAATTTAAGGGGGTCTGAATACTTTCCGTACCCACTATACATCTTTCAATACATAACTTTTAATAATCAAAAACTAAACCAATGACGATTCTGATTCTGACAGGGAGCCTGTAGCTGTAGAAACAAAAACATCTTTCACACGCAAATGATTGATAGATAAACCACATGCTATTCCAGTGTTGTTTTTAATTTTGTGGATATGTGAGCTAACAGTTTGCTACATACATTCTGTTTAACAACATCAATTTAAAGTTGAAGAGGGTACAATCGTTGCTGTAGAACCAAACACAGTTTTTAATTATTTGGTTTGAGTTAACAGTTAAAGAGGCTAAACTTTACCAATTATGATGTATATAAGCTGTGATTCAAACACTAACCTTGCACATCCTTAAAAGAGCACGGTTTTCTTATACGCTTAGTACTTTGACAATGAATGTCAATGTACCCATTTTAGATGTGAATTAAAACAACAGTGGTTACATGTATAATTCAAAGATTTTGGTCGAAATATTTGCAAGGGACAATTCGGTATTGCTTAATATTGGTAGGGACATGTCCCTAGTGTCCATACTAAATTCTACACCCTTGTCTTTTTCAGCAAAAAGTAAGTCAGTCTTCTTGTTCTAGGTGTAGTCAAGGTCTGGCAGGTCTGGCTGAGATGTTGACATGCAGTCTGATTTTGGATCAGTCTGTCAGACAGTAATCCCCTTTAGACTCCATGTAGCTTAAACCTGGCTGAGTTGTTGACTCAGCCTATGACTGATTCTGGATCAGTCTGTCATGCTGAATGGCATTTCTTCCTCTCACCTTTGAGCTAGCATCAGTCTGTTCTCTCTACAGAAGGAAATTTGGGTAAATACTGCTTCCTTTTAGTCTGCATGGGGATTCAAAACAGTTTAAACAATTTAAATATTCTCTCAAATGTATTCTCTCAAAATTATGTAGAAATTACATTTTCATTGTTTACTCACCCTCATTTAATATCAAACACAAGCTACTTTTTTGATATTATATATCATTTTAGTTAAATTATTTGTGTTTTTAAAGTTTCAAGAGAGCGTTAGACGACTTTTGTTAAAGATTATATTTATAATTTTAGTTAAATTATTTGTTTTTAAAGTTTCAAACTATAAGAGAGCGTTAGACAATGACAAAGGTAATATAAATGTAAAAATAACAGAAACAAGCATAGACAATTATTTATCCAATACCGACTAATATATACACCATATTCAGTGATAAACTAAAAATAATATCTAATATAGGCAGATAATCCATTTGGTACAGATACATACACTCCTAGTTACAGCGGATGGGGATTGAACCACTCAAGCTTCAAAAAGGACACATAGGTATAACAAACGCATCAATGCTGGTTCATAAAATCTATGCAATATATCCCAAGATTTCTGAAGCCATATTTTTGTGTGACAAACTGAAAGGAGTTGAACAGGTTCAGTCAGACCAGTTTTGTGAACCAGATTCATGTTTCATTGATTCATGGAACGTGATTAAATGCAAATCTTGTTTGGTCAGTCATATGACTTAGGAAAGACTAAATATAATTCTAGACTAATTTTATAATACAGTAATACCTCTAGACACGAGCATAATCCATTCCAGGGCGGAGTTCTTAACTCGAATTGTTTGTATCTCGAATCATGTTTTCCCATAAGAAATAATAGAAAACAAATTAATCCGTAACAATGGAAAAAAAGATACTTTTTATTGGTATAGACACACACACACACATACACATATAATGTGATACATGTGTGATGTCAAATAAAATGTGGTTAATATTATAAGTTTTTAGAGACAGTAGCGGCTGGTGCGGAGGAGGGGAGGGAGGGGGTTGGAACGGAGACACTTGATTCCATATCGTACCTTACTCATCGCTATTATGAAGAATAATACAAATAAAATAGAGAGAAAATCAGCTACTCGCGGGCGATGCGTACAGAAGTCAGCGAACACGTGAAGTGAACGTGTGTCGGCATCAGCGTCAGTACACATGCTCATATCTCAAATATTTACTCACTCGTATGTAGGGATGCTCGTAACTCGAAGTATTACTGTACACGTGTATGGTGCTTTTGCATCAAAGATTTTGCTTTAGACCAAGCACATTCTCTAAAATTACATCTTGTGTATTCCATGGAAAAACCAAAGTCATACGGCTTTGGAACGACATGAGGGCGAGTAAATCATGACAGAATTTTAATTTTGGGGGTGATTTAATCCTTTAAGTGAACATGTAGTTAAGGACAAGGACAGATCCTGAGAGTTGTGAACGGAATTGAAATGAGTGCAGTGATTTGGCAGCAAAAACGGCAGCTCATACATTCTTAATGAAAGACCGGTCCCTATTTTAAGGCATTTCTCCTCAAGTCTCTCAAATGACAAAGTTTCAAGATTTCTATGCCCTAAAAAGTGATAAGCATACAATTCATTCCACTGTGTGCTACACTGCTCAAAAAAGTACAATTACAATTCAGCTGTTTCCATGCCAGCTTATTTTCCACAAAATGGAGCCTGATCTCTCTACACATCTTTGCATATGACATAAATACATTCTGTGGGTAAAAAATAGCTGAAAACTTGAAGCTTGAAAACTACAAAAGGCAGACATATTTAACATCACACATTCTAAAATACATCAGAAAAACAGCAATGCCATGCACACATCCAGCACACAAACAGGCTCTATAAATAGCAGTGTCTGATAAATCAGTTTATTTTTGCGGCTGAGGTTGCAGGAGCACTGCAGTACCCAGCAATGCGTTCCTGAAGTTCAGGTTTCTGATATGACCTACATTCGAACTTCATTGTCTGGAGAGCAAGGAGTTCATACTGGTTTGGAGTAACACGAGGATGAGTAAAATAATTTCACAAAAAACATTATGGTTTAAAAAAAATACTGGATGCCAACCTTAGGCCACGTCCACACGAAGCCGGTGCATTCCCTATCCGATCTTAAACACGGCATTGGCGCAAGAAATATCAGCGTCCACACGAAACCACTAAAACTGACTGAAAACGGTGTAGTATAAATGCGAGACCAGTAATTCTGCCACAGATATACACTATACACAGAGAAGACGACTTTGAGCATGCATTGTTGTTGCTGTTCAGTGTTTCCAGATTGGGCTCCTTTTGGTCACGTCCGACCGGGAAAAAATACATTGGACTGGTTGATAAAATTTGGGCTTTTTTTTGATGGATAAAATCGCACAACATTTTTCATTATTTATAAGAGTACGCATTTTGGGCTGGTATTTTTTTTAAATGGGCGAGTTTTAAGCTGTACTTGAGCTGGAAATCTTCAGTCCAATCTGGCAACACTGTTGCGGTTACGTGTGACACAGCCGACACGTGATGTGATGACATCATCGGTTCACCAAAAATATACGGATTGGCCGTCCACACGAGACCGCAAGGGTGTCTGTTACGTTCCAGAGTGTTCGTAGTGTTTGTTTTCTGTCCACCCCTTTTGTTTATCTTGCTCTTACACCTCTCAGGTCCCGCGATTGAACAGCTCCCCGCCGTCAATCAGGGTTAACGATGAAGTCACGCCTCTTCTAAAGGAACCAATGGACTATAAAGATCCGGAAGTGACGAGTAACGGCAGCGTGTCATTTTGGCGTTGCTCTTTGCCTGTTTGCTGCTTTGATGCTAGCTGTTTGTTTGGTCCGTGAATGGAGTATTTTGAGAGTTATACCTGTTTATGTCATTTGGTATACTGTTTACCTTCGTATGCCTTAGAGTTTATT
Source organism: Rhodeus uyekii (assembly GCA_037043235.1). NCBI lineage: Eukaryota > Metazoa > Chordata > Actinopteri > Cypriniformes > Acheilognathidae > Rhodeus > Rhodeus uyekii. Next base: position 2,857,652 of record JAWRVZ010000018.1, on the reverse strand, counting down.
ACATCTGACTTAAGGAGACGAGGTTATCAGGTCACGTGACATACATCAGTTTAGAAGTGGGAGCTATATTGTATTTTTGGTTTTCTTAGAGTAGTTAGCCGGCGTTGCGCCGAAGATCTGTTTGTTTCTTTTTAGATTAGAAATACTTTTGTTTGTAGTTAGCAGATGTTTTGGTTTTATTTATTTCTTTGATTTAGCTCTCCGCTTATTTGTCTCCTAATATATTCTATTTACGTTTAATGTCTTTAAATGTTGTTTTGTTATCCAATTGTTTCCCTGTACGTTGTGGTGGTTGTAACCTTTAATACAAAATCCATCTTTAATTTCACTTTGACTCTCTTTTATTCATGGCTCCACGAAGTTTCAGACAATACATTCTTACATACTTAGAATAGCGAGATTTTCATTTATTTATATTTCTGTTACACTCCTATTTCCTCCTAGACTAACATCTTTAAGGAGTCGTAACCATGTCGAATTCAGATCTATCCACTTTAGGACCCGGCCTCAAAAGAGAGCGGATTAAAAAAAAAAAAGAGAGCGGTCTCCCAAAACGCCGGATCCGTGTGGACGAAACGCCAATCCGATAAAAAATGTATGCAGATACAGTGATACACGTCTCCGTGTGGACGAGCCCTTAGAATTGCTGTTTTAAAAGTCAGTCAAATCATCTGAATAGGACGTGCACTGACCCTGGTACACTGTAATTAACAACAATGTGTCAAGAAAAAAATCTGAAGAGTTCTGCTCAGCCAAGCTTCAACTTCCTTTGAACATCTCTTAAGGCCGTGACACAACAAGTCGACATCAAAGAAGTGGCGACGAAAGCCGATTGTGTTGTCACCTTGCTTCGGTTGTGTCTCGGCCATAAAGCTGCTCTTAAACACAGCAAAGACTACAGACGGCTACCAACAAGCATGTAAGGAAAAAACTGACTATATCAGCAGGTATTAATAGTCTATTTTCTCTCATTCAAAAAGGGATTCCGAGACTAGGACTACAGATATACAAAATCACAAAAAAGCAGTGCTTGCTTACCATTTGGAATGTCAATCAAGCTGATCACTTTCTTTATTCCAGGTGGCTCAATATCTTATGAAAACACAACCATATTGGAATGCTCAGGAATTAGAACAGACTTCTCTCCTCACTTTCAACACTTTTGCTTTTATCATAGTGTACGTACTTCTTCACTAAACTGAACAGCCAATCAGAGCATTCTATCTCACCAACACTCCCAACTCTGATTCAACACGCTGAATCAGGCAAGCTGGGGTGAACAATGCCCATGCAAATGTCACTGCATCAATATTGCTGAGTAGTTGCTAAGATGTCCTGAAAGATTCTTAACACATTGTTATGAGACTACCAGGGTGTTCTCCGTGGTTGCTAGTTGTATTCTTCTTGGTCAATTACTCATAATGGTCAATTATTCAATATTAGTCTATGGCGTCAACAATATATTCAAAGGGCCCCTGTATAGCCCTAAGAAATTTCTGTTAGTTGTGTAAATTTTTGAATTAACCACAATTAATTTTGCGGTTCCAGAAGTTTCAAGAACTGTATGTTCAATAAAAACTATACAATGTTAAATATAACAATAACAATGTTCAATATAAACAACAATAATGATTGTGTGGGGGGGGGGGGGGGATGTGTTTTGAGTGTTTTTAACATTTTAATTTATATTAGATTAATATATATTATATTATTTTAATATATTACTAAATGTATTAATTAAAGGCCTGGTTGCATAGACAGGGCTTAGATTAATCCAGGATTAGGCCTTGGTTCAATTAGGTCATTTAAATAGATTTTATAAACATGCCATTGAAAAAAAAAATTATGGTGTGGCTCTTGACAAAAAATAATGGCACTAACATATTTCAAGATATGTCAGTGCAAGTTTCACCAGTAAAACATGCATGTTAGTCAGGGACTAGGCTTAAGCCTTGTTTGTGAAACCAGATGTATTAAATTTAAGTCATCTTGTTTCTTCATGCATGTTTTTTGTGTGTTTTCTTTGGTCCACCAGGCAGAGATCCAATTGATTATAAAAGTAAAAGCACACCTCTCCTCAACAAGCTGCAAGATTTCATGGGAAAACCGATCAAAATATTGACAAATATCTTGCTCTCGCAGTCATATAAAAAAGTATAAGCAAAATAAACAGTACAGCTTTAGTAAAACATTGGCAAATGGCATTGGCAGAGACACATAGGCACAATGCAAACTCACAGATGATAAATGTCACAGGATAAACATACACAAAAAAGCAGCCAGCTTTGATTTATAAAGCTAGATAGCGGCTTTAGTTTCACCTAAGTGTAACAAGGCCTTGACTTCTAAACTTAATACTCAGTATGTGTGTATGCGCATACTAATCTCTCAATGAGGAAAAATCACAGTTGCAAAGTGGACAAAAATAGTAAGCCTGTATGATTCAGCAGTGTCTGATGACTCTTATACATAATCAGCACTAAAATTAGCATGTATCCATATTCAAATCCTTAAAGGTCATGCAAAGGTGTGCCACACATTGAAACTAGCATCACAAGAAGCATTAAGGTGGTGCATTAAATACTTCTTTACTGTTTCTTGTATTTGTTTTAACGATCAACAAATTCCACACCAATAAAAAGAAACAAAGAAAACATAATACTCATATTATGAATACACATATTCATATACTGTGAAGATTTAAAGCTATTTCTTAAATCACAAAGTGCCCTATTTACCCCAAAAAAAGTTACTTTCCCTTCCCAATCTAGACACAAAGAACTTTCGGGGCTTCTTTGTTATCTTTAATACTAGGTCAACCTCACCTCTTAAAGCCACAACAACACAAATGTTACCTGGCACTGTGAAATCGGACATAGCAACATACTGTCCAGTTACAAAACGGATCGAGGTGTTTAAGGGGACGTATTGCATTCCTGGAGAGCAATACTGCAGTAACTGGAGAGGCAATCAATCAGACGCAACACTTTAAGTGACTCTGAGCCTCACCGCCGTGATTCAGTTAGCGGTGTAGCGTAGGCTGTTGTTAAAGCATTTGGAAACGACTCATTATCATCACTCTAATAATAGTCAAGACTCTCACTATACCGGCATTCGGATGTTTGCGCATTTCCAAAGTTATTAAAGGGACTGTGGATTTTGGCTTGAAATTAAGGCATGATTACAATATTTCTAAAACAAAAACTGGGTTAGTTTGAGATGGTAAATCTTCAATGCTCTTCTCACAGAAGCAATTTCATGCCTTTCCTGACGCCCTCCCAGTTAAATACATAAAAACTAATTGAAAAATGCTCTTGTACAGAGATGTGTTTGTTCTGAGCTGAAGCTGTTATCTGCATGGCTTGATTAAATTTTTCATGAGCCTGACCCAGTGAGTATGGCTGCTCTCTCTCTTTCGTTCTTCTCCTTCCTTCTTTTTTCTTCTCTCTTTTCTCCCTGCACGTGCTTCTCTCTATAATCTATAAATGAAAAAGGCGATGACATGACTGGAAAAATGATTAAACAAATCAATTGAGTGACAAAACGTCAAACCTGAAAGTGTTGGCTTTGAGACCATCTCAAACACTGTATATATCATATTAATATTTCTATAAACATATCTAAAACAGCTTTCTCCTATGGAAAAACATATATTTATACTGCTCTCACAATTGTATAAAACATGTTTGTCTAATTAAATGCTCTCTAAAATAAGAATGTTCTTCTCAGCTGATCTGACTGCGGTCCGCTGGGACAAGCTGTCATTTACACCTGGTAGAAAATGTATGCATGTATGCATTGGTGTATCTCTACTGATTTCATCACAGTTTTCTAAAGAAGGGTCTCTGGATTTCGGACATCATAAATAACCACTGCACCACCGTACACTCACTGTTCACACATAAGAGCCAAAGTTCTATCTTTCTAAACAAAGAGACTTATCCTCTTTCAGAAAGGAAATAAATTAAAGTAATAAAAAAAGTGCATTAAAAGTCAAATTAGTGAATAATGTGTACTTAATGTATAAATTATTCCGTGCAGTTCAACATACCTTGTTATTATTGCAGTTAATTATATGTACATGTACAGTGGAGTTCAGTTATGTTGATAGCCTCGGGGGTTGCAAAAAAGCATCGAGATAACCGTTTAGCGAGATAACCTACACCCAATATATCTATGTATTAGATGAAGCGATCGGCATGCTATAAAAATGTACATACACTGTATTTGTTTTCTAACAACAAAAGGCATATGTGCACCAACTAACAGCAGAGATTTACCAGTATACAATAAGAAACACCTTCAATTCTCCATACAAACCTTTAATTATATTCTCCAACATTGCAAACACAATTTCGCTCACAGCGTAAACAGTCATAACATATTCGTGAGGTCATCACGCTGTACTAGATTGCATACTTTCTTGCGTTTTCTAATGTGCTTTCTCAACAAATTTGGCTTGTCCCGTCTTTTAATAACAGTGTTCCCTCAGCGGCGCTGAGCAGAGCGCTTCAGAACAGAAGCAGGATGTGTTTGTGTGTTCGTTCATCTAAGCCTTATACTCATTGGTCGTTACCGCTCGTTACTGACCAAATGTCAAAATATTTGAGAAAACCAATTAAATCAGAGAAGGCGGGCTTTATGTGCACACAGAAGAGGCTTTGGGATGGGGGTGGACCCACGGCAGCTCTCGTAAGAACGTGAATGTGCTTTCACTTCAGAGTCCTGCGTGGCGCTGTGAGTAGCGTCACTGACAGAGAGACCACGATCCACGTGCAATGCAAACTCAGCGCATACGCAGTGAACTAGGTACGCTCATGACTCACGAGATAACCATGTGAAGTGACAACTTTGCTCGAGATATTAGTGTTCGGCGACATTAAGGAATCGACATTAAAGAATCGAAAATACTAAGACAAATAGGCAGTTTGGAGGTTCCACTTCAAAAACGTTGACATAATAGGATTGGCGAGTTAACCGTGAGTCGAGATAAGTGAACTCCACTGTATTATGTGTACCTTGGAGAGTGTAATATAAAGTGTAACCAATTTGGGAGGGAAAACCCCATATGAATAGCATTTAGCCCTGTAACCTAACTTTCACTTGAAACTAAAAGACTAGTCCAGTTTTTCCCCACACTGGAACGAAGAGTGGCCTTGAATTCACATTGCAGAATGCATGTTTACTTGATGCATTTTTGCAAGGCCACAGTTTCCACTAAGATGGAAACCATGAGTAGGGTTCCAAATACCTTGTGGTATTTTCTCTGTAAAGTAGTAAAACAAACACCTCTGTGAACTAGACTAAACAAGCAAAAAATAAATAAATAAATAAAACTTGATCACCCAAATAAAAAAAATAAAAAAACGGTTTTAACCTTTGACAAGCTCACTGAAGTTCTTTCACCATCTGTTGCATATCCTGACTGACATGGACAAGCAGCAAGAATTTTTGAAATACAAAAAAAGCAAAACAATGAAAGCACCTATACTTTGTCAGAAGCATTAATCAAAAGGCAAAGCACCAATAAATGGCATGAACAGGCTGGAGGCGACGTCAGTAGAGTTCAAAGGAATATAAGATATTGACAGTCCTGTCACAGCAGAGACGTTTGAGAGCCTCTACCTTCTCTTCTGTGTGACTGATGCCCGCAAAGTGTTGACAGATCACTACAGATTTATCAAACCACCCTGAATAGCACAATACTTTATACTGGTAATGTTAATAACGGTTCATATTCATACACAAACCAGACACAGAATTAAAGTTATTGATGCAATCAAGAATATCAAAACATTTAGAGGCATTGCAGTGATTTTGCCAGAGTAAAAAGTAGTGTTATTGGGCACAACAGGAACCAGAGTACACATTCTGTATGTTTCGTTAGTGTGTTGGTAAACAATTTTTAGCCAAAATGATTTATGTAGAAAAAAGCAGAAGGTTTAAAAGACAGAGAAAGATGGAGAGAACGGGAGAAACTTGGCATCTCAGGTTCCCTGTTTTTGGGAGATCTGGAACTGGGAGAGACACTGGGAAAGGGAAGACGCCTGATTGGGAAAAGCTTGGGGATGTGCGCCCATGTTGATATTGACAGCCAGCCCTTCCGGCTCAGTGGGAGAGAAAACCATCTGTCCCACCAAAGGGTTAATCCACAACACAGATACACGATTCTAGCATTTTCCACCCCACATATCCCCATTAGCAAAATGGAGTAGCTTTCTGAAAGCATATCTACCCTAAAAGACCTCCAGTGTGAGATCCACTTCAAAACAAAGCTTGGTTTTAGCCTTTACAGACTCCATCAAATCAAATGTACTCAGTCCAATGAAGGCTGTGCCGAAACAATTGATCAAATGAAAGTTTTGATCAGTGATTTTTTCAAAATCTTTAGATGTTTAGAGCTTTAGATCTTTTCCATATTAAGTACATTATTAAAGTTTACCTGATCATTTGAGTCTAAACACACCAAAACCAGGCTTACAGAGGAAGCACACACACCAGGCCTGTTCCCGGCTTCAGTTTTACTTGGCTCAAATCTTCATCTTCAATAACACCAATCTCTATTTAAACGCCAGCCTGCTATTTTGGAGCCCGAGAATTAATCTATTTAACTATAAAAGCAGCTAAAACACAAAGAACCCTTCAAAATGGGCGTCTTTTCTGAGCTTACATGAAAAGGTGAGAAAAAGAGCAGGAGAAAGTCTTTCAGACACCGATACGGCTGAAGACAGCGGCTGCAGCGGAGAGACAGACATGGGGCTGGTGTGGATGGGAGGGGGGCTGGGAGAGAGACGCCTGACACACTGTTCAACTCCAAACATAATGGCCTCCAACACATCAAGTGACCAAAGCTTAATTCAACCTCCACTCGTTCAAGCAGACAGGCACGTACACACACGCTCCAGCAGCTAACACAGACCGCGGCATCTCTGGTGCACCATTTTGCCGTCTTCAACAAATCACATCCTCTCACATCTCTCAAGACAGTCACATATTCAGCTGCTTTCACTGCGTTGCTGCTCCCAGCTTTCTGTCACTCTTTTTCATCCCTCATTCCCCACCCCCCAACTGCCAAACCCCGGAAGCTGTAGAGTCCAGGTGATATTTTGAGGGGAAAAAATGCTAAATTACCTTTGTGGAGAACCTCGCAGCCGCTACTTCCAACAGATGCAATCTACTCAATATCTTGCACAACAAGACAAAATCCAATAGAATAGAGCAGAAAAATCCCAGAATCCTGTTCCGGTGAGCATCAGATGCTTGAATCTCAGCTAGCGCTGCCCAGTCTGTCGTCCCTCCTCCTCCTCCTCTTCCTCGCGATCTCTTTCTCTGTGAAGCGGTTGTCCAGCCCAGCGTTGAAGCTCAGCCAATGTGAAGGGCTTGCACAGAAAACACCATCTGAGCTAAACGTCTTCAGGCTCACACTCATCCACCTCCGCCCGCCCACCTCTCTTTCTCTCTCTCTCTCTCTGAGCGGATGTGCTGGGTGAGTGGGCGGAGCAGTGAGCGTGAGCGTGTGACTGTCGTGCAAGGTACGAGTGGTCTTTTTTTCTAACTTTTCTCTTTCTATTTTTGTTCTTTTCGTTTATTTGTCTAAAGTTTGTAGTTTATCTTTGTTTTTGGTAGGTTTAAGTTAGTGTAGTAGGGAGGGGTGTTCGGTGGGTGGCGGAGCGTTAGCTCCGCGTGTCGGGAGCATGGCTTCCCTGGGCAGCGGGAGTTTTAACTATCTTTCGAGGCGTCATGGTGTAAAAATAGACTCCGCCGCGGGTGTGGAGGGCTGCAGTTTAGCGGTGGGTGAAGTGATTGGGTACGAGAATATCGTGTCGGCGTCCCGCATGAACAGCGCGGTTGTGGTGTTTGTGAAAACTGTTGATCTAGCAAATCAGCTTGTCCAAGACGGCATAGTAATTGATGGTGTTTTTACACAAGTGCTTCCTTTGTCGGCACCCTCAAAAAAAGTAATTCTCTCAAATGTTCCACCCTTTATTCCAAATGAAGTGTTGGTCAGATTACTAGCCCGTTACGGTAAGACAGTTTCACCAATAAAAATGATACCAATTGGTACAAAATCGCCTCTTTTGAAACATGTCGTGTCTTTTAGGCGCTATGTTTATATGATCTTACATGATAACATCGATGAGCTGGATTTGTCCCTGAATTTCCGACATGAGGAGTTTAACTACGTCATTTTTGCCACTACAAATAACATGAAATGTTTTAACTGTGGTGAGATGGGGCATGTGATCCGTGTGTGCCGTAAATTGGATAAGTCCAATGAGGGAGCTGTGGTTGTGACTGATGGAAGTGGAATAAGCGCTAAAGTGAACCAGCAGGCGACTGTGATCGCCGTGGATGATGAGGTGGCTGGACCGAGTAGAGTGCAGACAGCGGCTGAGACTGGAAGAAAGACAGTGGAGGTAGAGAATGATGGGATGGTGATTACTGAGCCGAGCTCAGTACAGATAGCAGAGGATACTAAAGAGAAAACGGTGGAGGTGGAGGATGAAGGGATGGTGGTTACTGAGCCGAGCTCAGTACAGACAGCAGAGGATACTAAAGAGAAAACAGTGGAGGTGGAGGATGAAGGGATGGTGGTAGCTGGACCAAGCAGACCACAGATAACAGTTGAGATAGGAGGAAAGATAGGGCAGGTGGAAAATGATGGGATGCTGGTGGTTGCGAGGGGGGGCAACGAAGAGGAAAATGGAGGTAGTGTAGTAGACGCTGCAGACAAATGTGTTAACCTTGATGAAACAATGAGGACTGAACTAGACGAGTGTGTCTTTAAAACCCCACTGAAGAGAAGACTAGATCAGAGTCCTTCAGATGAGCAATCAAAAAGAGGCTTCAGCTGTGATCTAAGTCAGACCGACACTGAAAGTGAAAGTGATCTCTCTGAATTGAGTGTGGCGTGCAGTTTGCCGCTAGGTGGTTTTTCGACTAAGATCTACAGTACTGATGACATCAAGACCTTTCTGAAAACAACTAAACATGTCAGAAGAGTTCAGATTGAGGATTTTTTTCCTGATGTGGTACAGTTTGTTGAAAAAGTCAAAAAGTACAGGAGTGAAGGTTGCTTTAGTAATCAAGAAGTGTACCGACTAAAGAAAATACTTGCGAAGCTCAATACCCAACCTGAGTCTAATGATAATGAAAAATGAAAGCTATATTTATACAGATCTCTTTTTAAGTCTTATTTGTTTTTTGCTTTCCTCATTTATGACAGAAATATGCGTTGCTTCTCTAAACGTAAACGGGGCAAGAGAAGGAAAAAAGCGGATGCAACTGTTTGAAACTTGTAAACATAAAAAAATTGATGTGTTATTTGCTCAAGAGACCCACAGTGACGATATGATTTCGAGCGATTGGGCAAGAGAATTTGACGGTTTGCCGATTTTAAGCCATTTGAGCTCCATGAGTGGAGGAGTTGCTATTTTATTTTCCAAGGGTTTTATTCCATGTTCTTATAACGTTGAGGAGGTTTTAAAAGGTAGACTCTTAAAAGTCAGAGCCTGTTTTGAGAACCGTGTCTTTGTATTTATTTCTGTGTATGCTCCCACTAGAGCTATTGAAAGAATGTGCTTTTTAGAGATTTTAAGTGACGTTTTAGCAAGTTGTGACACAGAGGAAATTTTAATTTTGGGGGGGGATTTTAATTGCACTGAACACATTATAGATAGGAACCATGTAGAACCCCATATGCCATCCCGAAGGAGGTTAATAGAGTTGATCAGCACAAATGAGATCACTGATGTGTGGAGAAATTTTCATAAGACTCACAGGCAGTACACTTGGGCACATACTCAAGACAATCTGCTATCTCTTGCCAGGCTGGACAGATTTTATGGACACAGGCACCAACTCAATCTTTTTAGGGGTTGTTCCATCGTCCCAGTTGGTTTTTCTGATCATAGTTTAGTAAAGTGCGACATGGTAGTGGGGTCTATCAAACCAAAAAGCGCTTACTGGCATTTAAATAATAATTTGTTGTCTGATCTTTATTTTCAAGGAATCCTTAAAGAGTTTTGGGTTGAATTTAGGTCCAAAAAATCCTCTTTTCAATCAGTACGGCAGTGGTGGGATTTTACAAAAGTGCAAGTTAGGCAGTTGTGTCAACTCTATACCGCAAACACCACACGAGAAAGAAAAGGGGCAATCGAAATACTAGAAAGAGAACTAGAAGAGATGCAAGAACGTGCTGATACCACTGGAGACTTGGATTTTATGAAGAGTTTCAAAGAGAAAAAACTTGTTTTAAACGACCTGTTGGATACAGCCGCACAGGGAGCTCTAGTAAGATCTAGATTTCAGAACATAGAGCTGATGGATTCGCCCTCTAAATTCTTTTTCAATTTAGAGAAAAAGAATGGGCAGAAAAGACTTATACACAGTTTACGTTCAGAGACTGGAGTTTTGTTGACTAAACCTTCAGAGATCAGAAAAAGGGCAGTTAATTTCTATGAGAGATTGTACGAGAGTGAACTAACAGTTGAAGACATGAATGCGAGTGGTTTCTTTGACAATTTGCCTCAAGTCTCTAATGATGCAAACGCTGAACTGTGTAAAGCTATCACTCTAGATGAGCTAGGAAAGGCCCTTCAATGTATGGAAAGTGGAAAGGTACCTGGAATTGATGGTTTACCAGTTGATTTTTATAAGACATTCTGGACTGAGGTGGGCCCAGATCTACTTATAGTACTAAATGAAAGTTTTGTCAATGGACAGCTACCATTAAGTTGCAGAAGAGCGATCCTCACATTACTGCCAAAGAAGGGTGATCTAAACGAGATAAAAAACTGGAGACCTGTGAGCTTGCTGTGCACAGATTACAAACTACTTTCTAAAGTCTTAGCAAATAGACTGAGCAAAGTCATAAGTTCAGTCATTCACACTGACCAGACGTATTGTGTTCCAGGAAGACGAATTCATGATAATATTTCTTTTATTAGAGATATTTTAAATATTGGTAAAAGTAAAAAGCTGAAATTTGGGTTGGTGTCAATTGACCAGGAGAAAGCCTTTGATAGAGTGGAACACATGTATTTATGGAATGTATTAACAGCCTTTGGTTTTAATGATGATTTTATTTCTTTTATAAAAGTGTTGTATAACAATGTTGAAAGTGTTTTAAAAATCAATGGGAATCTGTGTGCCCCTTTTAAAGTTTTTAGAGGCATCAGACAAGGCTGTGCCATGTCTGGAATGCTTTATTCCTTGGCCATAGAGCCACTTTTAAATAAATTAAGAACTGAACTGTGTGGATTACATGTCCCAAATTGTGTAAATGTTTTTAAGTTATCAGCCTATGCAGATGATGTGGTTGTTTTAATTAATGGACAAAGGGATGTGAATGTGTTGATGGAGGTCTTGAATGATTTCAAACATATTTCTGCCACCAAAGTAAATTGGTCCAAAAGCGAGGCGATATTGGTTGGTAATTGGGCCAATATGGAGCCTAAGCTCCCAGAAAGCTTAGAATGGACCAAGGAAGGATTCAGATATTTAGGTGTGTTTTTGGGGGATGACGTATTCATGCAGAGAAACTTTGATGGAATCCTTGAAAGGTTTAAAGGTCGCCTTAACAAATGGAGATTTCTGCTCCCTAAAATGTCTTATAAGGGTCGTGTGTTGATTATTAACAACTTGACTGCATCTGTTCTTTGGCACCGATTAATGTGCGTGGATCCTCCTCGAGATCTGCTGCCAAAACTGCAATCTCTTTTAGTTGACTTCTTTTGGGACAAAATGCATTGGGTTATGAAGTCTGTTTTGTATCTACCCAAAGAGGAAGGAGGACATGGTCTGGTCCACATACAGAGCAGAACAGCGGCCTTCAGACTCCAGTTTGTCCAAAGACTCCTGACTGGACCGATTGACTCAAGCTGGAAGTTTACTGCCTGTGCCATTCTGCATGATTTTAGAGGCCTAGGCCTTGAGAGAACACTCTTTTGGACGAACCCAAAAAAGACTGTCTGGACTAATCTGCCCATTTTTTATCTGAACTTATTTAAAGTCTGGTCTTTGTTTAAGGTGCAGAGAATGGACAATGTGACCTCTCTTCATTGGTTGCTGCAAGAACCTTTGGTGTATGGGGCGCGATTGGACCTGTCAGATGAAAGGATACTCCCTGCAATTGGTGACATTCTTCTCAATGCTGGAATTTTGACCCTTGGACACTTAGTCAGATTGGCCGGAGCGACCTTTGAGAATGTTGATGCAGTTGCTGGACGTCTGGGAATAAAATCTAAACGTACTACAGGCAAGTTGCTGGACAAATGGAAGGCAGCGCTCGCATCAGATGAGGTTAAACTGCTGGAACAGTACACTGAAGGGTCAATTGTTTTAAACTGTAATGACCCTTTTCCTGATGTGTTTCTGGTGACGGAATTTGAGGAGTGTGAAGGGATCTATTTACAAACCAGTACATTGATGTTAATGGGTCCCAATCCAGTGTCCGGTAAAGCCCTGTACAAAAGCTGTGTCAAAGTTTTAAACAAGAAGTGTTTACATAAAAGAGTTGATACCCCCTGGCGCACGGTCCTTCACTTAGGACAGAACTACAAGCCAGAATGGAGAGTTTTTTACAAGTCACCTTTGTCAAAAAGAGTGGGAGACTTGCAGTGGCGTATACTTCATGCCGCTATTGCAGTTAATGCACTTGTTTCAGTTATAAACCCTGAAAACAATGATGGATGTCCTTTTTGTTTCCAGAAGGAAAATGTATTCCATGCTTTTTTGTATTGTGACAGGCTCGTACCGTTGTTTCAGATTTTAAAGAGTCTATGTGATCGTTTCAGTGTGACCTTTTCTCCCGAAAAGTTTATTTGTGGTTTTAAATATTCTCAGAAACGCAAAGTGTGTTGCCAGTTGCTGAACTTCATTTTGGGCCAAGCAAAGAAAGCAATTTATGATACAAGAAAAGTAAAGATTGAACGAAACTCAAATAGTGACTTAAAAATTGTGTTTTTTAACCAAGTGAAAGCCAGAATTTTAATAGATTTTCGGTATTATGAGGCAATGAGAGACTTTAAGTCTTTTGAACTGATGTGGTGTTTTAAAGGGGCTTTGTGTGAAATTAACAATGAGAGTTTGCAATTTGCACATATTTTAAGATAATTAATTATTTTGTTTTTTTAGTGTTTGTTTGCTGTGGTGTTGATTTTTTTTTTTTTTTTTTTTTTTTTTTTTTTTTTTTTTTTTTTTTTTGTATGAACCGAATTTGTATATTTTGTTTATGTTCTAGTTTTTTTAAGTAGGATTTTATTGTATTAGTTCAGGATAACTGTAATAAAGGTGTTTTGAAAATCAAAAAATCTCTCTCTCTCTCTCTCTCTCTCTCTCTCCACATCCCCCCTCCTCTTTCTCCTCCAACACACACTTGCAGACAGATACACACGTCTCCCACTGCAAACAAGACGTGTGCACACTCTCTCTAGCTCACACAAGTAAATACACAAAAACAACGTGACTAAGGCAATCAAATGGTGGGCTAGGATGGGGATTAGAGGCTGAATGAGATTTAGCAGATAAAAATCGGACTGGTCAGGTCAGCCATGTGCATGCATACAATACTATTGTTTAACTTCAGCAGGTCACTGGGGCATTTGTGTGTGTCCACATTTTGGCCAAAGTCATTTTCCTCCTTTTATTAAGCCTCCATAAAATAAACTATATTATTGACCAATTACAGGAGGAATTCCTTTAGTCTTAAAGCAGTTATAGAAATATTAGAAATCTGATTTATTTACACTGGTCTTACAACAACCCTAACCCAACCTAACCCTAACGCCTAACCCTAACCCAACAATTAACCAGTTCAGTGTATAAAAAAAACAAAACCAAATGGGTCACAGAGCTTGTCCCCAAAACAACTTTTCTGATGATGTAATCATAGCCATGTGGGCGGTGAAACTTAAAATGAACCAATAATATCACAGCAAACAATCCATGAATCCATAAAAACAAGTCTTGTCTGGCATTTTTTCCAACTAAATATTCATTTTCACAACGAAATAAGATCAAACTAACACTGGGCTGACTGACCACTTTTACTGTATGGATAAAACCACTGAGATATTCATTGAAATATCTTCATGTTCCACGGAAGAAGAAAAAAAGTCAAATATTTTGAACAACATGATGGCAATTAAACTAAAGGGCTTTTTTTGTGCGAGGGGGAATAATGTTTATGTTAATATTGTTTAACATAAACATTATTCTTCTATCTTTCATTTGAGCTTAACATGTGCATACTGTTGTGTTCCACAGAAGAAAAAGTTGTACAGGTTCAGAACAATATATGAGTGAATAAATAACTGAAAACAATTGCCTTTTGTAGATATGTGGCATCTCATCAGCTTGGACTAATATCCACATATTGTTCCCCATTTTTCAATTGAGCTATAAATGTATGTGTGAACTTGAAATTAAATTAAATCAAAAGAATCTGGTTTTGAATGGGTATTTTGACCACTAATAGCCACTCGATAAAATTACTTTCCTCATCCATCAAATAAATCCCATACATCAAGCAAGTCTCTCAAACTCCCTCTCTTGCTTTCTTAACCCTCAAGTTGAACGATTACAGTGGCAAACTGACAAACACGCATCTCCAGATGAAACCCTGAGGAAATAGGCCAGAGGTAATGACAGAAACACAGTGTGTCGTGTAGCCTGTGTATGAGCTTCTATTTCTGGATGAAGCTCAGCGTGAATCATCTTCTCAGCCCCATGGAGCAGTGATTCGGATTTAAAGCTCACATTTTACATAATATCAAACTTTCAACCACTGAAGAATAGTGGAATACTTTGTTGTGCCAAAAATTGGAGGTGAAGGCCTCCATCTTTAGAGCTTTTCTATATTGAGTACATTATTAAAGGGATAGTTTACCTATTGTTTACCGGAATGTTGTGTCATCATTTACTGTCATTCAAAACCCATCTTCTGAGGAAAAAATACTATATTTTGAAATATCTCTTAATGAAAGTCAGTGGTATTCAGAATTGTTTTGGACCTCACAGACTTTCATTATATAGACAGTAACATTGTTCAAAAATTGGTAAATTTCCATAAACATTGGCAAATGTCCCACCAAACACAAAAAAGGGTTTGAAATGAAATGAGAGAGAGTAAATGATGGCAAGATGGGTAAATGGTCTATTTAATTTAGAAATTAATAGTCAATTATTAATGATTCTGTTTAGGAGGGAAAGTATATGTAGACACTGGCCCATGTGGAAGAGGTACAACTGAGCACTAGGTTGAACATACTTCAGAATTCCTGGACTAATTCCAACCTTTGATTCAGAAGGACATCCAAAAAAAACTGGGCAACTTGCTGAAGATCCCCCAGTCCTGGTCGTTCTTGTTCAGAAGCCCCACATGAATGGAGTGGTATCTGAAGAGGCATTCTTCCCCTTTTGTGCCTCAAACCTCTTTTTAAATCCGCTCATCCAAAGTAGTGCCCCCTGGACAGGCCTGATGCTGGTCTCTAGTTTGTCCACTCTCACGGTGATCAACACTTTCTGAGGGCGCTTTTGACTTGCAAATGAATTCGCAAAATGCTTTCAAATTCAGAATGTCAAGTGCTGTGAGCAAATGGGCATTTCAGGCCAAACCAAATCGCAAGACTCGTCTACGCTCAACAAGGTGTTAGCCAAAGAAAACGTGGAACGGAATTTGGATTCTGAATATGCCCAGATTTTGTCGAATTTCTCAGTATGCCGCCCACATATGCTTGTTCAGTGATATCAAGCTTGAGCTGACATATCAAAATGGAGCCTGGAAACTCAAGACGAACCCAAACAGAGAGGAGCAGACCTACAAATAACCCAATTTAGATGACAAAAAAAGCAGCTTTTGCATTAAATGACATTGCGCAAAAATCATACCATCTAGACACATACTGTCTGCTATAACACACCCGAATGTTGGTCCTCCTTACTGAGAGACCTCGGCACCCTGCAGGTATTATCTCTCTTCTGCCTGATAATCGTAGCTGACTTACGACCGGGACGCTCTTCAGAACTACCCTGTCTCCAAGCCTGTGGTTGAAGCACTTTGCTTGTCTGAAGACAGAGTAGTACACATGCTAAATGCTAATTAGCTAGCTCCCATAGACATCGGTGGCTGTGAATGCTATGTTAACACAATTAGCTAAAATGAATTATGCAATTTTCAAGCTGCATTTGTTTTCTAACATATTAGGCTAAGAAATATCAGATTTTTTTTAAATAATGGAAGCTACAACTCGCAAAATGAATGCATACATTCTCTTAGATCCAGAGATCTACCTAGCAACAATGTTTGTGATGCCTAACATAAGAAGACAGCATATGACTGGGCAGTAACCTGTCTGAGGCAGCAACACACAGCACGCTCTGTTGCGAAGAGCAGTGACAAATTGAATTTCGTTGTGCTGTTTCGAGGCTGGGTGCTTTTGTTCAGGTGGCGAGTTGATCATTGCTCATTACATCAAGGGTGATGGCCCTTCAGTGCACCGTACTCCCTCTGCCATATCACCATTCCATCACACACACACACATATATATATATATATATATATATATCCATGCACACACACGTACACACGCTCACCAAGGAAAAATGAGCTCTGTGCCCCAAAGGGACTCCAGACAATGGCTTGAAAATAAATCATATTGATGAGAAAGTTCCTGAGCTAGGAGCCATCTGTCCCTGTGAACAAGATGTGACTGAAGGGTTCGATCTTGCTCTCTTTTTTTGATATTCTTTCCCCTGACTCAACCCCACTACAACCCCGACCCCACCCCCACAACAACCCCACCCCCAATCCAACCCTTTAGCCTATATATGAGGCATCCACCGCACACACTAAGCCCCATACATCACCCACAAACCCTCTAATCCGTTGCCCGCATCTGAAGATATAGTGCGAAACGAGACCGAAAGCATGCATAAAATAAGACTGACTTGCCTCACCACAGTGCAGCTTCCAGACGGTAATCCTTTCTTTCTTTCTGGCGAGAAAACGCAGCAGCAACCTGTCCTCAGCTGCAATCCTGCTGTCTGCTACCGAGCAGAAAAACAAATGGAGGGATGGAGGGAGTGAGAGAGCCGAAGAGGGGGTGTGGAGGGGGGATGTGGGGATGCAGGAGAGAGGAGGGGAGCGAGAGAGGGCAAGCAGGGGCTGGCTAACCACAGGGAGGCTTAAATAGACTGATAGATGAAGACGTGAACAGAGGGACTGAGAAGGAAATGTGAAAACACTAAGGGAGGGAGCGCCGTTTCAGCGGCATCTGTTATGTTGACGGTGTCTGTGATGTGAAAAGCTGGAGCACGAAATGAGGAAAAGACAAAGGGCACAGCTTTTTGCTCCTTACTATAACAACACAGGACAACAATCAGAGAAGTGGAATGTATGCAGGACCACAAAAATACTTCATATGCACCTGTTTTTAGCTGCTAAAGTTGAGGTTTTGAAGAAATACGTGATATACAGAAGGGGAAAAATAGCAATTTCTTCTCACAAACACTCAAAAGCAGAATGAAATGTGCACTCAACATCTGGATTTATAACCCACATCAGGGCATTTTACATTAGTAGCAGTTCATTTCGCTTCAAATAGGTGTCAACGAAATGAATATTTGTCTGATGAAATGTTATAAGATACATTTGTTCAGGTGTTAAATCTGTAGGCTTGTAAATACACGAAAGGAGCAATTTGGCTGGACAGAAATGTTCTATTATATACAATGAAAGAAATAACAATTTTGATTTTTGTTATTATTAATACATCATTTGGGATATCATTTGAATTGATATGAATCAAATAATAATTATATTATCATTGTTCATTCTAAAAAAAAACATTTAATTAATTATTTGAGAAGCAGGAGATCTCAGATAATATAATTAAACTAGTATAGCAATGCTGACTTAGAAATAAATATTTGACCCCATAATGTCACGACAGACCAAGAAAGTTTCATCCAGTAACGCCACTTTGACAGTGACACTGACACACTTTGAGGCAATAGTCCTAGGTCAGGGTAGACGCACATAATGACAGCTGAATCTGCATCTATAACTTTAAATATATTAGTGACATGTAGTCTCGTCTCAGGGTCACTTGCCTTCATTGTCACTCTGCTCCAGCCGGTCATTACAGCCCCAACACACACATCATTATACACACATTCCCTGCCACTGGCCACCTGGTATGGCAACTAGCTGCTCGGGCCATCAGTGCACAAAAGAGACAGCTGCACCCCTCTACATTCCTTACGTACAAGCACCAACTGACCCTCAACACACCCATCCTCACACTCTCAAGCTCTGATCAATCTTGACTCATCGCTGTCATGTTCATCAGCACCACGTCATGTAAAATTACCAGGTAATTGACAGCAAGATACCAACTGCTCCATTAAGCCTGATACTAAAACGCACATGCTTTCATCATGATATGTTTGCCTCCCTGGAACAAACCGCTAATGAATGTGCAAAAATGTACATTTAGCAAGGAGAGTAAAACAGTGTTTGTTACTGTTATAAATGGAATCATGGCCTTTTTTATAAAAATAAATAAATAACAATAAATCAATTCAAAAAAAGGAATTTGTAGAATAATGTGGAATAATGTACCTTTTTAGTCTTTTTAGAATAATGATTCTAAATATAATATAATAATGGTCTTCAGAAAGAATGCATTAAATTGATTAGCTACAATAAAAGACATATATAACATTGCAAAATATTTCTATTTCAAATAAATGCTTGCCGACTCCAAACTTTTTAACAGTCATGTCCTTGGGAGGGACGATTTGGGGTAAAATCAACTACATTAATACCTTGATATACGAGCGTCCCGATATACAAGTGTTCTGAGATATGAGCAAGCCGTCAAACTAATTTTTGCTTTGAGATCCAAGTAAATATTTGAGATACGCGCACGCTTACAGGTGGTCGAGCATTCAGAGCCCACGCCCTCACTCGTTCACTCCACATGTTCGTCGACTAAAATAAAAGTGTTCGTGCGAGCAAAAACAGCAGTCAAGTATGTATTGCTGCAGATGACGTCACGCAATTAAAGGGATTAAAATGAGCTTGCGGGTTCCCGTTTTTTTGCGTGTAGATCCGTCATCCACTCACGGATGTAATTGACGTGCACGCAAAAATCAGATTTGCTCTCGTTTCTTTTTGGCATGGATTTTTCACCATAGTCGACTTCCGTACATATCTCCCGCGAGAGCTCCGTATTGTGTTTGCGTAATATAGATAATCTATGTAATCCCTCCCTCCTCCTACTGTATCGTCTGTCTCGAAGATAAGAACTCATAATTAAAACCACATTTTATTTTATATCACAGGAATTTTGTGTGTGTGTCTCTATAGCAATTAAAAAAATTCTTTTTTCCATTGTTATTAGCACTAATAAGGGAGTGTTTTAGAGGGCCGGAACAGATTCATTTTTTTCTGTTATTTCTTATGGGGAAAAAATAATTTGAGATACGAGCAACTCAAGTTACGAGCTCGCTTCTGGAACGGCTTATGCTCGTATCTCAAGGTATTACTGTAGTTGATTATGATCCGTTTTCCTAAGTAGTTGATTGCAGACACAAAGCCATGTCCACATTTTGTACATGAAACATGATCTAGATCAGAGGTTCTTAACCTCGTTGGAGGTACTGAACCCCACCAGTTTCATATGCGCTTTCACCGAACCCCTATGTGTTGCGCAATGCTCGACTGTTGACGGGAAGGTGGGGTGAGTGTTGCGCGGTGATCGACGTAATTGTATTTCCATGGGCAGACCGATACCATTTGATCCGCAATACGATCCACGGACCGGGAGTTGGGGACCACTGCTCCACCGAATCCCTAAGACGGACTCACCGAACCCCTGGGGTTCGATCGAACCCAGGTTAAGAACCACTGATCTAGATTAAGCATAGTGACCTAAAATCATCTCCAACACTTTGTTCATCTCTTTTATAAAGTTACGACAGATAAATACTGATTCCAGTTCAGCATAAGCTGTTATTATATGAATAGTCCCAAATGCTAGACTGCTTTAGAAGTTGATTCTGGAGCATCTGGACACATCCCCCGCTCGGAGGTGGCCGCTCCAGTTTTACATAGATGGCCTCTTTCACACATCTCATCTGTCCTCAATGCCCACAATCTACATAGCATGCCTAGAGGTAAAAAAAGCGTGCAATTTCTAAACCAATCCATTTCTAAACCAAACCCAAACTCAACACTCAATTCTCAACCCCTCTCCCATTGTTCAACCAATCCAATTCTGTTTGGTGCTGCTAGTGGATGAAATGTCACTTCACATTTAAACCAATGATTTTTGTCTTTCAAGTTGCACATGTTTTGATTTCAGGGAGGCCATGTCTGTGCTTTTGTATCCATGAAACGGTGATGAAGTTGAGAAGGAGCCCAACTACTTTGATCGGTCCTTCCCTCCCATCTGTCCCTCCAGCTGTCTCATGTCTATCAATCACTTTCAAGCACACACTGCCAGTCAATTTCTGTCACATCAGATAATGGGTAAGGGTGTTTAATCGGAGACAGTCTAAAGACACTCTGTAAACTGGAGAAAGACACAAAACTCACCATCCAATCAATTTAAAGCGGAGCGGTGGTTTCCTTTCAACTACGTAGACCGTATTGAGAGTGCTGCAACAAATATTATGACTTATCACAGAGTACAGAGAAGTTCGTCAGCAAAGCTGTGGCAAAAAAATCCAGTGAGCAGCCTATTTGCCCCTTGCCTTACGCATTGCTAGAGTTTTGCATTGTTGTCTTAAGAACATGCTAACATCAAACTCCATTGAAATAAACTGTGAAGTCTCATGTGCAGTAGAGTTTGATGTTAGCATGTTGCTAAGCTAACTCATACATTATTGTAAATAAAATATACATAGCAAATACAAATAATGAATAGAACGCTCTTTTAAAAAATCTTACTTAGAAATTAACATTAACCAAGAACAATAATAATTGCTATAAAAGTACTGTTGGCTGTCATTTCATGTTAGCTGTTCCATTAACTAAGTACTATAATAACATAAAATGTTGCCTCTTTTCTTTGTAGATCATTCTGGGATTGGATTTCTTTGCAATCCATTCTGGGATTTATATATGATAATATCAAAAGAACAGCTTTAATACTTTTTTTTTTTTGAAGAAGAAGAAAATGGCATATATGATTTCTTAAAATGCTGTCTAGCTAGGCAACTCACAAGGTTTTGGAGCAGAGCTTTTAGCGTCAAATCATTTAAAAGTAATGGGTAGCATGCATTTATGAAAAACTCAATTCGTATATGCACATGTACATTCAATTGCGTAAATTGCACAAAGATACAGTATTAATGGTTTAAAATGTTTTAAATCTCTACCAGTTTCTACATATAGACATGCAGCAAGGGAAAAAAATATATCTGGACTATCAGAAACATCTGTCTTATAGAACTGAAGCACATCCACTCAACCTCACGTTTCCAATGCTCTCTTCCTCTACACAAATACAAAAACACACCATTTCATCACATTTCTCCAAGAACATGGCTGCCACCTTTTCGATCGAAAGGAGGATTTCTGTGAATATTGACAACATCCAACAGCCATCACTTTTTTGCGCACACAGCTTCTGCATATGAACTTTAGCAAAATAATTTAATTGAGAGAAACAGAGTAACATATAGAAGAGTACAGTACAGAGAATAGACTGTAAACTGTTGAGTATTTTGGAAGACAGACAAAAGTAGAAATAAACAACAAAAATACTCACAAGGCACAGCATGGCGGTAGAGGTTGTCTCGTATGGTTTGCTGAAGCTCATAGTCGGCGGAGGATTTTGGAAACCTCTGGCTCAGGTAGTGCTTCAGGTCTTTATTGAGTTTATTTCCTGCAAAACAAATGTGAACACAGACATAAATGATGCTGAATCATAGGCAAAGTATTTGTAGTAGTCCAGTTTGCTTTTGACTCATTGTTTCACTACCACTGGATAAGTTACTACTGGTGGTAGTGCTACTGCTAAAAGTGTCTAAAATGGCTAATATAATCATAGCAGGTACATAACTGTAGTCAAAAGAGGATTTTCTATAGTGTTCCTATAGTATTATGTTAATAATGCCCAAAACACAGGTTTGTATTCTGTATTTATTGCATTTAGGGGAAATTCCACAGCAATGAGTGAAAAGAACTTGGTCAATGGTCTCAAAATGTGAGCGTTTAGGAAGTTTTTGAGAGCAAAAATAAATAAATAAGGGAGAAAGTGGACAGCCGGAAGAAATGCTAATGCATGCAAATACACACTACTGTTAAAAAGTTTGGTGACAGTAATACTGTTTAAAAAGAAATGAATAATTCTATTCAGCAAGGATGCAAAAAATTGATCAAAAGTGAAAGTAAAGAATCACGTCCAAATAAAAGCCGTTCATCAAAAAATAGATATAAAAAGCACAGTTTTCAACATTAATTATAATAAGAAATGTTTCTTAAGCACCAAATCATATTAAAATAATTTCTGAAAGAAAGTAATTCTGGAGTAAAGAAACATACATTAAAACAGAAATGAAAAATTATATGATAATTGGAAAGTTTAAGCAAAGTAATATTTCACAATTTCTGTTTTTAATTAATTTTGATCAAATAAATATTTTGAAATCCTTCCAAAATGTCTTACTTTTTTTTTTTACTTACATATGTCAAACATTTGAACGGTAATGTATAAACCATAATGGTTTAGCATTAAGTTTTTAGATGTCTGCATCAAGTTATAAAAAAAAAACACATTTGTAAACATATTAATCAAAGAACATAGGCGTGAAACCGTAATCTGTGAGACATTAACAAGTAGTAGCACACCTCCATTCGCACTCATGGGGATACCTGGCTGTCACCTCGACCCAGTGCAAGCAATAGAGTGGGCCATGTGAAACATTTCCCACCCTCAGCTCCACCATCTGTTTAGAAGACACAGATCGCTTACCCAGCACCATTTCAAAGAGATGCCAATAGCCAAAAGCTGTTTATGTGTTAATGTGGTTCCGCTGGGTGCCCACACCAATGCCAGATCACTCGCCGGCATTGCCTTCCGACTAACTCTTGATTTCTCACATGTACAAGTGACTCCAGGGATTTCCCTTTACCGGATTAATGGGAGTATTGCATTTCTGGAGAATTTCTTTGAATGGATTGTCTCATTAAGACCTAATGATGTAATGAGTTTCTCAGTTTGCTCTCGCCCACTCCGTAGTCTGTCGTTGATCAAATGAAACTGCATTTTTAAAAATTGAACATTCATAATTGATTGCCATAGTGATACTAAGGGCTGCAAGTCCAAAATGCTGCCCTCTGTCTTTGTAGTTTTCATTCGATTGCCAACTTATGTGACAAACACATATTGACTGTCAGGTTAATAGACATTACACTGGTCTGGTTTAATAGAGAGTGCAAAAGCTCATGAACAGAAATTTGCATCCTAAAAGATCAAATGGTATTGTTAAATCTACAAATTAACCAAAGGTTAAAGTCTACATCTCAGGATGTGGAGAAAGCTAAACCAACATACACATGCTTTTGAAAACGGGCACGATCAATTTCAATCCTGGAAGAGATAAAAAATCTTTTCAGTCTACGTTTATGTTTGGAGTTTTAGTCTGGAACCAGTTGTCCTTCAAAAATAGAAAAATAAAAACTTCTTTCATCTGTGTTCGAACAAATAACCACACAAAATGTTTTCGATATTCAATATTTTTGCAAAAATTAAATAAACCCCACCCCTTTCTTACAACTGGTTGCAAGCATGCATTCAGATCAACAACCAAAGAATGAAATCAACCTTCATTTTTTTTATTTTACAATGATCAATACAGAAGAAAAAGATCCTTGTTGCATCGCAACTTTAACTGTTCAGGAAAACACAAAGAACTTTTACAATCGTCCATTCAGCAAAGTTTCTCATTTAAGAACTGAAAAGCAGATCCAAGCAGCAGACATCTTCAGTTGCACACATTGCAAAGAGGTAAAAATGTACAGTTCATATTATCTCTACCATGTTGCGTTCTCAGGCTGTACAATCAGCTAAAATTATAACAAAAACAATTCAATAGTCCTTCATTTTTACTCTCTTCATAGGTGTTGCAAACAATATTTTTCACAAAGCTGCATTTATGGATCTTTAATCATTCATTAAAATGTACAGACAAGGTTTCTCGTTTAAAAACTGAAATTGTACTGTGAGGTAAAAATGTACCGCTGCTGTATTGAGACTGCTGTACAATTAGCTGTAGAACAAGTAACAGCTCTGCCAGGCAATATTCAAGCTAGAAGGTCAGAAAAGAGCTCTTCTCTTCTAATTGAACCCCAGGAGGATCGTTTCTTAATCTAGCCACATCCAAGTCTAAAAATACATTTTGATGCGAAACCCATTAGATTGCTTTTTCAGAACTAAAATGGGAATAATATGTGCGTGTGAAACTTCCTGTTGAGTTGGTGTGTGCAGTCTGGCGTTGATGTTAGTGCCGCGGCATACCGCTGTGAATTAATCCCTGCAACAGGTTGCGAGTCATTACTCAAACCTACAGCAGCCAGACTACACACCCACCCCCATCCATCATCCCAAACTCACTTCATTCCAATTAGCTGCTTACTAGTCAAACTCAATGCCAACAATGGACTCCTGGCCAACCAGCGTTAAACCTGACGAGATCTGAGCTCCAAGACACACAGATAAGCATGTGAAGACAGTGATGTGTAGGAAGAGAATACATAATTAGCTTGATTTTAGCTTGAATAGAGTAATTGGGTTTTGCAGTTAAGTAAGTTATGTCCCTTCCACCAAGGTACGGTCATTGCCTGTGATTTGATTGGTCTTACTAATATGTGAAAGTTCTGCCACAATCCTCGTGTCTATAATATGCTTCTCAATTTGAAAGGGGGCCACCATAAAGGTTAGAAAAACTAAAAAAAATGAATCCAAAAGTTTTATTCAAAGCAAACTGAAAATTACTAACAACATTAGGTTCATATTTTCCAGCTAAATGGCCCTTAATTCCTATAGAGAATTAAATAAGAAATAAAATAAATGTTTTGTAAGACTAGAAAAACTGGAAGACGCCGAGCCATCTGGCTAAGAGAAGGTCCACCCTCGAGAAATAAACATTTGAACTCTCCCTTCCAAAATTAGCATCCCCATCCAAGATACAATCACACGGAGTTGAACGCCTTAGTATTGTCTTAATCTACAACTCCTCCTCTTCACACCCTCTTCCCCCATTCTTTCCTCTCCAAATGTTGCGATGACCTGAAATTCACCCAACCTTAACACCCTCTTCCTCCATCTTACCTCTCCAAATGGTGAGAAGATCTGAAACTCAACCAAAAATCTATTTGGTTTAATGTGAACAATTATAATACAACACTATACATGTTTGGTATCATTTGAAAATGTCTCAGAGCGACTGGAACAAAGGTCTCATTCCCACGCAAGTAAACCAAAAGATGTTAAAGGATGAAGTGTTTATAGAGATTTGCTTACTGTGGTGGGTGTGCCTCTTCCAGGGTCTTTTATGCAACTCTCCATGTTCTCAGTAACCAAATTTCCATTGTTAGCTCATGTTTCCATTTGAAATAGGTTTCTCTCCTGATCCGAGTATTGAGTCTCAGGGCGATTTGTAGTCGGATCAGCCCGTAACACTAAATGTATTTCAGAGACTCTGCACTATGTATTTTTCTAAGGGATCTATGCATCTTTTACTCAATTTCTGTTTTGTATCGATTATTTTTGAATTATGTAATTGGCATGATACATTTACCTGATTAATAATACATTGTTACATTTGATTTTATTCTGATTTTAAAATTATTAACTCAAGTAGATTACATTGCATCCTTCGTTTCCACATAGTTGCGTTAGGTTAGTAATGGACCAATGTCCAGTTTAAATGGAGCATACGGCACACCAACTGAGATTTTAGAGTTCCGGCTAACATTTGGCACTGGTTCAAGTGTATTTGGACTGTAAAGGCTAATAAAGGGAATTTCCGTTTAGGGCAATAAAATGTTGACTGACCAACTTACAGGGTGAGCAATATATAGGGTGAGCTAAGTGTACGTGCAAATCCATGGCATGACTATACAAAAGCTGCTACCAGAGAGAGGAATATTGGTCAGCTATATCTGTAGTAGTGGTCATGACTAGGAACCAACTAAATTCACGATTTCACGGCCGTGACATTTTCCGTGAAATCGGCCACTTTCCATGAAAACACCCAACAAGCGTGAAATAGTGAAATTTTTATTGAAGATAAATATTTTTACTGATAAAGACTATACCAGGAGCAGATGATCGTAGCGTCTTAGCCGAGTTTGCAGCCTACTAAACAGCAGCAAAAGAAGTTCCGCCGGATACGAGTATAACAGCATTCTGGCGTTCGCACAGCAGTCGGTTTCATTACGCTACCTTTCTGTACCAACGAACAGCGTTGACGCGGAGAGAAGTGTCAGCCAGTACACAAACGTCAATGCACCACAGCGACAGAATATGTCAGCAACCACGTTGGTCGGCCAAGTTTTGGCCACGAAAAACTGTAAACTATTTCATTAATGTCACTTGGCATTGCAGAGTCTGTGGCTACGTGCGTTGTAGTCGTATTTTGTTTCCTTTTTGTTTTTTAATACAGGTGAACAGTCGAAAAGTGGTATTTTTGAATACAAAACAGCGGGTGTGACAGCAGATGGACTAATTGCAGTGATTGGTGCCTAATAAAAATTTTACCCGTGAATTTTCCGTGTAATCGAGTGTTTTTTTAAAAACCTTCCGTGATATTGCGAATTTTTACCCGTGAATTTGGTTGGTCCCTAGTCATGACCTCTGAATAGGGATAGTGTTACTTTAATTCAAGTGCTTACAGATCTACGGTGACTAACTGAAATACTCTTAGACAGTGCACGCATGAAAAGCGGCTCTCTAAGCAGGATAAGTCAATTACCTCTGTCCAGTGATAAAGTGGCGAATTTGTGACTGTGGGATCCACATAAAAGAATGGCCAGCACGAGAACCTGAGCGACACTTATCCGAATGAGAATAATAAGAGTAAAGAGTTAGAATAACCAGGAGTGTACTAGATAAAGTATCATACAAGTGACCAATAACCAATTGGCATTCCAAGTTCATCACAGCAACTCATTCTGAATGTCAGTAGTGTGTATGGTACACTACACACTACATCATGCCCTGATGAGTGCATACAGACATGATCCAGATGAGATGGTGGAGGGGGGGGGGGGTCGCCTCTAGGGGATCAGTGAGCTCCTATACAGTCTGTGGTGCTACTTAGTGGCTTTGGATGCTCCGATGCATAATATCCCAGAGGTTCCCAATTGGATTTAGTTCTGGGGAATGTGACGGCCAATCAATTTCTTAGTCATTTAAAAACTCCCTACACACAATCTAGCCATAAGTGGCCAGGCATTATGCACTAGGAGGAACCATTACACCAGCTTAAGTCTGACAATGGCTCTGAAGATTTCATCCCAGTCCCAAATAGTAGTAAGGGAACCACTGACTACCACGTGGTGGTCTGTGTGACCCTCCAAGGATATTCTTTCCAGACCATTACTCACCCACCATGAAACTGGTCATGCTGGATGATGTTGCAAGTGGCATAACGGTCCCCACGGCATCTCCAGACTCTTTCACGTCTGTCACAGGTGCACAGTGTGAACCTGCTTTCATCCGTGAAGAGCGCAGGGCACCAATGGCAGCCATGCCAATTCTGGTGTTCTCTGGTAAATGCCAGCCGAGCTGCACGGTGCTGAGTTGTGAGCACAGGTCCCACTAGAATACATCAGAACCCGGGATGACCTGTTTCTCTTCTACATCCCTGTCCAGCTCTCCTCGTGTAACGACCTGTCTCCCAGTATCTCCTCCATGCTCTTGAAACTGTGCTGGGAGACACACCAAACCACCTAGCAACGTATGGATGAGCAGGACAGTCTGTGCAACCTGATTGGGTTGCAGGTACTGCCTCATGCGACAGACAATGACAAGGACCCAAACAAAACACAAAACTAAAGACAAATCAGTCAGGAAGAATAAGAAGAGGACAATTGTCTGTGGCCACCAACTCCAAAATAATTTCCTTTTCAGGGGTTGTCTTGCTGATGGCTCTCCAACTGTCACTTTAATTTGCACCAAAGCAGGTGAAACTGAATCACAATCACTTATGCTTTGTAATTGTAAAGATTGATATCCTTAAAGCTGAATTGACTTGGTGTTTTACTGTGATGATTAAGTGTTCCCTCAAATGTTTTGAGCAGTGTACAGAAAACTTAGAAAAAGAAAAAAAAAGTATTTTTTGAGATATCAAACTGAATCATGGAACACAGCTTTATCTAACAGTTTTAGACTAAAATGGGTTTTGGAAAATACTCAATTCTTTTAAAAATGTAAAATTGCATGTTTGTGTATTATTCATTCTAACAAATATACAATTCTATAACTTTTTAAATTGGACTTTTTAAAAACTTTTTTCACTCCAGCAATAATCTTCCAAGTGTTGTGCTCCATAGCAGTCGAGATTTATGATGGCTTAAGTGAATATAACTTCTGCACAATTATAAGCATCATAAAATCCCATAAAAATACAAAAGGTAAATAAATACAAAATAAATATTTTTTATTATATTTTATATATCTGTTCCAAAGAGCAAAAACATGATGTAAGAAAGGAGGAGACCCACTTTCTCCCACTTTGAAGACCTCTGATCTGGAATATTGCCTCAAATTTCTGTGCCATTAGTTGCTGTGGTGAATACAAAAAAAAATAAAAAATGTGTAATTAACAATGTACTAAAATGTTTAGGGTGTGTTTTTACACCCATGCATTTTTACAGATAGTGAGTAGATTACAAAAGAAATAATCGTATTATGTGCATTTTATGTGGTATTGAATTTGCTTTAGTGGAGGGTGAAGAATGGGTCTAAAAGCACCTTTTTAAGGATACAAGTGTTTTGCGAAGATGTTTTTATTTTATTTTTTACGGGGAGAGCAGTATATCTTAAAGCCAATAATAACTACATTACTCGCACACAAAAAGCATAGAAAGAACCACAAAATCTAAATAAAGAACAAACTAAATGACTCGGAATTAACATTGCTTTCTAAGTGGATTATTTATTGTTTATTAAGCAAATCAGTTTTTGAAGCATGTAATTCATCTTGCAGCTTTTTAAAGCTGCAATAGTTGATTAACCGATATCTGTTGTGAGGCCGGCGGTTCTGCTTCATTTTGCTGACTCTTTGCTGATTTATGCAGACCCTTTAGACAGAAATTACAACAGCCCAACGGTGCACATCGTATCTTACAAGGCTGACTGGTTTCTTCTTGCTTAGGGTGTTCATAATCCTTGAGTGAAGATGACCAAACAGCACTGTCTGTATTTGACTCCACCACTCTCCAAACCCAGTCTGCATATATCAAGTCTGTGTATTGAGGTATGGGGGACAACATTTGGTGTCCGAGCTCCAAATCCCTCCTAAAACAGATAATTGGAGAACAAATTGCCACGGAACCAAGTGCACCTGGCAGAGACACTGATAAGCTCCAACTGCGAGGGCCCACTTAGCACAAACAACTAAAACATGCTGGATTAATTCCAACGCATTTGCGTGTATCTGCATTTCCGAAAGTGTGTAATACAACGGTCTCAGTTTCCAGGGTGTATCTTCAATTACCTGCTGGATCTCAATGCCCATCAGAATAAACTGAAGCACTGTGTTTTGAAGAGATTACTGGATCAGACAAAGCATCCGGCATTTAGAACGGTGAGATGAGAGAGAGTGAGCGAGGGTGTACGCGTGTGAATACAAGACCTGGTACCACTCAGAAACATCACTGCAAGCTGACGCCATGCAGCCTTAAGTTCTTGGAAAAACGAAATCCAGTAACTGAACAGTCTTGTTTTACTCACTTGGCTGTGGAGATGGAAAATGAAAGAACTGTCAAATTTGCAAAATTCTTTGGAGTCAAGCTACTTTCTGAACGTTTTCCTCTGCCTGTGCATGAAAGCAGGAAATGTAACTTTGTTCAGAAAGGCTCTTGGAAAAAAACTGCAGCCTGAAAGATAAGTAAAGAAAATGTCTGACGCACACACAGACTAACCAGCAAAGTCTAGAGGCATTTTTTGTTTTTGGTCCAAAGTAAATTCAAGTTCCAATACTGTCTGAACAATGTTCAATTTAAAGCCATACGGAATGCTAATTAACGTAGATAATCAAGCAAGAATCCAACTAAATATACAAAAAAAATTTAATGTTTATATTAACATTTCGTAATACATGTTGTATCTGTATGTATATACAGTGATCCCTCGTTTATCGCGATTAATGTGGACCGGAACCCCCAGCGATAGGTGAAAATCCACGAAGTAGGATCAGCCAATCAACTCACGGGATACATCCACTCGTGCTCTCATTCGTCGATCTCACGCCAGGAACCAATCACGTGTCTTGTCTGAGTGCCCGTGGGTGTGTACAAAGCCTCTGAGAGAGTTTCTCTCTTTGTCTGGCATCCTGGGAAACATTTCTCTCGTGCATCACGTTGAAGCAACGC
Source organism: Rhodeus uyekii (assembly GCA_037043235.1). Lineage (NCBI taxonomy): Eukaryota > Metazoa > Chordata > Actinopteri > Cypriniformes > Acheilognathidae > Rhodeus > Rhodeus uyekii. Next base: position 2,827,035 of record JAWRVZ010000018.1, on the reverse strand, counting down.
TGCTTTCCGCAATATGGCTGACGATATGGCGGTATTTTGAATTTTTATTTTATAAATATTTTTGAAAAATCCATGATGCACTGAGGCCGCGAAACTTGAACCACGAAGTGGCGAGGGATTACTGTATATCATAAAATATTAACAAAACATATAACATGACATGTAATAATAATGATAACAATAAAAATCTATAATTTATAGTCACTTAAATTCAGTTTGAACAGTTGTCAGGGTAAGTGACAGGGTAAGTATGGAGCGTTATTTAATTTACATGATCAGACAATTTTTTTTCATATTAATCTTTTTTTAAAATTTTTTTTTTTTTTTTTTAAACATACTCAAAAGGCACCCTACTGTGTCATCTAATGAGCCTCCTCTTACTAAATATCCCCTACAAGATCAGTACGCTGACACCCTCAGTCCACTTTTCACACTCAACTTTATCTAAACTTTAAGTATTATTCTGATGTTTATAAGGATTATATTAAGTACAAATCTCAGTATTTCTCAAAAATCACCCCCCCCCCCCAAAAAAAAACAACTGATGGTGATTATGTACAAATACAGTGGGACAAACACAACTACAGAGCGCCCTGCTGCTATGTAGATCCATGTGTCCAAGATTCTGTGTGAAAAACAGGTATGATGTCTGTAAACAGGCTTCTGTTTGGTATTCTGCTCTCGTTTCTTTCTCAGCTCTACACTGCCCTCTCTGTTTCCCTCCATTACGCCTGGCCTGCATCACACTGGGCCCTGTCGCCATGGCAACGCTGGTCAGATCAGCACTCATCCAGCCTTGAGGTTTAAGTGTGGCGTCCCCTACTGGTGGTTAATGGTAACAAGCACCTACAATAACAGATGGATACACTCTTTGGTGTCACATACTAACCAACTTAAAAGGCAAAAAATAAACATAGTAAACTATGAGCTTTGAATCATTCCAATGTTACTGGGCGGGGGTCTTATGAATTTAACCACTCCTTGAAATATGAGAAAAATAACAAATTATACATCACAAATATTATACACATATGTATACAGCCAAATAATAAACAACAAATAAAAATGAAATCTTTCACAGAAGCCAGTAAATCAATTTTAGTCAAATTAATTACATTGCATACCCATTTATTTTTGTAATTAATTGTTCTAATAATTTAATAGCATTATTCAAATAAGAATCCAAAAATGTATAGTGGTACCATTTAATACAAGTGCAGTCACAATGTCACATTAACCCCTCATTTATACTGCTTTGCGCTCAAATTTGTGACACTCGCAGCCTATCGCTGTTCATCCTGAGGATTTTAAATGACCATGCAAGATAAAAAAAGACAGGGACACTTTACAGCCGCATCTCTCTCAAGTAGCAAGTGAAATTGTTTACCACATTCCAGATTGCTTTTATCGATTCCCAGCACTCTGGGCAGAAAATATGCCTCCAATGATTCATCTCAGACATGCAGTGTTGATCAGATAGAGCTGTCATTTATATTAGTCCTCTCTGACTGCAGGCATCAGACAGGCTTTTTAGCTTGACTGGCCTTTATGGTTGTGTCTGACTACTGTTGGGGTTATCAGTGTGTTTTATGGGTGAGAGTGTGAATGGGTATGTGAATGCATTCATGCTTTTGCTGGATCACAAAGAAGCACAGAACTCTGCCCATTACAATGAAGTTTATATCCACTAAAGTTAACATTTTGGGGAATAAGAAGATTTTATTTTATTAAGGAAAGTGATACTTTTATTCAGCAAGGACGCATTAAATTGATCAAATGTGACAGTAAAGATATTTATAATGCATCTCGGTTAGCATAAAAATATCAAGCAGCACAACTCTTCACGACATTGATAAGATAAAATATTATGCCAAATCAGCATATTAGAATGATTTCTGAAGGATCATGTGACCCTGAAAATTCAGCTTTGCCAATAAAAATATACATATTACAACAGAAAAGGATTATTTTAAATTGCAGTACATTTCATTATTTTCATTCATTAAGATAACATAAAAATAAAAATCTTAAAAGGCGTGTGTTTCCGCAGCCAGCATAAGCGACTTCATAAAAAATGTTTTTTTAAAGACTTTCACATAAGATTTTCGAGGGGCAACCATAACCAGGTAAACACATAGCCACAAATCTGATATGGTGGAGAATATTTCTTGCGAGTCCTTAATTGTCCAGAAAGCAGTGAGAATCTGAGGTTCTGCTGCAGGTGGTAAATAGCGCAAAGCAAAAGAAATAAGTCAAAGCACATGCTTCGATAGCAAATGAAGTAACAAGAATACCAAAAATGCATTCTAGTTTTGCTAGTCCCAAATACTCTATAATTTTGGTTCACTCTTTACACTGCAAATATAATAAAATAAATAATCTAAAAATGCAATTAATATTAAAACATTTCATTTTATTTCTTTGGTTGACCTTTAAAGTTAATTAAATTACTCATTTCAATTACTTATAGGCATTAAATTACCTCAGCCCTTTATAACATAGCCTGACTCAACAGTTATCTACCTTTAAAAGGGACTAATTACACAATAACACACATATATACATATTATATATTTCCTTTCCGTACTCCATCCAGTCAAGCATCAGACAACCAAATTAAACTTTCACACCACCAAACAAATCAGAACCTTGATAGGATTAAGAGAGAAGCCTTAAGACTCTGAACACCCGGTGTGAAGTAACACAATTAATTAGCGCAGCCTATTAACACTGCTAGCTTGCATTCTATGCTTGATAGGAATGGCTGTTAAAGCAGCTTAGCATCATTGTTTGTCTGTCTACAGATATTTCCTCATTAGGGCAAACCTTACATGTGCTTTAAGTCTACAGGAGTCTGGCTCTTTCAAGACATTACAAAAGGAGATTTATAAGAGAGGCGGGATAAGCAGATGGAAATGGATTGACCTGGTTGTATTTTACAGTAAATGTGCCCATCTGGGACCTTCTTCAACCCAAATGCTGACTTTAGAGTCCAGCGAATTCTTCGATGGATGGATTGATATTTTTTACAAATACATTTTTTTGTAACTTCACTTGTTGCATTAGGCTAGGACTAAAAAAAAGGTTGCTTTATGGAAAATTTAAATGAGCTCCTATCACAAATTTTAAACCTTAGAAACTACACTTATTACACCTTTTTTTAGCGCAAATAATTACTGTACTTTCTAACATATCGCTGAAAGAAACACAAGGCCCCGTTTCTAACAAAACTGTATTGTGCTTGCACTGCTGAGGGTCTACTCCTCACTCTCCTTCCTTCCTTCCTTCCTCTGAACTTCCATGCAATCTTTTTTCTCCTCACTTTAATTGTTCCCCCAAACCATTCTTGTGTCCTTGTCTTCCTTTTTTTAATCATCTTGATGCATGTGTCACTTTCTTTTACCCTCCGTCACACTACGCCTCTCTCCCTTTGCAGCAGTTTTGGTATCGCCCCACCGCTGGGTTTGATTAAAGCCTCTGTGATATAACACACTCTCACGAGACGCAAGGACAACAGCGGCAGGAGTCAACCACAACACAACTCTCCACGCAACCAACACACACTTCAGGGGTGTGGCACCGCTCCAGCCATCAAAAAACAAGATCCCTACCAACCTGCCTCGCTCTCACTCGCAGCAATGATTTTTCATTTTGCTGATGCAACAATACACAATAACTAAATAAAGCACATGGCGTCCTCACAGAGCACTGTGACTAAGCAAACATCAGCCATCTGAGCCAAGACCATAGACACATCTTAGATCTATCCAAGACAGTCACTAGGGGGCATGTGTGAATATGGTCCAAAGTTGAAATGGCAGATTTATTTATTAAGACGGCTAGTTAATGTATTACCTTCTGAGAATAACATGAATACAATGGCCAAAGCATTTACCTACTTTGAAATTTAATTTACGCCATTCTGGCTTTTTAATATGCAATCAAATTAAAATTTGAAGAGTCATTATCATGATCGTGAAAGGCCTTCTTAAAGGGTCATTCATTTAGAACTCTAATGTCTAGACTTTGTACAGTGGAATGAGAATAAACCATGTTCATACTAACACTTTCTTCTACCTTCACCGTTGTAATTCCCTGTCGCAGCACTTTAATGCTGGGACTTCACTCCCACAACCCTTTACTATCACTCTTATTCAACCTCCAGACTTTTCCCCTCTCCATCCTTCTCTTTTCCTGTCATTCTCTCCTCCTCGGGGTTGGCTTTGACCCTTGAGCAGATTGCCATGACCTAGTTTCTGCAGCGGTGATGCTGAGTCACAGGGCAGCAGGATGTTACACACATCAGAGGCAGGCAAGGTGATGTTATCCACATCAGGGCCTCCCTCCACACGCCACATCTGCCTCCATCTATATTTAGCAACAGAATAGCACTCACTCAACTGCCCTAGTCTAGTACATTTAACTACACTCAGTGAGAAAGACTGATTGCATGCATACATACATGTAGCCTACATTATAAACAGGCTTAGGCACCTTCCCAAACAAGTCTTTGACACACTAATCTAACAGTGGCCCAAATGCAGCTTTGATCCACCCCTCTACAGCAGTACATAATGTGGCATTATAAGGCCATACACAACTTTTATTCCATTTCACTTTTGTATTGTTGTATGGCTAAATGAATTTTAAATTAAATTTTATAAACAAACAAAATTATCCCAAAAGCAAAATTCAACCTAAAATGATATGAGCTATAAAAAAAGATTCAAATCCTAGATCAGTATAAAATCTAATCTTAAGCCTCAGTTAAACTGTGGCACACGAACGTGTAATGAAAGTGTGTTTGAATATGCTAGCTCTTATAAAGTGCCTTTTTATATGCATACTGTAGGGAATCATTCATTATTAAAAGTTGTAAACAGTCCAAAAATATAAAAGCTTCCACAATTAAGCTAATGAAAATCTTGAACGTTTTTTGGTTTGATAAGCTTTGAAAAATGATCATACAATTTCCAGGAAAAGTTAAAATCTTTTTGTTAAGACTATTTTTGTCTCACACATTTTATAATAATGTCACGTGGTATATAAAATAAAAAGTGTAATACCTTGAATATACACTCACCTAAAGGATTATTAGGAAACAGCATACTAATACAGTAGTACCTCAAGATACAAAAGGCTCAACTTACGAAAAATCCAAGTTACTAAAGCAAAGACGAAAAAATGTACTGCTCTACATACGAAAAGTTTTCAAGATACGAAAAGTTTCTGAAAGTCCGAGATTCGCTCAATAACAATTTTGAAACTCGCGCCGCACGCCGCCATCTTAGTTATAGTAGACTCGCCACCATCCTTCTGCTCTCCCATTGGTTCCTGATGCTAGCCAAGCCAGGAGATCCTTCTCTCTAATTGGACAGCATCCCTCCCATCATGCATCTTCTATACGTACGTGCTGGCGTGCTTTAGCTCAGCCACTCCGCACTCGAAACTTTAAATTTTTTATGTGTTTTCGTAAAGTTAAGTGTACGTACGTACATACGTTATCTGCCGTTTGCCCTCCTCCTCCTCTGCCGCCACTTTCGGAGATAGCCTCACTCGAAAGGTAAGCTTCAACATTTTACGTTATTTCATTGTTTATAGGTCAATTTAGCTTTATTATGAAATTTAATGGGGTGTTTTTGGAGGGCTTGGAACGGATTAGCCATTTTACATGTAAAATGTGTTCCAAGATACGAAAAACTCATTATACGAAGGCCGCCTCGGAACGGATTAATTTCGTATCTCGAGGTACCACTGTACTGTGTTTGACCCCCTTTCGCCTTCAGAACTGCCTTAATTCTATAGTGCCATTACTTAACAAGGTGCTGAAAGCATTCTTTAGTAATGTTGGCCCATATTGATAGGATAACATCTTGCAGTTGATGGAGATTTGTTGCTCCCGTTCCACCACATCCCAAAGATGCTCTATTGGGTTGAGATCTGGTGACTGTGGGGGGCATTTTAGTACAGTGAACTCATTGTCATGTTCAAGAAACCAATTTGAAATGATTTGAGCTTTGTGACATGGTGCATTATCCTGCTGGAAGTAGCCATCAGCGGAAGGGTACATGGTGGTCATAAAAGGATGGACATGGTCAGAAACAATGCTCAGGTAGGCTGTGGCATTTAAACGATGCCCAATTGGCACTGAGGGGCCTAAAGTGTGCCAAGAAAACATCCCCCACATCATTACACCACCACCACCAGCCTGCACAATGTAAATAAGGCATCATGGATCCATTCTGTTTACGTCAAATTCTGACTCTACCATCTGAATGTCTCAAAAGAAATCAAGACTAATTGACCAGGCAACAAAGTTGCTCTTCTATCAGCTTGAATCAGTCGGCCCATTCTCCTCTGACCTCTCGCATCAACAAGGCATTTTCGCCCACAGGACTGCCACAAACTGGATGTTTTTCCCTTTTCACACCATTCTTTGTAAACCCTAGAAATGGTTGTGCGTGAAAATCCCAGTAACTGAGCAGATTGTGAAATACTCAGAACGGCCCGTCTGGCAACAACAACCATTCCACACTCAAAATTGCTTAAATCATCTTTCTTTCCAATTCTGACATTCAGTTTGGAGTTCAGGAGATTGTCTTGACCAGGACCAACCTCTAAATGCATTGAAGCAACTGCCATGTGATTGGTTGATAAGATAATTGAAATTGAACAGGTGTTCCTAATTATCCTTTAGGTGAGTGTATGTTAGTGTACACATCTTAATCCCAAAGAAAATAATAATTTTATTCAGCAGGACAAATTAAATGTATCATAAGTGACATTAAAGACATTTATAAAGTTACAACATTTGAATTCCAAAATAAATGCTGTTCTTTTTAACTTGCTATTAATCAAAAAAGCCTGCTGAAAATTCAGGTGTCATCATATGAATAAATGTGAAAAAAAATGTAAACGAAAAACAGTTTTTTTTAAACAATATTACTGATTTTACTGTATTTTGATGAAATGCATGCACCTTGCTGAGCATAAGAGAAATCTTTCAAAAACATTACAAAATCTTACTGACCCCTAAAAATTAAAACAATAGTATATTTTTTTCAAACATCATGAATGATTCATAACTGAACTAACCTTGCCTTGTCACAAAAAGACAAATTATCTGATATTTTAAGAGACATGCACATCATTGAAGATGCGTGTTTATCCAAGCATGTATTGGATTTTTTTATGTATTTTCTGAATAAATTAAAAGATCAGACAAAAACAAAACAAAAATAGTTTCAAGGTTACTCTACAAAGAAAAAAGAAACAATTTGGTTAGAATACCAAAACATACTCTTTGAGTAGCCAAGGGAATGTGAAGCACATGAAATTTTAATGCCTAGCCTTCCAGATTTAATTTGTTCCTAAATTTTCATGCTTAAAATATCAAACGCCCATATGTGCAGACTCTGTTAACGCCGCACACCCCGAGGGGCTTCGCAATCTGTCAAGCCGACCAACCTGCACTGATACAAACAAAGGCATGATGCATGAATGCGCTGATCACCTGCATCACATCAGACGGTCTGCATTTGGAACTCATGCTTCTTTCTCATATCCAACATCATTACACTGCATATTTTGAAAAGTTTATACAAATGCACTAAAACAGTACAGGGAAATGCACATGTTTAGAGGATTCTCTATGCTGTAGTGGCTGCAGACTCTCTTGGGCTGTGAGGGAATTAATCATGAAGCTGGAAGTGACAGCTTTCTGCAGTGCAGACTCCTTCATCATTCATTCCACTGCACTGTGACTAAACGCTTTCATGCTACATGTCATCAACCTCTTTATGAGACCAGGATCGGCAACAATAGGTTCTTCACAACACCATCTCCATTTGACTCATCTCTCCTCATTACAAGAGCCTTGTTTCATTTTTTCTTCTCTGGAAAATATCACTTCCTCTTCTCCACCTGTCCTAAATATGGAAAACGGAAATGAAGCACAGAGTGTGTGTGTGTGTGTGTGTGTGTGTGTGTGTGTGTGTGTGTGTGTGTGTGTGAGGGGGATTCAGTGCAACCCTTATTTCACTAGGTAAAACCAATCAGTGACCTTCTCAGAGGGGGCCACTGGTTTTTATAGAGAGGGTCCCGAAACATATTGAATGGAATTTAAATCGATTTAATCTTCGATATCAAAACTTTGTAACATCACAATTCAAGTAGGATGTGGCAATCACCAGGGACTGGGCTAGACTAAATTAAGCAAAAAATAAATATTTTAATACAAAGCAAAACAATAAAACTTATTCAGCCCTGAACATTACCTTTAATTAAGATTTGTGTCATGAAAATATTGACAGTACAGTAATAATACATAGTAATAATTTTCCCCACCTCTAATTGCAACACTGATGTAATGTTAGATTACAATGTAGTTGAAAGGTAACATGTACGGAACACAAATAAAGCTATGATTAATTTCATACAGCAGCTAATAGTGCTAAGGAGCACAAGCTTTGTCAAAGAAACGTGCAGACGGGCCATTGTATAGCCACTTTACTGCCGTCTAATGAGATGAAGGAGCTCATGCACAGAGAACCAGAGATAATGATGCAATTATCCAACAACTCCGCCTGGCAGCGCTCCAGAACATCCAGACTCAACCCCACACAGCTCGACCGTCCCTCCCACATGCTAACCAAACCATTTCAGTCACTCCTCCATTCTGCCCTTGATGCCTTTAGCCCTGCGGCCACGAAAGTCTGAGCCTCCACACATTGAATAATGGAAAAGACTAAACATTCAAATGAACACTGCTTTCTACAGGACAGGAAAAAGTGGGAAAAGATGGAGTCGAATATTATTAATCTACACATGCACACGAGGACCATATGTTTGATTGCTTTTGCAAAAACAATTTTTTTGCTTATTTAGAGTCAGAGAGCAAGCCTGTGATCTTAAATGAGAGATACTTTGACTTTATATATGCTTTAAAAATAAATTAAGTCTCAAATCATCCTTGCTCAGGAGAAAAGTCTGCTGTTAATGTTTAAAGCAATCAAACGTTTGATTTTACATGGCAGAAAACAGTCACAAATCACATAAAACCCTAAACATATTTCACAACCAATATGCCAATAAGTTTTGGGAGAGGGCCATTTTAAATTTAGCGAGAGTGTATCCACCCAGAACACCCTAATAACCACATAGAAACATTCTAAAATCAAGACAACCTTAGCAATTGCATAGCAACATCCTGACAACCACCCATAACACATCATGCCTCATTTTTGTGTAACATAGTTTGTGTAACATGAGCAACACTTAAGTAGCGGTTTGATAGCGTAGTCACGTGTGCAACATTCTAAAGAGCAAAACAAAGTATTTCTACTCTCTATTGTGTAAAGTTTACTACAGTAAAGTTGACCAAAGGGAATAAGGTAGTCTCTGAGATTGTGTGATTGAGTAGGGCTAATTTGCATATTCATGGATCTGCTATTTTAAGGTATAAAAAAGTTTCAAGTTGTGATTTCTGTGACCAAAGATAATAAGTAATGGCTGCTGAAAATTCATCTTCGTCATCACAAAAACACATTTTAAAACAATATAGATTTTAAACTGTAATATTTCACAATATTACTGTTTTTACCATGTCCCTGATCAAATCAATGCAGCTTTAGTGTGCATGAGAGACTTCTTCCAAAAACAAAGGAAAACATACTGACTATAAACTTGAATATCTCTGTAGATACATATCCATAAGGCCTCAACCCTGAGAAACTGTTTTATAACTGTGAATGTACTGTAGTCCCACAGTAACATCGTGGCAACATGAGAGTACCTGATCCCTTCCTTTAAAGAAGAGCTACAACCATCCCTCACTTTATGGGTCCTCTTTCTCTCTCTCTCTGCAGATAAAGACGAGATCCTAACTAAGCTATAAGCTCTTTAGCTGAAGTGCTTTATGCCACATTAAGACGTTGAATCTTCAACCGTCGTTTACTACTTTACCTCCTGCAGACTCGCTGACATGTACGCTCATATGCCATGTGTGATCACATGCTATGTTAACATGTCACAGCAGATTAGCATTTCTCAGAGGCTCACACGCTAAACACATCCAAGTACTTCCAAAGTGCCTCTTTTTCCACTTGCCAAAAAGGGAATCAAGATAGATCTCCCCTCCCCTTTCTCCAGATGTGCACAGGAGCGCAATGTGCTGAATCAGTAAAAAAAAAAAAAAAAAAAAAACTTAAGTAGAGGAAAATGACTACTCCACCCAATCACCTCCCACCCGTGCCACTACAACAGCCACACAATGCCCAACCTGTGCCAAATGGTAGAACTTTATACAAGGCTTCCGTCAAAAATGCATGGGAATCAATTTTGGGAGTTTTTTTTTTTTAGATTATAAGGCATCTTAGGCATCAACACTAATCCAGATAGATTTGGGAAAAAAGAAAAAAGTTAAATCTTTCATCTAAATTTTCATCTTCAGTCCGCTCTGAGGCTGTCAATCACTGATCTGCATACATGCAAAAATTTGCTCTCCATCCACACTAGTGTATCACACTGAAACCTTGGAAGATGCTTAAATCATCTTACTGCACATAAGTATAAAGTAATAAAAGCACACTGGTATGATACTGACTGTTCCTCACACCTTATTCTTCTAACACAATCATTTTATTAGCAAAATCTCTCACTTACTTGAGCATGCTTTCAGGTTGAATCAAATCGCCACTCATATCTAAAATGCAGTTGGCCTCATAATTATTGCAAGTACAATTTCTTTCATCTAATTTAATATGAAAGTTGTACAAAGAAACTTGTATCTTTAGCAAACTGTGACAGTCAATAGGACATAGCAGGGACATTGTTGAATAAACAGATATCTAAAGGTTACAATATGAGTCATAGGACTAAACATGTATCGTTTTCATATACAGTAATCCCTCACCACTTCACGGTTCAAGTTTCACGGCCTCAGTGCATCGCGGATTTTATTGCCATATTGCGGAAAGCAGCGTTGCTTCATCGTGATGCAAGACAAACGGTTTCCCAGGATGCCGGACAAAGAGAGAAACTCTCTCAGAGGCTTTGTACACACACACACACGGCACTCAGACAAGTCACATGATTGGTTCCCGGCGCGAGATCGACGAATGAGAGCACGAGTGGAGTGGGAGCCTCCATGGGTTGGGTTTAAGTGTGTTGTGACTGTTTACGCTGAGCGAAATTGTGTTTGCAATGTTGGAGAATATAATTAAAGGTTTGTATGAAGAATCAAAGGTGTTTTTTATTGTATACTGGTAAATCTCTGCTGTTAGTTGGTGCACATATGCCTTTTGTTGTTAGCAAACATATACAGTGTATGTAAATTTTTATAGCATGCCGATCGCTTCAAACAAATCAGCATATTGGCTGTTGGATATCTCAACGTTTTTTTGCAACCCCCGATGCCGTCGAGATAACCAGATTCCACTGTATATATAAAAGTATAAATATACATATTTTAAACATTCTGGTACCTACATACACATATACGGAAACTCCTAGAGGGGCTGATCCTACTTCACGGATTGTCACCTATCGCGGGGGGTTCCGGTCCACATTAACCGTGATAGACGAGGGATCACTGTATATCTGTTCTCACAGTCCACACCACAATGCGAAAACGGCATTTTCAAGTTTATCTATTTGAGAGGGTGTCTTAAAAAGAGTTTGGTAAAAAAAAAAAACTTTTTGAAAACTAAAGTTGATAAACTTTAAAATGTAGTTTAGTGTTGTAGTGTGGACTGTAAAAATGAAGGTATTTGAAAACTGTCAAGTGACGTATATTGTAGCATAGGTGAAACTTTAATCTTGTTCAATTCAGATTGTTTAAAATAAAACCTCTTATGCCAGAATACTTTTTTTTTTTCCAGAACTCCATCTTATTCGGCAGCCGGCCCTTTGTGTGTTTGTGGATAACAATGGAGTTAGACCTCCCCAGTTGTGTGGCAAACTTACAGAGAGTGTATTTCCACTGAGAGCCATCTGAGGTGAACACAGAAGAAATGGGTCGGTAAACCAGACAAAGATCTAATTGGGAAGAACGTTTTTTTACAGCATTGACACAGCTGTGATAGAGATTACAGGGAGATGGGGGTGAGACTGAGGGAAGGAAAGACAAACTTTCCAGGTCTCTCTCATTCCACACTGTCAGCACACTAGCACACTTGAGATCTCATACCTTTTTTTGAGCCCCAGAAAACCATAACCTCTCCTCACCACCAACACCCTTCAAGACATATTTGCAAGATATATTTGAATTACGTTTCAGTTGCATTATGTTGCAACTTTGTTTGAAGGGACATTCACTGTAAAAATGTGTAAAAAGTCTCATGTTGTGTATGATTTTCTTTCTTCTGTGAAACACAAAGATGATATTTATATTTCTTTCCATACAATGAAAGTCAGCCGGGTCCAATGTTGTTTCATATAACTTAGTTTCATTGCATGAACAAAAAGAAAGAAAAGAAGAAAAGTTACAGGTTTAGAACAAAAAGAGGGTGATAAATTATTTTATTTTATTTTTTCGGGGGGTGAAAATGATGATTATGACCTATGTCTTCAAGTTGTCTTTACAGGTGGATCAGAATCAACTGAATTCAATATAAATTATTAATAATGACAATATACCAACCAACACTTTACAATAAGGTTCCATTTGTTATCATTAGTGAATGAATGAATTTCATAATACATGAATTAAATAATTCTAAAGCATCTATTAAGTAGTTTTAACATTTAAAAATACATTGTTATATGGTTATGCTATATTTACTAATACCTAAATATTAGTTAATTTGAATGAATGCATTAAATGATGTTTTATTAACAAAGTTCGGGAGGAGCACGTTCAAATGATTAATACAATCAACACGTCATCAGCAATTACTCCTCATCCTATCAGCAGGAGAGGAAGTACGTATATATAGACACGTTTGACTCACCTACAGCTCTTTGACATTTTTCGGCAGCTCACGGCATTGTGGCTCCGCCTTCTGGTCGCCATACACCCGAAATTGAGCTCCACTCGTTAGATGGATTCTCCACGAAAACCTCCGGACCCAGTAGCGATCCTCATCCGCTCAACACCATGCTAACTATATTATATCACCCTCAGCAATACATCACGGGTGCCAGACCAAACAACGGGTCCTAAGCAACAACAAGCAACGCACAGTAAGACTTGAGGCCATTCTCGCCACCAAGTAAACATCCGTATCCAGCAGCTCTACATCGGCTGTTAATCGCTCTTGCCATTGAGAAAGGACGATAAAGCTGGCCGAGCTACACGCTCGACTCTCAGGCAATGCCGCTTTCTTCCTGCTAGCCAGGCCGCCGCCGCTGCCGCGAGCCTCAGCAGACCGCGCTGCAGTTTCAGCTCACACTCTCTCTGCCCGTCAGCTCACACAAAAGAGCAGCTGTAATCCTTCCCGGCGCTTTTATTTCTGCATCACTAAATCACGAGCAGTTGTGCCCTCTCAATACTACTGTTCCGGGGAACCCACGTCTGAGATGTGATTGTTCTAAAGTAACGCGCTGCTTCTTCGCAACTCAAGCAGTAGCGCGCACCGAAGCCAGATCGCGCGCAGTACAGTCCGATCGCACGCGCCACTTCAGATCGCGCGCTCAGCCGCCCACACAAGAATCAAGCACTTATTGCCAACGCTGCCTTGTTGTTTCAACTTAATCGGCTATTAAGTGGACTCGCTGAAAAGAAACCATATGCACTTTCTATTTCAAAGTAATTCTTTGCCTTCACTGTTTCAATCCTTTAAGTCCAAGATAAGCTTTATAAGTCTAGGATATTTGGATGAACCCCTGCTCAGGGTTTACTCAAAAACAATAAGTTTGTGAACTTTCATAAACTTTGATATTTCGATTTCCAACAGGTAAGTTGTTTTGAAATTAAATATGCAACATGCATCTGATATAAATTCAACTGTCAATATTATAATTGAAAGGTTTTACTTACGGAAATCAATGTTTTTACAAACCATATTGATCGTTTTTGTTGTTGTTTCTCGCGTATTTAGACGTCTGTAATCAAAATAATTCAAGAGATTGAAACACTGAACAGCAACAAGCTTTGAGCGCTTTCTCTGGCTCAGCGCCAGCCAATGTGTTCAAATTTAGCAGGCGATCATGTGATGCCCCACCTTTCGCCACATTGTCCAAGACCAGGGGCGGCCAACCCGCATGCGGCTCTTTGACTGCTCTTTCGCGGCTCTCATCCGGCCCGCTGAGACCTTTTGTCTACAAAAACATAAATTTACATGTATCCTGCCAAGGTCAGCCGCCACGATGTTTTACCGAATTCAAATAGAGGCGCGCAGAAGCGCGTTCCCTTTCGAGAGTAGGAACGAGATGTTTAATGAAATGCATTCGGGAACTCCTCCCCTTCACGTCATTTCTGAAAATGTATGGATAACAGCAGTTGACAACTGGCCAATCGTAGCGCGATGCAGATCCGGCTGCCAGACGGTATAAATATCTTAAATAGCATTTCCTTCATACTTCTCTAAACGGAATATGATTAAATTACAGAGGTTACGATAGTAACCGGAGACGTTTTCCAACCGATCACTACATTACCAAGGCTGCTTACTTTTATACTTCCTGTCACCGTTAATGAGATGATATATCGTTTTCCCGCATATATAATTCACAGACGCATTGTCTCTGCATGCTTGTATAGCTCGTGGGGTGCCATATGTTAAAAAAAAAAAACAAAAAAAAAGCTTTACCCATCAACAAATGCGAATTTAACAGTCTGTCATGCGGCTCTCCGCAGCCATGAGCTTATTTCGAGGCTCATGCTGAACAGGTTGGCCACCCCTGTCCAAGATTGAGATGTACCAGTTTCACGATAAACTCTTCCTCTCAAGTTCCTTCACCGTATCCCACTGTCGAAAGGAGCTCATGCACTCAACAAACACTGCAACCGACCCTCCAACAACACCACGCGGTCGCCAGCCCTTCCGCTCCGTTGTCGCACCCTATGACGCCGAGGCTTGCCTTCACCTCCAACATCAAGACATCCACCTTCTTCTTGCCCAACTTCCTACGACACCTCAGCACTCGTATCAATAGTAAAGGAGGACGACCAAAGCAAATTAACTAGAATAGGTCTCGCTCCAGTCAGCTGTACCATCTCCAAATCAACTCTACCTTCAAAATGTCTCGAACGTACGTTCCTTAAATCTTCATATCTCTCCCTTGCAAATCCAGATTTCCAAGCGTTAAGACGCAGCAGCACTGCAGCTTTCCAGCACTGCACCTCACATGCCAGCACCTAGCGACAAACGCCGCCCCTTAAGTGCGAACCTGCCTCCGCCAGCGGTGCAGGGTTAGCAACGGCAGCACGTACCTAACCTTTCCCCTACGTTAGGCCTGCAGCCCGGCCTTCCGATCCTAGCGTGAGGCTGCCTCCGCAAGTGGCTTCGCCCCTGGCCTTTCCCACCTAATTCTCTCCACCATGCTAATTCTCCTTTCATCCCGTTCTCTGCTATGCCATTCCACAAACACTGCCGCTTAGAACCACCTCTGTCGCCAACAACAGTTGAACGCAAATCCCAACTGAAGTTAAGGCTGCTGCCACCAGAGGTGGACCTATTCCCAACCAGTACATCAATACTCAGAGTTGATATTTATCGACGCTAAACGTTCATTCCTCAAGCTTTCGCTTCAAACCACTCCCTCGGAGGATTACATGTGGAGTGGAAAAGTTCAAGACTTTCCACTCCACATGTGGTCTGCTCCTCATGGTCTCTACCCACTACCACCGACTCGTATTGCATTCCAATAACACCAAGAACTTCCAAGCCAGCTTCACCATGGGTTACCTAGGCGAAATCTACTTCTCACTACCGAAACCTAATCCTCTGCTCATCAAAGGTATATCAAGAACGCAACCCACCAGCTCAGACACCAGACAATCAATCATGTTGGAAATCCGTACCCCTACTCTCCGCCAAGGATTCTACCCAAATGTCGTCCGACCACTCAACGCCATGGTCGAGCCATATAGATTCCAGTTCCTCTGATTCTATCACATCCAACCTTAATCCAAATCCGTCCATATTCCGACTCGCCAGCGCCGCACAACGAAAGTAAGAGAGACCAAACCGTAAGGCTTTTACTCCAACAGCAACAATCCTTCGTTGCCAACCTTCATTTAAGAGATCAGGCCAAACTCCCATCCGACCCACTCTTCACAGAAGACTTAAATCACCCCACCACATGCCGCGTCCCAACCGGCAGATCCAAACACTGGGCCGCAGGTCATCGGAAGCTTCAGGAGTTACATTCGATCAAATCAGTCTCCCCAGAAATGGCTTTCACCGCCACAAGAGACAACAGAAGTCGAGGAAATGGACAATCTCCATCATCCAACTCGCGATTAGTTCAGTGGAAGTTCTCCTTTCCCGCTGTAGTGATGCACCTCCACACTCCCGCATGAGCTCAGTTCAAACGGAAATTATTCCACTGCCGCCTCCATTGCCGCAGCAATGATGTTCCCCCACACTCCCGCAGGAGTCAGCAAAAGGGGGAAGTTTCCCACTGCCGCAGCAGTGAAGCCACGTTCACACTGGCTTGGTTACCTCAGATGCTCATGACTCACCATCACATCCACTCAGCCTACTTTCATTTCAGAAACTCGCAGGCTAAACTCCCATCCGTCCCACTCTCTATAGACGATTCCACCCCATTACAAATTCCGGTTCCAAACTTCTTAAAGCTACGCTACCCCAAACCGGATTCCCAACAGACCATTCATCCAGCCATCCTTTTCGCATAGGTGCAGCAACCACGGCCGTGCAAAGGCCTTTCCCAACAGTAAATACAAGCATTGCGCCGCTGGTCTCCAGAAGCTTTCAAGAGCCACATCAGACCAAACAGACCGCACATTCAAACAAGGTCTTCTGTTAAGCATCAGCTCCTCCCCACTTACAACTTCATGGCCACTGCTTCCATTGCCGCAGCAGTGACGCTCCCGCAGGAGCAAGCTCTCTCTAACTCTCACTGCCGCAGCAGTGACGCTCCCGCAGGAGCAAGCACTCGCTAACTTCCACTGCCGCAGCAGTGACGCTCCTGCAGGAGCAAGCTTCTAATTTCCACTGCCGCAGCAGTGACGCTCCCGCAGGAGCAAGCCTCTAATTCCACTGCTGCAGCAGTGACGCTCCCGCAGGAGCAAGCTTCTAATTTTCCCACTGCCACAGGATCAGTTCCAACTCCACAGCAGCGACATACCTCTTTGGTCCTGCGGCGGAGGGGTTTTTCGCTGCAGTGGTGGCGACGTGCCTCCTGCTGTCGCCGGGGCCCCGAGGGGTTTTCTCCTGCTGCGACGCTGACGTGCCTCCTGCCGCTTCAAGGGCCCAGAGAGGCTTTCCCCTGCTATGACGCTGACGTGCCTCCTGCCGCTGCAGGGGCCCAGAGGGGTTTCCCCTGCTACGACGTTGACGTGCCTCCTGCCGCTGAAAGGGCTCAGAGGGGCTTTCCCCTGCTACGACGCTGACGTACCTCCTGCCGCTGCAGGGGCCCAGAGGGGTTTCCCCTACTGTGACGTTGACGTGCCTCCTGCTGCTGTGGGGGCCCCGAGGGGTTTCCACTGCTACGGTAGTGACGTGCCTCCTGCTCCCACAGCGGCCCCGAGGGGTTTCCACCGTCACGGCGGCGATGTACCCCCTGCCTCCCGCAGCGGCCCCGAGGGGTTTCCACTGTCGCAGCGGCGATGTACCTCCTGCCTCCCGCAGCGATCACGGGGGTTTCCCCTACCGCGGTGGCTTCATACCTCCCTTCTATGGCAGCCAGGGGAGTAGTTTCAGAGGTACCCCTCATACTCCCAGAAACAAATTACACCCAATTCTCTTTCTGGCAACAAATTGAACAACAAACACATACCCAATGCTAAAGCCATATCATCCCCTCCGCACCTCAAGCCCTCTACAGCAACATTCATCTGCCCTCCCGAACTCACAATCTACCCCCCCAGCTGTAACCTTGCAATTCTTTGGGGGGTCATCAAAATCTTCAGCGGCTGTCCGACTAGGTTGCAATTTTTGGGGGGAGTGCTCCAGGTTCGGGCTAACACCGAGCTCGGAGCCCTCTCCTCGGACAGCTCGCCAAATACGCTTACCATTCATTGCTCCTGAATCATTCGTAAGTGTGAACTCGTGAACTAACATTTATGCTCACCAAGGCTGCATTTATTTGATCTAACTTACAGTAAAATTGCGATATTGTGCTATATTTTTGTGGAAACTATGATACATTTTAAGGACGTTATATGAAAATGTATTTGGGATAGAAATCCTTTATAACAAAGTAAAATTCTTTACTGTCACTTCTAAACATTTCAAATCTTTTCTGAATAAAAGTATTAATTTATTTAAAAAAAACAATTCTCACTGCAGAAACATCTGGCTGTGCTCCCATGCTCTGTTGTTTAAGGGGTCGCGTCAGGCCACGGGGTATGTTTAAAAACCTTTAAACAGTCAAAGACAATTTAATCAAGTCTAAAAAGGACAGCAGCAGCAAAAAAAAGCCCATTTAATCAGAGAGAGACACTGGAAGACGGTCATGAGCAAACCCGATTCCAAAAACGTTGGGACACGTACAAATTGTGAATAAAAATAGAATGCAATGTAGTGATGAAGTTTCAAATTTCAATATTTTATTCAGAATAAAACATAGATGACATCAAATGTTTAATCTGAGAAAATGTATCATTTTAAGAAAAGAATAAGTTGATTTTAAATTTCATGGGATCAACATCTCAAAAAAAGTTGGGACAAGGCTGTTTACCACTGTGTGGCATCCCCTCTTCCTTTTACAACAGTCTACAAACATCTGGGGACTGAGGAGACAAGTTGCTCAAGTTTAGGAATAGGAATGTTGTCCCATTCTTGTCTAATACAGACTTCTAGTTACTCAACTGTCTTATGTCTTCTTTGTCGCATCTTCCTCTTTATGATGCACCATATGTTTTCTTGTATAGGTGAAAGATCTGGACTGCAGACTGGCCATTTCAGTTGCCGGGATCCTTCTACTACGCAGCCATGATGTTGTAATTGATGTGGTATGTGGTCTGGCATTGTCATGTTGGAAAATGCAAGGTCTTCCCTGAAAGAAATTACGTCTGGATGGGAGCAAATGTTGTTCTAGAACTTGGATATACCTTTCAGCGTTGATGGCGCCTTTCCAGATGTGTAAGCTACCCATGCCACACGCACTCATGCAACCCCATACCATTATAGATGCAGGCTTCTGAACTGAGCGGTGATAACAACTTGGGTTGTCCTTGTCCTCTTTAGTTCGGATGACATGGCGTCCTTCAAAGAACTTCAAATTTTGATTCATCTGACCACAGAACAGTTTTCCACTTTGCCAAGGTCCATTTTAAATGATCCTTGGCCCAGAGAAAACACCTGCGCTTCTAGATCATGTTTAGATATGGCTTCTTTGAGCTACAGAGTTTTATTCGGCAAACTGCGAATGGCACAGGGGATTGTGTTTTCTGAAAGTATTCCTGAGCCCATTTTGTGATTTCCATTACAGTAGCATTCCTGTATGTGATGCAGTGCCGCCTAAGGGCCCAAAGATCACGGGCATCCAATATGGTTTTCCAGTCTTGACCCTTACGCACAGAGATTGTTCCAGATTCCCTGAATCTTTGGATAACATTATGCACTGTAGATGATGATAACTTCAAACTCTTTGCAATTTTTCTCCAAACTGCCACTCTGAGAGGCTCTTTTTATACCCAATCATGTTGCCAATTGAACTAAGTTGCAAATTGGTCCTCCAGCTGTTCCTTATATGTACATTTAACTTTTCCGTCCTCTTATTGCTATCCGTCCCAACTTTTTTGGAATGTGTATCTCTCGTGAAATCCAAAATGAGCCAATATTTGACATGACATTTCAAAAATGTCTCACCTTCAATATTTGATGTTATCTAAATTCTATTGTGAATAAAATATAAGTTTATGAGATTTGTAAATTACTTTATTCACAATTTGTACAGTGTCTTTTTTGGAATCAGGTTTGTAAAAAAATTAAAATAACTTGCATGAAAATATACTTGACTAACATTATAAGTGAAAAAAAAAGTATATGAAATGAGCCCTTTAAAATGAGAAGAATGTGTTTAAATCCCATATGGAGAAAAATCACTGAGTGTCAAAGATCAAATCTGGCAGGTCTGGGAAGTGACAAGACATTTGAACACTAGTACCTGTGAACTCTGAGTGCACCCTGGATATATCTTACAGCACCTGCATGAACGTGTGTGCGTGTGTGCGTGTGTGCGTGCGTGCGTGCGTGCGTGCGTGCGTGCGTGCGTGCGTGCGTGCGTGCGTGCGTGCGTGCGTGCGTGCGTGCGTGTGTGTGTGTAGGGAAAGAGAGACAGAGGTTTGACAGTGTTTTCTTTGATCCCATGGCAGTGAGGTCTCTACAGAGGATAATTTCATGGCTTATCAACTCCATTTACAATTCTTGCTCAATGATGACCTCAAATGTCAGCTTCAATCGAAACCATGTGTGCGCCTGTGTGTGATAGAGCGAAAAACTGACAGACCCAACAAAAAACAAGGCAAACACAGTGTCTAATATTTCATGTAACTTGAAATGAGAAGTGGAATATTATCCAGGCTCCAAAAGCATCCATCTGTTTTCTTAAAAATGCTTTCATGCACACTTATAAAATGAACTTTTACACTATTATTTGATTAAAAAGGAGTTCTTTTCCTTTTAAATCAGCGTGTTAAATACGTTAAGTGTGAGGGACATGGCGGTTGATCACACAGATGTGAAAAGGCACGGAAATATCACTGTGGCGACAGCGCAGCAGAGCGGAGGCTGAGGAAATGAATCTGTCATGCAAACAGCAAACGAGCCCCAGTGGCTGACAGCATTCCTGTGATCCGAACAACACCCTGAAGGGACCATGGGAGGGACTGCCATCAAAATGCAATAAAAATCCTAAAGAAAGAGGGCTATTAGCTATATTCAAGAATGGACATGAGTCCAAATATTATAATAATATTTCCCCATCATGAGGAAATTAAGAAAAAGAAGGGGGGGAGAGAGAGAATTAAAAATTCACACCAATCAACGTTTAACAGCCTGATAGATGGACTGCTTGTCTACACGTCTCAAAACATTTCATATCAATTCAAGAAAATCTCATAACCTAACTGGAGTTTTTAAATTCAGACAATACAGTAAATGGCAAGCTGACACTCAAACCTGAAGCTTTAAATTGTGGGTACATTTTTAGCATGACTGAGTTTAAATAAGAAAATTCAATAATTATTCAATTAAATTGCACTGAATTAAAAAAGAAAAAGAAACTTCAGTGCATTATATGCATATATATCATATACACACACACACACTCACTCACAACAAGTGATTCATCTCAAATGAAGAAAAATAAATCTCCGTCATTTTCTGGATGATAGCTTTTGCTCTGTGATGTCATGCATACCATTTGACTGCACTGGGTGACGTTCCACATGGCGTGTTAAGAGGGCACAGGAGGGCCGTACACACAAACACGCATGAAAACATATCTAAGTGAGAGAGACAAGGGGGCCGTGGTAATGTCATACCCATTTGCTCAAGCAGGGCAGCTGAGACCCAGGGCAGCAATCCTGAGTTTATATAACCGCCCTCCCCTCTCCAACAACACATGCCTCACATGCCAGGATCCAAACCCGCCTATCAGACATGCAGAGGGAGGAAATAGAGGGTTATCTCTCAGGCCAATCTCTTGCGCTGTCTTACGTCCTTAACCTTCAGTTCTAATTATGCTAGAAGACAAACAAAAATGAGAGAGAGGGAGTGAGAGAGACAAAAACAAGGTCCTTAGTTTTTATGGTAAGGCCATCGTCAAGGCTGTCGTCTATCTCCCTATCAGATGAGAGCCCTTTCCTTTTGGTCTGATTAGGAACACTGTTAGCCTATAACGATCAGCAGGGATGATCATTCGGCCCAAAAGAACAGACCAATCTGATCAGAGAGTGAACCATTATAATAGCATTTACACACCAACTCAAATGAAGACATAAGTTTCCACACTTTTAAAGTTGGCATGAAACGGAAGTTGGAATAGTCTTTTACCTTATCAAATAGTCAAAGAGTCGTTTGTTGGTGAAGTGGATTTACATATTGTAAAATTGATGACAGTTATCATGTTAAGTTATCATTGTAATGTTTTAAGCAGATATCAGAAATAGAATTTAAAATAAACACGTACTACGAAAATAAAGAGTAGCGCCTATAAATGGGTCAAAATAGTGACAAATGCAGTCCGTCTTACAGTCCTTATGTATTACAATGTTTGTGTTGCGTTATATGGCCATAACACACTGTAAACACACAACAAACTTAAAATAAAAAAATTTGAAATATTGAAAAGAAAAAACTAATCAAAATGAAAAAAAGTTTAATTAAAAATCTAAATATAACAATAAAGATAATTCAAAACAATTAAGTTGCAGCCTTGACTTTTTAAATCAAAATGGCTGTCATTTCAACAAACTATTTTAAACTGACTTTAGTCCCATATAATAATAAACAAAAAAAGTTGAAATTGTTTAAATTATTTTATCTAAGTAATATGTTAAAACATACGAATTCTTTATGATTTATTGATACTCTTTTTTTTTTTCAGTGTAATAGTACATAAATATTACTAAAATAACAGAGCGTTAAGTTACTCATCTACTTGCACAGAAAACAGTTTCCCAGAGCTGCCGAGTGACCTGACTTGCCTTGACTTTTCTTGTGTTACTGCAGTGACTTACAAGTTTTGCTTGCTTTCTTTCACTTTTTAAAAATGTCATCACTCAATAAAATGCAAATTTAGTTTCACTTTTTGATTCATTTCAGTAACATTAAACTGCGGAGAGGAAAACAATCACATATAAAAGCTTTTTTTTAAATTACCATCAACATAGGGAACAGGAGCACCATTAATAGCAGCCATTAGCCATTCATCACAGGACCTTTTCCAACAACATTTTCACTGACTTTTTTTTTTATTTTTTTTTTTTATGAAGGCACGACTCCTGGTAAGTGCTGAGAATGCAAAAGCGGTCTTACAAATGACATACTACTCAATGAATCTGAAATTCACATGAATTAGTAGTGGGTGGGAATATTGCCCCCATCAGACTTGCATAAACTATGTTAGAGGACCATATGTGAGGGTTTTTATAGAGCCAGCAGAAAATTCAGCACAGTGCTGACTAAGTTCTTCGAATTGTAAATGCTACTAGTGCAGTAAAATTGACTGTACACCATTTTATGGGTTATTATTGTTGGCCAACCTGACCACTAGCATTAGTTGACAAACCAGCTAGAGACAAAGTTTTAAATCTTAATTGGAGGATTTAATATCATATATACATATTTAAAACACACACACTGTTCGTCACACTTAGATGTTTCAGATCATCAAGTTTAAATATTAGTCAAAGATAACACAAGTAAACGTAAAATGCAGTTTTTAAATGAAGGTTGTTATTATTAAGTGAAAACAAAATCCAAACCAACATGGCCCTGTGTGAAAAGGTGGCCAGCATGACAGTTTCAAGACAGAAACCACTGCTGAGCAAAAATAACATTAAGGTTAGTCTAATTTTTGTCAGAAAACATCTTGATGATCCCCCAAACTTTTGGGAAGTGTTGTGTCCCATTACATCTGGCGTAAAACCGCATTTCAGAAAAAGAACATCAAACCAACAATATGGTGGTGGTAGTGTGATGGTTTGGGGCTGTTTTGCTGTGATAAATGGAACCATGAACTTGGGTTCTGGAGAAGGACAATGAGCCAAAACACACCACCATGTCCACCTCTGAATGGCTGAAGAAAAACAAAATGAAGATTTTTGAGTGGCCAAGTCAAATTCCTGTCCTGAATCCTATTGAGATGCTATGGCATGACCTTAAAAAGGCGGTTCATGCTGAATCACAACAATTCTGCAAAGATCAATGGGCAAAAATTCCTCCACAGCGATGTAAAACCGCAAAAGCTTGACTGCAGTTGTTGCTGTCAAGGGCGGATATTAGGTGGTCCAACCAGCTATTAAGTTTAGGGGGCAAGCACTTTTTCACACAGGGCCATGTAGTTTTGGATTTTGTTTCCCCTTAACAACAAACTTCATTTAAGAACTAAATATGTGTTTTCTTGTGGCATCTTTGACTAATATTTTAATTTGTTTGATGATGTGAAACATTTAAGTATGAAACCACACCACTGTATATGTATTATATATATATATATATATATATATATATATATATATATATATATATATATATATATATATATATATATATATATATATATATATATATATATATATATATATATATATATATATATATATATATGAGAAAGACTTCAAAAGAAAAAAAAAATTCTCTCTCAAAAAAAAGTTGAGAGAGAAAAAACATGTTTTTTAAAGGTAACACACAGAGAGAGAAACTTTATTATAATCACTATAAATATATCAAATATGTTTCCTTCAGCAGCTGAAAGAGAAGATTAATGGATAATGACAACATCTTGAGCTAACAGTGACAAAAGAATTTCAGCTCTCTTGAAGTACAACTAAAGAGGTTCTGAAGGCAGAATTAGATGTGAATCTGCTCTGACTGACAAAAACCGTTTGGAAAGGAGAGCTGCAGGGACGGGCCAGTTTATGCCCAACATCATCCTCGAAGAGTGCAGCTAAAACCTTACAGAAAAAACGAACAAATAATGAAAGCAGGGTAAAAAAAATATTGTTTAGGGAAAAGGGTCAATAATACTCTCTGCAAACAAAAAGTCAAGTGCCGAGATCTACGAGAAAACTTTAACCACTGAGAAACTCTTCAACTCATCCGGTAGAGAGAGACACTGCAGATGTTTCGGTACAATACATGGCAGTATGCCACAGCCTGAGGGACATCCTTTAGTGCTAGCATTGTTTCCAGCTTGACCCACCTTAACCCATCCCACGGGACATGATCCAGAGCCTTCAAAACACTAAATATTTACTTTTCAATATTAACATTATAAAATACAAGAGGTACAAAGAGTTACAACTCTCAATTCTGAGTGATTGAGCCATGTTCAAACCTAGTGTAAATATGCTGCTAAATGCATGCCACATCTATACATTTTAATGTGCCAAGTCTAGCCATTAATAATTAGCAGTTAAGCTAATAAATGGTATTACAATGAATGAATTGATTATGACATTATCATCTTTCCTATAGCTCAAACAGTAGAGCATTGGGCCTAACAATGGCAAGGTCATGGGTTCGATTACCAGGGAAAGCAAGAACTGATTAGAATGTCAATAATGTTCCTTGAATGCAATGCAAGTCACTTTGGATAAAAGCATCTGCCAAATACATACATACATTTTAATAATACATTTTTACAAACAAAGTAGTTTATTAAAATGGTTGCAAAACCAAAAAGATCTTGAATGGTCAGTACAAAGTAAAGTTAAATAATAGTAATTATTATTACTACTACTACAAAAACAAAGTTTCCAAATTCTACCAGTTAATAAATAAATTCAATGACAACTACTACTACTACTACTACTACATAGTTTTATTCAAATTGTTTTGTCAATATTGTCTGTCAATAAAAAGTTATATTATTAAAATAAGATATAACAACAACAAAAGGTTAAATAATTATGATAATAATATTATATATATATATATATATATATATATATATATATATATATATATATATATATATATATATATATATATATATATATATATATATTCACCAATTAATAGCTGAAACAAATGATCTCCATAATCAGTAATCAATTAATTAATCATCACCATCATTTAACTATTCCATCCAGTGTGTGTGTGTGTGTGTGTGTGTGTGTGTGTGTGTGTGTGTGTGTGTGTGTGTGTGTGTGTGTGTGTGTGTGTGTGTGTCAAATTTAGTTTTTTTGTTTTGTTAACTGAACAATGGTGTAATCATAGTGGCATTGCCACTACATAAAAGAAAAAAAGGCTTTATTCTTATTTCTAAAGGTTTCTAAACTTTGGTGTCTGTTTGCATGCGTTCTTTGTTTACATGTAGTGATATGTGTAATCACGTGTAACCCCCCCCCTCAGATGACAAGACTCTGTACCAGAGTCTGTACATTTGTTCCCTCAGCTTGACCGTGACAGAACTGCTGAAAGCTGTAAAGGCTATTTTTTGTGACCTGTTTCAGCTAATTATTTTCAGGCACAGATACCAGTGTTTAAATATACTTGCCCCAGAGAGAAAGAGCACAAAGAAGAAAAGGGAAAAAAAGAGAGCAAGAGAAGGTTCAAACAGTTAATAAAACACAGCCAAAAGTTCCACTGCCTCCATTAAAAAAGAAAATTTCCATGAACTGTCCTTTACTGAAATGTCTGCGAACAGTCAGCTTGAGGAATGCCAGGGTGTGCCGGTCTCTCTGGCTCTGTTTGAACTCATAACAGCAAAGGTGTCAATGGAAACAAAAGCACCAGTCTGGTCTGTTCTCAGAAGAACAGTAAAAAATAAACTATTTGAGGCCAGCGTTATGTACATTTGTCTCTCTGGGTATTGTGAGGGGAAAACCTGAGATTGTTTTTCCCCTTCAGTCTTCTGTCCAACATCTCAAACCCAAGCAATCCTGATAAATGAAATGAACAATATAGTGGGCCAGAGGGAGTCCCCATGCACCATTTCATGATCAATGGTGTTCTGTACTCTGTCTGGCTGAAATCAAGTCAAATACTAAGCATTGCAACGCAAAACTAGCTTCCCTTCTGTAATCAGCGTACAGTGTTTTCACTGTCTTTTTTTGACTGTCTTTGAGGCGTATTTTGTTGAGTTTATCAACGACTCTTCAGCAAGAAGACTATAATCTTTAATCAGTAAAACACCAAAGCATTTTCTTGGGAAAATATTTGAGAACTTAAAAAGGTTGTCAAGAGTTGTCGTCTTCACCTCCACAGCAGATGGACAAACAAGTGGACAAGACTCAAGCAGGAATCAAGTTCATGGATGAGCAGTTAATAAAGTTTTATTAACGTTACTTTGGTATGAAGCCGGGCGGGGCCAAAAACTCTGGGAGCGGAACAAGACCGGCAGAGTGAATGCTAATGAGAGACAGATATCAGAGCGACACAGCGGCATTGAGACCCACGGAGGAAGAAATGATGACAGCAAGAGAGGACCAGATCTGGGACATTTTATTATGCTTATATGCACTAGCCACTTGTGGCTCATAGCAGTAAGCTAGATCAATATTAAAATATCATGTTAATAAAAGCTGGATGACTTGTGATGCTAAATAGAATGTACGGTAATTTATTTAAAAATGCATTGTATGGTGGAGAAAATGCTCTATTACTCTTACTACAAATAAAGCCCTTTCTGAACTTGTTAGCAATGTTAGCAGGCTTTCCAGTAGCTCAAACAGTAGAGCGTCATGGGTTTGATTCCCAGGGAAAGCAAGAACTGATTAGAATGTTAATGTGTACCTTGAATGGAATGTAAGTCAATTAAAATATGGTCAAAAGCATCTAACAAATGCATAAAATGTCAAAAATGTCTGAGGCAAAACACAAACATGTTACTTGTGGTAAATCAAGAAAACAAGAGCTTCAAACATTAAGACGAAACGTGTTGCGCTATATAACAATTATCCGTTTTCTGTTGAAAAATGTTACTCACCTGTCTAGACTAATAAAACACTAAGATACAGATTTGCTACTTACTAAAATTCCAAAAAAGTGCAGATGGGAGTGGAAAAGTCTGCGTATGATCTACTGACCACGCACAAAAGAAAAAAAGAAAAAACGCAGCCGAATCATTTCCATAATGACCAAACGCAACCTACCAAGAGCAGTGCAAATTAGAGCCTGGATGAAGACACTTATTTTGGCCGGTAAATAAGGCACAAATAAAAAATAAATTAAAGTCTGAGCACAAACCTTGGTAAGTCACCTTGCATGATTAATTTACTCTCATAAATTTTGCATTTGAATTTTGAGTAAATTCCTACAAATGCAAATACAATATGGTCAGCTGCAAAAAATAACACCTTTTCTGCATAAATATTTCAATCCATGTCTTTAGTAAATCCTGACAGCAGTTTTTAACGCCAAAAGAGGGTATCCGCTGCCTCAGGCTGTTAGAAAACCTGGAGCATAATATATTAGTGCGTATTTGGTGTTTTCATGGCTTCTATGGAAGTAAACCTCAGAAATCAAGGGCAACAATGATATGAGATTATATCCATTTCATAAAAAGCCCAGACTTTTTTCATTTTATGAAACAAATTTGATTAGTGTTTGCCTAGAAAAACAATGCTAAAGTATCAATGTGCCTATGCAGTTACTATGCGTGTTCTGGGTAGTTTCTAAGTGGTCTCTTTTTAGTTCGAGACCAAAACAAATCAGCCAATAGCAATCATTTTTACACTAACAGTTGTTCAGGTCGGTTCTGTACAAACTATACAGATTTAATAGCGGTGTCAAATTGGTTTGAATGCAGTTGTCACTCACGGTAATAACTGCTTTTTGTGTGCACAGAACCAAACTGATGGCACAATTAGGAAAGACTGAGCGGCAGCAAGACACTGAGTGCAGACGGAGCTCTAGACGTGATGGCTGAGTAAATACTAAAGAACAGCTCTGAGCCTCTTTGTCAGTGTGTGAATGCATACAGAGCAGATTATCAGTGATAGTGCTAAAGCAGGCAGGTAACAGCACAGATAACTCCGCAGGGAGCTGGACTCAGGTCAGACGTTTCAGGAATGGACTTAAGAACTACAATACACCGACTAATCCACTTCCTGAACTGTAAACATGCTACCTTGTCAAATCCCTTTAAGATGCCCACAAGTTAAAAAAAACTACATTTAGAGACTGTGGGATTAATTTAATGAGCAACACACATCTACACCATTAAAAGGTTTGGGGGTCATGATTTCTTTAAGATCATGGTATGATTTCTTTAAGAAATGAATATTTTTATTCAATAAGCATGCGTTAAAATGATCAAAAGTGACAGTAAAGACATTTATAATGTTATAAAAACAAAATTTATTTGAAAAAAGAAAGTTATTTTGAATGTTTAAAAGAAATGTTAAGCAGCACTATTCACACAATGATAATAAATTAGAGATTTTTCTTGAGCAGCAAATCAGGATGACTTCTAAAGGAAGCCTGGAGAAATGATTCTGAAAATTCAATTTTGCCATCACAAAAATAAATTACTTTTTACTTGGACTTCCTTCTAAAAACATATTACATGCATATATTTTGCAAAAGGTAATTAAAGATTTTTGTTTGTTTTTTAAATGTCATCTACTCTTTCCCCTTTTCAAAACCACACAGCATGGGAATTTACATTTGTGCATCTACATCCTGCTCCAGAACTGCATATTCCGGACAGCACCACTTGAACTGTTTTATGAATATTAAAATTCCTTGATGAAGTGTCAAATGCTGGTATTAAGAGAACCAAGAGGCTCTGGCTTTGTGTAAAACTCTGGAACAGGAATTTTCCACTAAAGCTTTTGTGGAAGAGACCGACAAAGCTCCAGTTGAGTAAACAGAGCTCAAAGCTCTCCTCCTGTGTAAGATTCTTAGCACTGAACAATGTGCTATAACCCCAAGTGGATTAATTTCATACTAAATTCAAAATAAACTACATGCTTCTATTGCATTTTCAAAATCTGATATTGTTGGGCATTTTGTATTATACTTTTTTTTTTAAACAAAGACCATTTCACTGACCACCAACATCTGGGGTCTGATTCTCATTAACACATTTAATTTCTGAGGCCAGCATTTATTAAGACATTTAAACAGGGTATCGCTTCCCATTTTCCTAGTTGTTACTACCAGAAAATACTATCCAGGGGAACAGCACAGTTTCAATCATATACAGATTTCTAAACCTGAAAACCATTCAGATAAAACTCCACATCAAGTTTCATGCACGAGGCCCCTGGTGTGTATTCTACATTTACAAATCATTAACCTCAACAAGTGGAATGAGAAACAGTACAGTTGAGATAAGCAGTTTATCTTGAGTCAACAGGAAGATTTCCAGTCTTGGCATCAGTGCCCAGAGTCTGACCTTCTTCTGTCTCCAAACCAAACATTAATGGATTGAAAAATGCTGCTTCCTCCTACTCAACTCATAATTCAATTCATAATCCAGAACTTTGGAGAGATTTCTAAAAGAAAGCCCTATTCTATCAGCAGTCAAACATTATGAAGGCATCTTGAATCAATAGCATGTTGGCTTTGGTGCTTCAACTTTGTGGTATAATTGCGTTGTGCAAAGTGTGTAGCTTAAAGTTGCAGTGTAGTCAAGAGGTCATGGGAATTCATAAGGAGGGATGTTGAGGGTGTACGTATAACAAAAATTACAGATAGTGTTTTGGAATGGAATGATCTGGTTCCAACCTGTGATAGTCAACGTAACCCCCAGCCATGTGTGCTGGAGATAAAGCATCCCACAAGTTACAATTAGTGCCTGGTGCGGCTCATGCAGGATACAGAAGGCCAACCACTGGTCACGCAGCAGGCATGTGGAGCTTTCCTTGTTCCGGAGTCGGAGTTATTAATGATAGATGCATGGAGAGTCGTGGAGCAGCATGAGCTTAACACCATGACGCTGGTCAAGCGCTGATAAGGCTGGGCAACCCTCCATGTACTCTCTCCATTAACGGTGCTGACTAAGCTGTGTGGCTGTAAACTTTCAACAGTGAATATTGGACAGAAACATCAACCAGGGAGTAGACAGAGTGAGTCTTAAACAAAAACAGAAGAGTTTTAATTGTGTTGGGAAACAAAAAGGCAATCCTGAACATGCAATGGATTCAACAAATCAACATGGACAGTCCAAATATACAGATTAAGTTTAGTTAGGGATTTAAATTTAAGTATTTTGTTTCTGTGCCACTGGCATCAGTAAAAGAAGCTTGTTAAACCATAACTGCTAGTAAACATTACCATTGCCATCTGCCATTGGTTGAAAAAACAGATAGCCCCACCCTAAACTCATCCCATTGGTTGAGCCTGGATTCATGGTTAGTTTGTTTATAGCTGTCGCTTTATTATTATATTATTGTGTCTGTATTATATGTAGTTAAAAACATTCGGCTTCAAGTATACATTTGAACAAATTTCATTAAACCATTAATTTGTTAATGTTATGCTTAGAGATTTAAACTTATATCTGATGAGTCTCATTATGAGAAAATAATAGTGATAACTGTGCCATCAAAAACATGTAACTAGAAAGGAGGTTGGAACTTATCCAGTGGAAAGCATAATGCAACTATTAAAAGACAAGTAGGTTTTCTTAATTGAATTTAAATGAGCACAAGAATTCAGGATGTAATAGAGTTCAGTTATTTATTGGTGAATTCAACTAATAAACTATTTAGCCAAATAATCTCACAAGAGGTTCATTACAAATATTCCTCCTAAACATGCGTCTCAGGCTATTTGATTTGATTAAAGATAAAAATCATTAAGCCTTTTTTCAAATACACCGTAATAGTCAATTCAACACAACATCTACACCCTTGTAAGACACATTCATAAATGCAAAATCACACCAAGAACGATAACTATAATTCTAACAATAAATGCATACAAAAATCCTTCTAAATATAAAAGAATAGCAGAGTCCACACTAAAACTACAACGATAACTGCACATAATTTTCAGATTTGTTTTTTCAGCAGATGAGCGATAAAAATATTGACAATCAAAATCCACCCTGCTTTAAAGAGCTTGAGCATTTAAAGCGACAGACAACAAAAGTGCAGCACAGGCTTAGATTAAAGATAATGACTGTCTGCATGTGTGAATGCTAATATAGTTATGATTATAGTCATCGTTCTTGGTAAGAACGAGGCTTTAACACACATACTACAGTCTCAGTGCAAATATGTTGTATAAGCATACAAGAGCAAAATAAAGTGCTAATGCGTGTCACTGCCTTCAGCACAAACCCACACTGCTCTGCTGTCCATGCCTGTTCCAGCAAACACATCACATATCTGACTGTGGAGATTCATGCTATTTGACATGAAATAAAGTGGCAAACAAATAGAGAAAGAAGTCGAGCATGAATCTTCCTTCATTTCAGCTGCTCTCAGTTCACTGGAGTCCTGCTAGCACTCTGTTCTGTGTTACAAGCCTAAAAGTGGCACAAAAGATGAAGTGTCTTTGTGTGTGTTCAACCTCGTGATGGACATTCTTCAGAATACTTCAGCCGGACACATTCCAACAAAATCATCTGCTGTGTGTTTACCAGCCGACTCGACAGACAAATATAATTACAGATGGACCGTTTCTTAATAAATAGCTTGAATAACAAATACCAACCTTTTATACATTTGTTCTTTTTGAACACAGCATTATATTACATGTTTGCCAATGAATGAACCATAACTTCACAAATCTCTAATGACTTAAACGAAAAGATCTCTGTGAATCCTCAATGTTCTTATCTATGAGTGAAAAATTCAAACATCTTGGCAAGCAAATCATTAAGCTAACTATTCAAATTGTCCTGAGCTGCAGCACCTGGAAGTGTCTGAAACTTCTGGACACAAACAACCTGCTCTAAAACTGAATCAAACCACCAAAAACAAACAAAGAGCATCATCGGACAAGAGGTAAAAAATAAAGTGGGGTTTTAAATGCTTAAATTAGTTTGAGAGAATGCGGTTTTGAGAAAAGAAAACCATTTGTTTAACACCTACAGTGATTTTTTGGGTTTGTTTTTTAGAACTACAGCTAAAGCTCCCTGTTTTTTGTGTGCAATTTAAATATAATTCAGCACTTCTCCACAGTTGTCACAATCTTGTCATGTCTGTCACATTCGGGTTCCTTTATGCATCTTCCAGGTCCTGCACGCTCCCGTCTGTGTCTAATCACTGCCCAAGTCTCGTCAGCTGTTCCTAATCCTATGTTTGTCAATTTATACCCTCCTGTGTTCCCATGTCTTTGTCTCTTGTTGACGTTACTTTGTGGATGTTGGCTAAGTGTGTGGATGTCGTTCTCCATGTTTCCCAGTTTGCACTGTTAAGTGACGTTTTGGTTTGTTTTCTTAATAAACCTGAGATTGCAGTGTCCAGCTGATTCCTCATTCCTCTCCGCATCGTACACGCTCCACGTTAGGTGACAACAGTATCGCAGGAACATTTTTACATGTTATGTTTTAATTGCATAAAGATCAACCATTCAACCAGTTACAAATTACAACTACATTATACTATTCAGTGAAAAGCTGTTATCATCAAAGAAAAGACAGAGGAGCAGATTTAACCTTCTGCAATTAAGTGCACAGCTCTCATAACACACACATACTGTTTTCAACTGTAATGACTTACTATTGGACAGATGTCCACCATCCACCCTAAAGACATTCACCCAATGCTAAAAATGTCCCATTAATTGCCAACATAACATGCAGGATGGCTGACACCGTTTGTTCTGGGTTGGTCTATCGGTTGGCTTGACATTTGCAGACTAAATTTATCACTAATTGCTTTTTGGGGTTTCCAGAGCCATTACAAAATGCAAATAACTTTGCCCACAAATCAAGACTCCATCCCTCAGAGATGACAGAGGGGGTCTGACTGCAAATAGATTTGTTGTGCTCACAATGCACCGTGACATCAAAATTCACGGAGATCCTTTGTCTGCACCTTGCATGTCCTGATACGAACTGCCAATCACAAACGTTCCCATGGTGACTTGACACCTTTAAGATCATTAACATTAATTCCGGGCCCTGTGAAGTGTATCATAACGACAGCAGACTTCTAGAGGCGGGGCTACGAGACAGCTCACTGCTCTGACTGAGAACCCCGGGAGAATTTAGAGAAATGAGCGCATTGCCATGCCCCCTCATCTCTCAAACTCACACAAACAACCAATCAGACACCACCACAACCGAAACCTCCACACCTATAATCATTTATAACACTAAAGGAAGTGGATGTTTATCATTTTTACAACACCCAAATAAACTATTCAAAGAGGTTTCATCAGTCTTTCTCCACAAGCCCAGCTGGGACAGGCTACTTAGGCCCATCTACACCTTTTTGGGGCAAGAAGCCGATTAGTTGGTTTCAATCACTCTCACGGTTAAGGTTTACCATCAATTTAGAATTTATATCGATATACAATTATTTAAAAGGGCTATTATCAAGTTCATGCTTTCATTAAGCAAGGACATATTAAATTGATCAAAAGGTAAAATATTTTATGAACAAAAATGTTTCACCATTTCTATAAAAATATTAAACTGTTATATAACATAATAGAGATTATACAAAACAATATTCAAATGATTTCTGTGGATCATGAGACCATGAAGACTAAACAGTATAAATATATTACTGTTTTTACTGCATTTAGCAAACAAACCCAGACTTGCTAAGCAAAAAAGAATTCAAGAGAAAAAGTTATAAAAAAAATTTGTACGGCTCACTCCAAATTCTTTAAATGTTGTAATGTCTCAGTAACTTTTCCCATCAGAATTTTCTTAAAATGAGAGAAGAAAGAGTTTACTCACTCTCTTTATTAGAATATTTTTTTTATTGCAAATATCATGAAATGTCAAAGCCTTGAAATATGTAAATACAGCATTAATATTAATAACCATTTTAATTAGGGATGCCAATTTAACATTTTAATCTAATGCGATTAATTATTTTCTAAAAATATGCAATAGAAATTTACATAATTAATCATGTCCCTTAACCCATATGTAAATTCACTAATGAGGAATTTTGACAAAACAGACAGACACACTGAATAATAAAAGGAACTGCTGTGGACTGCAGGCCAGTGCTTTCGGTCAATGGTATGGACATAAATAGTAAAAGGATTTCTGAAGCTCTTTCTTTTCAATGCTTTACTTGTCTGTCACAATAATGTCTTTGAAATATCTTCATATCAGGACTTTTCTCAGCAACTACTGGTGTATGCCTGTATGAATACCATTAACTGTGATTAATTTGATCTATATCATGCAAATAATTCAAATAAAAGGCCTTAATATTGACATGTCATATGTCCACTTTTGATTTTAAATCAGACTAATTTAATCAGGGTGAGAACTTATGTCACATCCAACGTCTTTGTTTACATACACCCTCATAATGAGATTATAACAATATAAAATTCAGGGAATATTGGGATTAAACTTTACCTCACGTAAACAATACTTTGACCAAATTGACACGATTCAGTTCATAGTTGTAGTAACCATAATCAAAGTAACATTTGTGGCTTATACCACAATTTTAATAACAATAAACAGGCATGTAAACCGTATTTGTATCTCTTCAACCAACCAAAGTGCGCATGTTACATACACAGATAACATTATTATGTGCAGATTCATAAACAATGGTAAAGAAGGCATTACATTACGAATTCATGTTGACAATACTGTGCGACATGTCTATATTGCAGTATATTTTAATGTTGGATTTTTTTTTTTTACATCTGTCCATTTAAAAGTGTTTTGCGTTTGATGCAATTAGATTAAAACAGTAGCCAGCAACGCACTTGTACCGGTATTGGAGTTCAACATTTGTGCTGTGCATTAGGGTGTGTGAATGACGATAAAAATAACCATAATTTTAAGTGAATAATCAGAATAATGAAAACTGCATGTAAATGTAAGTGAAGAGGTTTGCTTGTATAATGCAAATATCTTACTGTGATCAAGTCCTTACTCTGATTACTGGAAATAAATCACACTATTGGTGAACACGTAAACGTAGTCAAGTGTTTAAGGCCACATATCTACAATGTGCATCTAACAATGAAACATGAGAGAAGATATGGTTCATCCATGTTACACTCAAATAGACCCTGGAGTTAAAGAGAGAACATTTTTATTCCCTTCAGGACATCCTTTATTTGACCCTCCAAAAGCCATTACAAATATGTTTTGTGTTTACAACCAGCTACAGTACAAGGACAACAAAAAAAATATGAATTCTGACTTAAACCCCCAAAACCAAGCAGAACCAAAGCAAAGAACAATAATGAAGCTTGTCAGCTTAGTCCACTATCCTCAAGCTAACTCTGAACTATGAATCCTATTGTGAATAAGCTTCATGTACATTGGTACACACAACTCTCTGTACTGGTATAGTAAAGCTCGACCATATGCCTTGACTGGTATCATCTGAGTGTTACCAGAGCTGTGCGAGTTGAATGTTATTTTATGTTGTATTTTGAAGAAGAAGAAAAAAAGAGACAAACCAGTGAAGAACAACCTCTGATTCACTTCACATTTCCTGTACACACAGATATAATAAGTAAGCCCAGGGTTATGTCATCACCCCTCCAAAATGTCAGAGCAATATAAATACAAAAAATATTCTCCAAACTCCAGCGGTCTGAGTGGTTTCAGTTATTCTCTAAGGATTGTTAGCACACACACGTTTCTGCAAGACCATGAACCACAAAGAAAATATGAACAAAAGACCAAGTAAGTCTACTGAACCACATTAGAATATTTCAAAGAACAGAACAAATAAAGCAGAACAGTTATTCTTAGAACAGAACTGCAGTGATGTAATGATAAGAGTGAGTTGAAATTGAAGGCTGATGTATCGTAACTGTGGAAACTGGAGCGCAGACAGAAACCGGCTGTAGAGGAGAAGTCAGACGGGCCAGAAACTGACAGACTGGATTTGTGAATCATGACATCAGACCACACAAGCATTCCCCCGTAGCAAGTTCATCCTCATGTGTGGCATTCTTTCACTTTTCTCTTTCCCTGCACTCACTTTGGCTCTCCTACTCATATACTGTAGCACCACATCAAAGCTCGAAAACTACTTTTATGATTTAGTCCCCATCTAAACTGTATTTGCCAACTCATTCTTCATCACACCTCCTTCATTATTCACTTCTGCTTACGATTTTAAAATCAAAATTGTGCATGATTCCTCAATGAATTAGTTATAAACCTTTTACTTTTCAACTTGTCACCTTTTCATTAAACTTTTTCCTCATTTAATATATTGATTTTAATTGGAAATGCATCAGATTACAGAAACAAATGGGTTGTGAATGAAGTTTAATGCTGATTTTCATCTTTTCATTAGGATTTCATAACACTGTCTAATACAAAGAAATGACTCGTATCAAGCTCTTTTTAGTTTATTTGGCTTAAGTTTTGAAAAGGGCTTCCCCCTAAACCGTTCCAAGCTAGATAAATAGAGGATATACATTACCACTGACCTGAAATACCAACAAAGCCATAACTTCCCATAAATGGAAGTTAAACCCATTCCCCGACAAAGGAAAAGCTTTTAGGGCACTAAAAGCCAGACATTACACTCTTAATAACAAGGAATGGCGATAAAAAAAGGAAAATATCTTGCAAATCATAAAAGGAAATATCTGCTTTGCCTGGTCAGCAGAACTGACAGTTGGAGGAGAAGCACAGTGTGTGAAAAGACAGAATTTTGTCAGAGGTAATTTATCGGTTTTATTCATTCCTATAGTCCCACTTTTCTATTCATTTAGGAATGAGATTCTGGACTGAATCTGCATAAAACTGAAAGGACTGAGGGAAAAGCAAGATTACACTGAATAGGTATAACACTATCTAACTTTCATGACGCAACACACTGAAAGCGAAATACTGCAGCAAGCAACAAAAATCACAACCAATCAGAACGCACAGCAAACAGAAGAACTATGCTTTATAACTATAACAATCACACACTATTGTAAAAAAGTTGAGATTGGTAAGATAGATATACACATACATATATATATGTATATGTATATGTTTATTATATATATAAAACAGGAAAATATAAAGTATTTTGTCTTGGTGGGCATAAGAGTCTTGGTTAATCTTGGTGAGCATAAGAAGATTTTTAATTAATTTTGAAAGAAGCCTAAGTCTTTCGCCCACTTCCATTCCTCTAGCCTAACTTGTTATTCCTTCTGAGTGATTTTTCCACTCGCTTTCTCATGCTTTCTTCATCAGACAGGAAGATAACAGAGATAATACACAGATGATCAAAAAAAGGAACAATAATTACCCTTCCGTCTAGAGGTATTAACATACAAAGCGTTTTTGTTACTGCTATTAATTGGTTGTATTCTTCATCTAAGGGACCGTAGCAAGCGCATGCATGTCATTTAAGGTTGTTACATACAACAAAGAGGTTGAATGATCTACAGCATCTACCACTGATTAAGTGGCTGTATGTTTTTTCGAAAGTAGAAAATAAAATAGCCAGTGACAACATGCATCCCAGAATGCGCTGCAACAAGCTCAATGAAACCAAAAAAAGAAATATTCATTACAAAAAGAAAGAAAATTCTATCATCATTTCACAATTTTTTTTTTTTTTTTTAGATCAGATTAGCCATTCAGAAACTTTGTTAAATCATATTGCCTTCATTTGTGACTAAGTGGAGCTTAATTTATTATGTATAAAAAAAATTAAAAAAATAAAAAAATGTCTAATTTCAAGTATGAACCCAACACTGCTGTTGGAAGCCCAAGTGTGCGAGTAAGAATCCCCCAGTGGGTTGGTGGCCGGCTCAAGCACACCGTCCCAACTGCAGGGGTGTATATGCCCATCTGGCACAGGCAGGTTCTGATGCCAGTTTGTGTCCACTAATTAGTTGTTTACAGCCCACATTCTAAAATTATATCCTCAAATTCACTTTGTCCTGTTTTTCAGATCCCCGTGTGTTCTTGGACTGGCCAATTGATAGAAAGACAGAAAAAGACAAGAAAAGATGAATATGCAAGTCTGTAAAAATTCTGCCAATGATCAATGTTAATATGAAACATTCTGTAATAATTTGTCACAGGTTTGATTTGAATTGCGTATTTTATTGTGTTATGTTTGAAGGTTAAGAGAAATGTCCATAACCTAAAAGAACAATTAATGATAATGTTTAGGGACCTACTGAAATGAAAGACCTTGGCTGAGACCGAAACTGAACGTAATGAAACACTTGACCAAAGGCTGAATACCAAATGTGTTTTTTTGCATTTACTTTGTAATTTTGTATTCACCATTGCATAAATTAAACTAAAATCAAAATGTGGACAAATATGAAAAAATACAAATAAACTAAATTTTTAAGGTACAGCAGGTTTAACATCTTTTATTGTTTGATTAACATTAAATGACAAAGGCAAGGCATTTTAGGCTGCTGTCACTTTAAGACCGAATGCTTGGATCTACCAGTAATATACTGACACGCATTCGGTTTTCACCAAGCTGTTTTATGATTACTTTATGTTCACTTAAACCATAATCAACACCATTTACGGTACTCAAAATGATGGCTAATTTGACAACCGTGTCTGTATTTTACCATTCAGGCTCAATGAGAACTGAATTGGGGATTGTCATTCTCCGCGATACAACATTGTTTTTTTTTTCACAACTTCTAGTGTTTCTTATTCTCTGCTGCTGTTGCCGCCTCGTCTTTATTCGGTCTTTTCACTTATTTGGCCATCATTCAGTGCATCCCAGCTATTAAACTTTTTTTCTTACAGTGTACTAGTGCCATCAAACAGAAAACGTTTTTTAAAGAAGTATTCCAAAAAAAAAATTAAGTTTCCTTAAACATTTTTGAAGTCTGGTTTTGGACCAAAAACAGATAAGCACGTCCCAAACTCACACAATTGGATGAGCCAATGTTGCTGTGTTAGACTATGTTACTGGACTGCTATGTTCAAAACAAATAGAGCAGTATTTTGAGTCGGTGTTTACACTTTTCTGAGAAACCAAAATATCAATGGATTAACTTAAATATTAACACAGAAAAAAGACATACTTCAGCTGTAAGAAAGAACAGATAAAACACAAAATATTAGAGAGTAAGGCATAAAAACCAAACAGAAACAAAAGACAGAAAAATGAAAAATCAGAAAGTGTAAAGCAAGAAAGCCTGTGAAAGACAGACCTTTCTTTACTTATTATAGCTTTTTGCATACTAAAGCATGGGTCTTTAGATAGATACAGCAGGATCAAAAGGTCTGAAACCACTAGTTAAATTCTGCGATTATATTTTCTGTGGTGATCAGAAAACACCCGAACAACAGAGACCTTATTAACCAAAACACAGATTCATAACATTACAATAAAAATGTGCTGTACTTTACTGTCTTGTTGTGGTAAGTTGGTCTCAAAACATGAAGCACACTTATGCTGGTGTTGAGTGTTGTTTGGGTCTCAGAGACAGAGAGAGAGACAGCAGGAGGAGAAGATTATACAGACAAATAGCTTCAGAAGACACTACTGAGGATGCAGTGCATCAATCACACAGCATGCACACCGACAACAGCAGACACTAATACACACACACACACAACATGACGAAACACCCAAACACTCCAGAAGGGG
This sequence comes from Rhodeus uyekii, assembly GCA_037043235.1. Classification (NCBI taxonomy): domain Eukaryota; kingdom Metazoa; phylum Chordata; class Actinopteri; order Cypriniformes; family Acheilognathidae; genus Rhodeus; species Rhodeus uyekii. The sequence continues at coordinate 2,786,582 of JAWRVZ010000018.1, read as the reverse complement.
AATACACTCACTTAGACTAAAAAATGCTAAGCCGTTTCAACCCATGTTTGGGTCAAATATGGACAAACCCAACAGCTCGGTTTAACATTTTAATTTAAACCAACGGTTGGGTTAGTCCATATTTGACCAAAACATGGGTAACAGACGCAAAAACCATGATAGAACACCCAAGAAAGATGATAGCTTGTGATATGTCGGCAGTGAGACAAAACACAGCAATGGATTAATTTTCTGTTGAACAGAATGTAGAGATCTCACAACCTCTAACCATACACACCCATTCACTTAAACTTGAGCCTGCATGCTGCTTTAAGGGGCTTTCCCACTGGGAACCTACAGAGTAGACCAATCCACAACCCCAGTGAATTATGGCGGCAATATCTACTGCCTTCTGCTCAAGGGCCTGACAGCTTAATGATCTCTCCCACTCCCATTTTACACAAACACACAGACACTCTGCATTTCACGCACACACGTCAATTACATTACACACCACAAAGAGCAATCATGATACCATCCCCTCCTCGCTCATAAAGTATCCATTCCCAATGAGCTCTATGACATATGCCCAATAGGAAAAAATAAAGGGTCACTCTACTGTACTTACTGTAAACCACAACACACACTTAAAAATACATGAGTGACAAGAGTAAAGAAAGGGTTAAAGGAATGAATGAAAAAAGCAAAAGAAAACAAATATGTTAGAGAAAGATACTAAGAAGTGTATCGTAAAAGAATGAGTTAAGGACTCTTCACACCAAGGACAAGAACTAAAAAAAAAAACGATATTATATTGACTATGTAATAACAACAACAAATAGTTAGTTCTAAATTCAAAAGAATGGCAGAGTCCAAACCACAACTATAGTGAAACAGCACAGACTAACAAAATCATTGGAATCACTTTCGGAAGATTTTTTTTTCCATAGCGTCAGCATTTAAAGTGGCAGACAATAAAATAGCAGCATGCACTACTAACTATATCATTCACTGGTGTGGATGCGAATACATTTATCATTATTGTTATCTTTATAGTTATCATGCTTGATGTTAAGAGGCCTAAAAAGGCATACAATAAGTAAAACAAAGTACATATGCAACAACAAAAAGAAGAAAAGAAATAATAAAAGAAAAGTGAAATGGAAAAGCAGGAACTAAACAACAAGGGAAAGAAAGAAAAACTAAGGAAGGCCAAAAGAAATGAAAATTGAAAAAGTGACAAAAAAAATTCAAGCATGAAAAAGGATTAATAAAAGAGAAAAAAGTGATAGAGGGAAATAGTGCAAAGAAAGAACAAAAAGAAAGCCTGAAAGAATGCACAAGAAAAAGCAGAGGGAAAAAGCAGAGAAAGAATATACAAAATTATAAAAACAATCACTAAAGAAGGCAAGAAAGACAGCACAAAGGGCGAGAGAAAGAGCAGGAAAAATGACGAGTGAGTACAAAAGAAAAGCGTGCAAGAAAGCATACAAGAATGAAATGGCAAAAGAAAGAAAGAAAGAAAGAATAAAATGAAGACTTATGTAATAAGGAGATGGACACGGGTCTCTCCAGGCAGACAGCAGCATGTGACTCATTACAGACAGAGGCTGGAAAAGAGCCTCGTGCTCCTGTTACAAAGTCACCATATGAAAACAAACACGGCACTAGTGAAGCACAGAGCAGCTCCAAATTAACTCAGGTCAACAATCACAGACATTTGGGGAAGGAAACCACAGTGGGAGAGGTAAACGAAACATTTCTGCCTCTGGTATTCCAGGGAAAAGCCGCCCGCCGTTGCTCACAACACACACTATGACTGCACATGTTTGATTCATGCTTCACAGAGCAGGCGGCAGGCAGAGAGACATGCCCAGTGAAGGGATGAAAAGGCTTACTGCACACATCCTGCTGCTGTATCAGAGAGGGGAAACACACAGCGGGCGGCTGACCGGCCTCCTCCGGTTCAGACGAGTGAAGAGGCTGCCTGCGATACACTGGCCTACTGGTATCCACCCACGAGTCATCTGCATTGAGTAAATACTACAACAACATCAAAAGGTCAAAACAGTCGTGCAAACAATGGCCTCATACCTTATAGTAGAAAATTATATTTTTGTGTGTTGCCCACAAAACCATCTCATTTAAAATAAACCTTCTTGCATGGGACTTACAAAGCAAAACTCACAATTAAAAAAGGACCACAAATTCATGGTGGAGAAAGGAAGTTCAACATAATATAATTTTCTCAGCTCTGCTTTACAATAGGGTTGTTTGTGTTTGAAATACATGACATCACTGTTTGGATGTCTACGGTCCACCACTGGATTCACAGCAGCACTTGGTGCACAAAATGGAAGGCGCCTCCAGCAGGGTTACACTGCACATCTATCTATCGCCACAGATTCTTTCCAAACCTGCATGCACATTATTTTAGGTTTCAAAACTAGTAACTAGATCTGGTACTAGTAACTTGATCTATCCCGTTATTAAAATTCATGCAGTAGACCTTTGTATTGTCCACATAATAGTAGAAATTATTCAAAGTTAGATGCTGATGAACCAATAACCACATTTTAGTCTTACACACACATATACACAAGAGCAACTTTGACTGAAATAACCACTCGTTACAACCTTGAGGTGGATGGGCTTCAACAGCAGAAGACCCTACCAGGTACCACTCATCTCCACTACAAATAGGAAAAAGAGGCTACAATTTGCACGAGCTCACCAAAATTGGACAGTTGAAGACTGGAAAAATGTTGCCTAGTCTGATGAGTCTCGATTTCTGTTGAGATATTCAGATGGTACAGTCAGAATTTGGCGTAAACAGAATGAGAACATGGTAACCTTGTTACCACTGTGCAGGCTGGTGGTGGTGGTGATGTAATGGTGTGGGGATGTTTTCTTGGCACACTTTAGGCCCTTTAGTGCCAATTGGGCATCGTTTAAATGCCACAGTCTACCTGAGGATTGTTTCTGACCCTGTCCATCCCTTTATGACCACCATGTACCAATCCTCTGATGGCTACTTCCAGCAGGATAATGCACTAATGTGCATCCCACAAATCTCCATCAAATGCAAGATGCTATCCTATCAATATGGGCCAACATTTCTAAAGAATGCGTTCAGCACTTTGTTGAATCAATGCCATGTAGAATTCAGGCAGTTCTGAAGGTGAAAGGGGGTCAAACACAGTATTAATATGGTGTTCCTTATAATCCTTTAGGTGAGTGTATACACACACACACAGACACATTATTAAAATGGTCTTTAATAAAAATAACAACTATCATTATAATTGTACTTTGTGTTTTGTGTTATTACATGAGACATTGTACAACATTGAGAATTGCTGCCAAAGCTTACTAAAGGAAAGGCACATCAATCAATGTCTGAGTCCATTAAGACCCTCTGGTGAGCCATAAAGCCTCAAATCATGTGACCGATGACTGTCCACTCCTCACATCAATATATAAGCTTCTACTCGGGTGGGTTTACAAAGAAATTGTGTGCTGATGTAATGGTGGTGCCATTGTCTTTTGCAATCCAGAAACTTCTAGATTCTAGAAACAGAAATGTTCTTCTGTTATATAATCACTTAGGAGGAATGTTTAAGAAAAAAATTTATTCTCATCATTTCTTTTCTGCAGGAAATTATGCACTGTTAATATGCTAAATGTCCTGAACCTGCTTCTCCCCCACTAGAGTATTAACAAAAACCTATTTCAATGATTTTAATTCTGCTTGACCCTATTATGAGGACTGAAGTCACTTACAAAACACATAAATGTGATACAATCACTACATTCATCTGGTGTACATTTCAGTCTCCAATCTAATGATTTAAAAAGGGTCAAATGATAATTTAGACAATTAAGATGCAGGACTAAGCTTTCTTAAGAAAAAGATCTTCAAATGTAAACTAGCGTAAAGATTTGCAAAACTTCTATGGCCGCATGGCTACGTTTTATGCTGGTTTTAATAAATAAAAACACTATTATTAACAATCAATCTTTATATAACAGATGATGATTCAATTAAGTTACAATCAGCCACATTAAGTTATCTAGATTGTATCTAGTGGCTTAATCTTCAAATGATCTTAAATTGCAACCTGAATTTTATCTTAAAATTCAATGAAATTATTACAGTAAAATGTAATCATTATAGTTCAATGAAATTATTAAAATTAAATCCAACTATTAAAATACAATACAAGTGAAATTAAATTAGTGCAATTAAAATGAATTAAAGTATAATAGCTACAGTAATATTCTACAATTAAAATTACTAAAATTCAATGAAATACAATTATTAAAAAAAGAAATTATTACAATAAATCTAAATTAAATGAACTTATTAAAATTAAATTATTCAATTCAATTACTTAAATAACATTACTGTAAACAACCTTTTTTGAGCCAAGTTACATATTTTCATTGTAGAAAAAAAAAAAATCACATGCAATACTCTGTTGTTGACGGGGGGAGGGGAGCGCGATACTCGTTTGTTACTCGGAGGACAGCCATTGCAGATGTCATTGCCGCTCGCTCGAAATGTGTTTTTTAGAAAAATTAGGTGAAATTGAATCATTTTCCATGGCACACCTGACGATCTCTCACGGCACACTAGTGTGCCGCGGAACACAGGTTGGAAAACATCTAACCCACAAAGAACATCTACATATGGTGTAATAGATTGCCCAGGATGTGCCGAATTGAAGCCGTCATCATGACACTTGTTCATGACACGGGTTCTCTTCCTCCTGTACCTGTTAACAGGTGGTATGAAGATATTTGTCAGTTTCACCCAAACCTGTCTGACAGGTCCCGCCCAGAGAGCAGGTGTGTTACATATACACTCAGTCAACAGTTTGCTAGTGGAGCGCTTTCGTAATCTCTGGTATTCAGGATTGAATGTACAGTAGGGCAGGTCAGTGCCGATGTACCATCACAATCTACTCTCCATTACCTCCATTTGGGGCTGCAGATTGAAGGATGAGCCACTGGAATTCAGTGGTATATTTTTAAATGTCCAAGTACAACGTCTTAAAGTGTATCTGTTTCAAAGGCATTTTGTAGAGTGCAGCTTCCAGTACCTGATAAGATATGCAAACTATTACGCACAAGAGACTAAGCAAGGACAGAAAACCAGAGATAACGTCAGAAGAAACCAGTCAGGCCAGATTCCTGACGTTCCAAAGCCCGTAGTGCAAACAGAGGGCATGGAGACGCATAAACATTCACCAGAACATTCTAGAGCTCTTGCACTGTTGCGTTAAGCAAACAGGTGTCACGTGAAGTTTCTGGCACTTTATATAGTCACCCATTTCTCATTTATTTGCTTTAAGATGCCAAACTTCCTCCTGACCCTCCTCAGAATCAGGTGTTGACTCAAAGAAACAAACGACAATAAGATTTTCCCAGAAACAAAGTCAAGGACACGCACAGCAAAAAAAGTGAAGAGGAAAATATATGACAAACACAGAAAGGTATGAAGTAAAAGAATCAGGAAATGATACTGAGGAAGTCACATTGGTCAGGGCTAAACACCAGAAAGGGCTCATCATGTTGTCTCTGACTGGACTTAAAACTTTCCCAGCATCTGTTTCACAAGCTCTGCAGTATCTGAGTCAGCAAACAGTATTAAATTGAACGCAGCTTATGCCAAACATTTTCCCCACCTCAGCTCTTGAACTTTACTCGGGGTGTATTTCAGCAAAGTACTAACAAATTAACTTACAATACCATAAGAGACTGTTAGTTATAGCCTTTTAAATACCTAAAAGCCTCAACATTATTCATTATGTTCTAAATATGGATTTTTACTTTTTTTTTTTCACATGAGGAGGCCTATTTTAATGCATCAACAGTTATTTATTTATAAGTTGCAGAACAATATAAAAAGACAACTGACTGATTGGCATAGGTGAATAATAAAACTAAATTTCTGAAGCCATTACAGAATAATTGTATATTTATTGATTATTAGCTGTATTTAAGGGATACTAAATTTATAGGGTCTACAAATAATGGAATTTGGATACAATACAGGACAGACTCAAACCAGAATACCAAAGCTCAACATGACCAGGATTAGAACAGATTACAGTATCAATGTGTATCTTTAATGCAATGTACCGGTAAGTCCTTTTGGAGAAAAGCATTTGCCAAATGCATAAATGTTTACTATATTTAACCGAAACTAAATTCAATTGATAAATTCACTGATCCACCTCCTATAGAATCTCAATTATACTAAAATAATACGGACCGTGACTGGAACACATAAGCTAACCACTAGGCCAGCGCTCCAACATAGAATGAGATTTAAACAGTAATGAATACATGGCAGGACTCAAACCTAAATTTCCCATTTGTGCACCAAAGCTCAGTGTGACTGGAGCACAAGGCTCCATCCGAGGTCTTTTGTATTGTACGAACATATGAGGTAATGCGTCAAACTTTAGTTCCTGACACTAAACATAGGATGCCGGTGTGAAAAGATAAAGTTAAATAAAAGAGGGGAAAAGGGAGGATATGCTATAGGGACAGAGAAAATTAAGCGCTTCGAAAAGAAAGAGTGAAGGAGAGATGCTGCAGTCTGCACTTTTCAGAGAGATCTAATTGCAATACCTGGAAACAGGACTTATTCAATTAGGTAATGTAGGAAAGAGTCTGTGTGTATATATGCAGTGCAGCCCACCAATGAGATGAGGTCTATGTAAACGTCTCCAAACAAAACATGCTGAGAGAAGGAATAATAGAAGCAAACAAAAAGCTTACAAAAAATGAACACTGTAATCTCTCACTCATTCCAAAACCGTATGCAGTTACTTTTTCCCATACAATGAAATACAATACAGTTAATAAATGTTTTGATCCTTTATAAAAGTCCAAACAACTACAAACTGCAAGTCTTCTGAAGTCATACGATAGACAGCTTTCTGTGAGAACAAAAAATCTGATCTACCATTTCATAAGATGCACGTGACTATGATTAGTAAAAAAGGTCAAATGTCAGCTGTCAAAAAAGAACAAAAAATACACATTTTGAAAGTCAAAAAGTCAGCCTACTTTGAGAATGACCTCTAAAGAGCTGAGAAATATGCAAATGTGAGAAAGAACCACAAAAAAACCTCTCAAATTCTCCTCTCTAATCCCAGTGACTCCCAAGAATCACAATTTGTCTCTGTCTTTGTCAATGACCTAAGAAGAAAAAAAAACTTCAAAGTCTGAACTATTTTTTCCACCACAAAAAGCGACAGATGGAGAGAATTGGTTCGTCATGCCTCTTCCTCCCTTCCTCTCAGAGGTGCTGAAGACAACTTTGTTTTCCTTCCCTATGTAATGAAGGAGAAGAGGTCTAAAGCATGCCGCTACAGGGGGAAAAAAAACCTTCCTAAATGAAAAACAGACAGAAAGAAACACAAACTGCACCACAAGGAAACTTTAGCCCTTTAGCTTAGCATAAATTATTCCCACCCAACCATCCACAAGAGAGGTGCAGATTCAAAAAATGGCTACAAGACTCCAGGAATGGCCTCCTTTAAAGCTGTTGGTGCAATTACAGGCCATGCTAGTAAATCAGTGCCATACAGCTTAATTTAAACTGCCGCTGCTATATTAAAGGGTTAAGAATAGCATCAAACATTAAATGCACCACCCTCGTCTTCACGCTTTTCTGCCATGAAGTTTGAAGAAGAGAGTAGAAGGGAGAACACAGTGGGACTGGGTGACACAAGGGTACATGAAGCGATTTTGTGTTTCCATTCAACATTAAGGCTTATCGTTTTAAATATTTCTCTTAAATGTTTAAGTTTGCTGTAGTTTTTTTTTTTTAAATGTATAAAGTTCTAAATTAAGAATAATTTAGTCTTTTTTTTAAATAAGACATTCAAGTGGGAGTGACGTTTATGCATTTAACATCAGAATAAATTTGATTACATTAGCATCCCCATTTTGAGTTTCTTTAACAAAAATAAAATAACAAAAAAACAGTAATACCTCAAGATACGAGCATAATCCATTCCAGGGCAGAGCTTGTAACTCGAATTGCTTGTATCTAGAATCATGTTTCCCCATAAGAAATAATAGAAAAATTAATTTGTTACAGATCCGTAACAACGGAAGAAAACTTGTTTTTTATTGGTATATAGACACACACACACACATAGTACATGTACAGTATAAGGATTCGTGTGATATCAAATAAAATGTGGTTTTAATTATACGTTTTTACAGTCAGTAGCAGCAGGTGCGGAGGAGGGAGGGGGTTGGTACATCGACACTTGATTCCGTATCGTAACTTACACGAACACTAGGCAACTTGCGTAAATTAAATTAACATAACTAAAATTAGCTTACGTATTTTTTGTAACTTTTCTATTTTCTATTATCGTTATGCTCATTTTCTTCCGTTTTTTCGCCTGACTACCCTCACTTTCACTTGGCGCAGACCTTTTAACTAAATACCTATCAAGGGAGATTTGTTTCTGTCTCCCTTTAAAAATAAGTAAGGTATGCGTCGTCAAAAAGCGCCGAAGCACGACCAGTAGACAATTTATCAGGGTGTTTCTTTTCAATGCTGAGCTCTTGCATCACTTGCGTATCATCTGTATCTCGATCAGCTCCTCAGCCGACAGTTCCTCCTGATGCTCCTGCTGTTAGATCACTCACGCGGCACCGCGCTCATATTTATCCACAATTTCATGCTTCGTGGTCATCACGCGCTTCTTCTCACTACTATCCTTATCACTCACTTTCTTAGAGCTCATCGCTAATATGAAGAATAATGAACAAAATGGAGAGAAAATCAGCTGCTCGCGGGCGATGCTTACAGAAGTCAGTGAACATGAAGTGAATGTGCGTCGGCATCGGCGTCAGTATGCGTGCTCATATCTCAAAATGTACTCGTATCTAGAAGCAAAAACCTGCCTGAAGGTTTGCTCGTATCTTGGAATACTCGTATGTAGAGACGCTCGTATCTCGAGGTATTACTGTACCTTGGCTTACGAGTGACTTTGTATACGAGCAAATCGGTGTACGAGCATTGTATCGGAGTACGAGAATTTTTCCCTCGCCCACGAGCATTTTTGTGTGAAAAAGTCTTTTAATTTTAACTGTAATTGATAGGGTAAAAACCAAAAAAACATTTAAAAATGGGCATTTATGGTCATGTGGAACGAATCGAGGGATTTTATTGCATTCTTATGGGGGAAATTGTTTTGGTGTACGAGAATTTTGAGTTACGAGCTCTTGGAACGAATTAAACTTGTAAACCGAGGTATTACTGTACATTCTGGTGTTGTGTTTCACAGTTTATAATTTAACATGCTGTCTGGGAATTCTTTGTTGTAACCAGCCTTAATAATGAAAAGTTTTAAATTACAACAAATAAACAAATTTGTTTATAGTTTAATTTTTTGGGGGAAATAAATTCCAAAATAATTCACTAGATTATCCAACATGGTTACGTTGCTTAAATTATAAACAACTGCATTGTGATAAATCCCATCATCATAATAAAAGGCTTAATTAAATTAAAATGAAATTAACACAAATAAGATATGACAAATTGGACCAATGACTGTGTGAGTAGATGACAAAGAAAAGGGAGGAATTGCAGGGAACTTACTGCAGGCAGAACATGATGGATCTCAACAGACAATGTGTGTGTGTGTGTGTGTGTGTGTGTGTGTGTGTGTGTGTGTGTGTGTGTGTGTGTGTGTGTGTGTGTGAGAGAGAGTGCCTGTGACCCGGTCAATTGGGATGACACTGTGCTCACATGGTCACATAAACGCCACTCAAATCACAACACCATGACTTCAGTTACCATAGCGAGAGAGTCAGCCAGAGAAACAATGGAACAGCATGTAAAGTCTAATTAATGAAGATGAAAAGTGAAAGTAAGCAATTAAAAAGGTGTTGATGAAAGGTACGCTCTCCTTCTCACACACACACACAGCTAAAAAAAAAAATCTGCAGAGAATCCAACCTAATAAATTAGTACAAGATCGCACACGTCCTTCATTTCATTGAAAACAAAGATGGGGATAATGACAGCAGATGCCGCATACAGTGGCCCTTACTGTCAGGATAAATCTTACTGTAAACATATGGCAGCCTCACCTCCACAGCTGCGCACTGTCAAACACACACCCCTCCCCCGTCCCACCATAAACATGCTAACAAAAGGCATCAAGATGGTTTAGAGATCGACACACTCAAGTCATTACAGTCGGCACCACAAGTGTTTCAAATCAAGCTGGTTATTTTGCAGACGGAGGCTTTCGCAATTCAAACTGAAGATCTGATTTGTTTGGAAGGCAACAACGGCGTGTGACTGTGTGAAAATTTTAATAACCGGCAAAAGAAGTGATCACAGCTGGATTTCTTTGATTTAATAACTGCAATGTGCAGAAAAAAGTTATTTTTAATCGGAGGCGGAATGATCCGGGAGGGTTTGTTGTGGGAGAGATTCTGACTTCCTTCTGTAAATACTTACACATGGTTATTAAATTTAATTGCTTGATCTGTTTTCCCTTCCGAAAGTGGGATGCATCCTTCCACGGGTGGGTGGGTGTGTATGTGGTTGGGTGGGTGTTTAAGTACCTCCAGTTCATACATCAGTCCATCTACAAATAAAATTACTTGTCAAGCAAGTTTTTAAAAAAGTATTAGTTAGCGATAACAACCTGCCAAACACGGCAGTACGTAATTTTGAGAATAGCGTACTGACTGTACAAAGCTCAAGGAAGATTTTGAAATCTATCTGACATTCACTACATTAAGACACTATTCTGATGGACCCTTAGGAGATGTTTTGATTACTTTGGGACGGTCTACAGAAGAAAAAAAAAAATCAGACAACAAAACAAATGCACACATGTAGGTTGCATTCATTTACATTTTAAATCTCTGGAATAATGCATTTTGGAATAAAACATACTTGGAAAAAAGCAGGAGCAAAGTGATTAGCTCATGCAAGGCTCTTTTATATGAAAAGCAACAAGAAAAGCAATAAAAAAGGCGACACCAAAGGATCAACGGGCAGCCGCCAACCACGTCGGTCTACGGGGTGGCACAGTTTGTTGTCTGTCTGCTATTGTTGACAATAAAAGCCTGTCTAAATCCTCTTGAACTAGTCTGACCCCCTCCGAATTCTCTGCGAGACACCCCATACTCTTTCTTGCCGTCTCTTTCAGTAATAACGGCGTACGAGAAGAGGCAGAGAAAGAAAAGGCCTCTTCTTTAATGAGATCTGTGTATTCGGACCCCTGGGCATCGGCTGAACAGAACTGTGCTGGAAAAATCACATCATGCTGGACACACAGCAACCTCTCCAGAGACCCTGGGATGATGACGCATAATCCAACCGAATTTAAGAGGGTTTTCAATTAAAGTTCCAGTCTATACATTTCTTTACAGTCCACACAGTTTCAGTAGCCAATACGGCTTGTATGCTAAAAGCAATGTGCACTGCCGGAAAACTTATTGTAAATTTTAAAGCAATAGCATTTAGCTAATACTGCAAGCAATGGAAGGTTCCAAACATTTAAGTAAAAAAAATAAAAATAAATAATGAAGTGATTGAGTGTTCATATATGAGTCACAAAACGCTAACTGGCGACATCTGGACTATAGGCAACCGTTGAATATTTGCACCAGATCAGGATTATCCCGAGGTTAAGTTCAATTTAGTGCTTGTGTGAGAGACTGCTCTGAAAATCATCGAGAAAAGAGGGCAACGACAGCAGAGCTGTAGCTATGCATGGGTGATCAGAACATCTGATGTGTGCAAGTACGTTTCTACAACGTTTCTCCCTGCAGGAGAAACTATCAAATCGTGTTTCTCTGCGCTAACCATAGTCTCTCAACAAATGTCACTTTGATTAATATCATCTAAAGGAAATATTCTCCAGGTTTTTTCCAAACTTTCATGAAATGTCCAAGTCGGTATGTGTGTGTGTGATTTCAAAGCAGGGTTGGGAATCAAGATGTTGCGAAGGCAATAACAAATGTTTTCCAAACATTGTGCTTTCTTTCTTCCTCAAAATTGGAAAAAGAATCATTCGTCAAATCTGAATTATTAAATTCTTATAATTCCCCTCCACCACAGACAAGAGTTTCATTTGTCATTATGACTGCAAGACAGTTCCAGATTTCAGCAGCCTTATATAAACTGACGAAACCCAAGCACAACTTTTAAAACCGATTCGCAGATTCACAACCGACAGATTTATTCAGCCAACCAGCAAAAGCGCAACGGTCTAACAGCCATCAATCACCACAACCTTGTTTGCCTTTCAAAGCATCTGCTGATTCAGAAATCACATCTTTCGCTTCTTGTGTAACTAGTTAATTTTCGCAGACTAAAAAGGGACAGACCGTGTCAGTTAAGTGCCTAACTAATGGAAAATTGCGCAAAGGAAAAATAAGTGGTTAACAATAAACAACAGTTCTATTTAGGCTCAGATTAAACCACAGAGAAAGAGAAGTTGCTTTATCTCAATATGTACATTTGAGTATTTAAAAGTGAGAAAAGTGACAGGCAAAACAAAGATGAAAGCGTTTTATATAAGAGCTTCCCCAAACCTTCCCCAGAAACCTCTATTGAGACAGGTAAGCTGTTGACATCACCGAGCACACACCAGCCCCAAGTATCTGACATTCAGCTGAATGTTTGCTCATCTCTTTGGTAACCAAGGCTTCAGATGAATGGAAGTCATCACTATAACCTCTAACACACACACGCTTACAACAGACAGAAACGACAGAGTAAAACAGTTAATGTGCTATAAGAAGCTTAAAATAAGAATTAAAAAGTTGTAATTGTGAGGTACAAAGTCACATGTGAAATGTAATGATATAAAGATACAGACAGAGGGAAAAAAATTAAAAAAAAATCACAAGAGTGAGATATAAAGTCACAATTGTGAAACAAAGCTGTAATTGTGCACAGTCATTATTGCATAATTTAAAGAAAGTTAACTACATCACATTTATAGAATTAGTCACAATTTTGATATAAAAAAGACATTCTGAGATGTAAAATATAAAGTAGGTGTCACCTTGTAAAAAGTGTTCTGATACTGATACAGTAAAATCCAATTTGATCTGTGAAAGAAAAAAGATTTTCTCATCCACAGTTCAGTCACAAGACTTCATTATCCCAGTTGGACAGAAGCTCTCCCTGTGGATACACATATGTTGCTTGAGGGGACAAAATGCTTTTGCTCTGGAACGGTCATTCTGTACAAACAGTGTAACCAATTCCCCTCACATTTTTAAAAATATCCATGACTTACATAAAGCCTTTTGTTTTGTTTGTTTTAACATTCAGCTAGGGGTATCGTTATCAATATTATAAACATCAAGGTCAATGAACTTGACAATAGCAAAAAACATTTTTAAAAAGGGTCCACAAAAACGCTTTCCAAAGTTCAAATTCACAGGTCCTCAACAATGGCATGATCTGAACTATATCAGAAGAGCTGGATCTCACTCTAACTTCAAATACCATATAAAGACATAACTATAACTATAACTATGCTGACAACATATAAAGTCAGCACCTGATTCACATCTGCTAATAAGTTGTTTTAGCCAAGTCAGTGTTTCTCAACATTTGTGGCTCGAACGTCCCTCGTTGTTCAAAACAATATTTCTGCTGTGCACATGCATGTGAGTCGAGACATTTCAGGAACTCAATAAAAGCATAAAATAGCATTAAATACAGTAATACCTCGGTTTACGAGTTTAATTCGTTCCAAGAGCTCGTAACTCAATTCTCGTACACCAAAAAAAAAATAGTTCCCCATAAGAATGCAATAAAAAAAATAAAAAAATAATAATAATTCACTCGATTCGTTCCACGTGACCATAAATGCCCATTTTAAGTATTTTTGGGGTTTTACCCTATTACAGTTAAAATTATAACTATTAAGATCTCATATAAAAACTAATTAATATTGACAATTAAACTAAAAATAGTACAATTTACTGTAACGCACTTTAGCTTTGAGTAGCGTCTCTTGCTGGTGTGAAGGAGATGAGAGGAGGGTTTTACTGCTTACAGGGAGAATTTCATACCTTCTTTCTAACTCATTTTGAAGGCCATTGTCTATATGCTGTATTGTACGTATATATTTCACTACGTGAACAATAGCGATCACAATTAATGTTAACATCATAAGGTAAAACCGCTGTAAATCACTTATAAAAGTATCACTGTGGTGAATGATGCAACCAACCCGAGCGACACTGAGTGAATGAACGAGTTAAGGGGTGATAGGCTTTGTGAGAGGCTGTTGTTAGGATATTTCCAGTAAAAATGCGCGCGAAGACGCTGAGCATTAGGACTTTACTACAAAAACAATGTCCATGGGCAAGGGAAAAATTCTCACACTCCGATACAATGCTCGTACACCGATTTGTTCGTATACAAAGTCACTCATAAAACTAGGCATTACTGTACTTTGATCATCCTGCATCTACCTGGGAAATTTGTCGAGGCCCGGCCCCCTAAAAATATTCAGTCACTACATTTCTTTTTTAGCATGAAAAGTCTCATAGACCTTAATGAAAGCAGTAAGCGTTACACCTTAACAGAGGGGTGCCCAATCCTATTCCTGTCAGCAGCCATATCACCCTGTAGCCTAAGACTGAAGCCTGTTGCCCACTGAAGCTAAGCAGGGTTGAGCCTGGTCAGTACCTGGATTGGAGACCTCCTGGGAAAAACTAGGTTGCTGCTGGAAGAGGTGTTAGGAGGCCAGCAGGGGGTGCTCACCCTGTGGTCTGTGTGGGTCCTAATGCCCCAGTATACTGACGGGGACACTGTACTGCAATAAGCACCGTCCTACGGATGAGACGATAAACCGAGGTCCTGACTCTCTGTGGTCATAAAAATTTGCCCATTAGCCTCGGTCCATCACAGCCTCCTAATCCCCCCGTACTCTAATTGGCTTCATCACTCTGTCTCCTCTCCACCAACAAGCTGGTGTGTGGTGAGCGTTCTGGCCCAATATGGCTGCCGTAGCATTATCCAGGTGGATGCTGCACATTGGTGGTGGTTGAGGAGATTCCCCCCTACTATGTGAATCGCTTTGAGCTCTGGAAATGTAACATTTCATCTTCTTCTTCTGGAAATCTATCTCCCCGCAGAGTGCAGATCTAACCCGATCATCAACAAACATCAAGTTTTCCTGAAGATCCTAACTAGTCGTTTCAGTTGTGTTTGATTAGGGTTGGAGCTGAATTTTGCAGGAAAGAAGATCTCCAGGAACAGGATTGAGCACCCCTGCCTTAAAAGGTACACAAATTACAGAAACTATAGATGGATGCACAAACGTGCGGTTGAGATCCTTTGGTTATTCATTCACTCTTTTATTGTTCCTTCCTTTTTTTGAAGGTCTGAAAGAATGGCTAGGTTTCCTTGTCTTAAGTTATTCAGCCTCACCGACTATGATAGGAAGTAGAGTGGGTTCCTCTTTTTCTCCTGAAGAACACAGATGTTTAAACTGAACTCAGGAAAAAGGAAATAAACACTTCCACATGAAATCTACCCACTGAGGCCTCCACCCCTCCGCTAATTTGCACTGCTATAAATCTATCAGCCGGCCATATAAAAACCTACAATATGTATATATGAAATGGAATCGTGTATGATATATGTGAAATGCAGCAGGACTGAAATTCGACTGTGTAAACAATAAAAATGGATGCGGAACATAATGGCGCAGCCTCGACAGCCTGATGTGATCCAGATACTAAATACTTTCATGGTAACCCTTTGACCACTGGCTTAATGGCATTTCATAGTCCCATTTCTAATGTTTCAGGGTAGATTAGCATGATCCCTGCGCAAACTGAGGCTGTGAACATACTAAATACACACACACATACATGCATTTTCTCCCCAGGCATAGCCTAATCCAGCTCGATGTCAAAGCCCACACAGAAGCTCCCAGACAGAGGGATGTAGAGCAGTGTGTCATTCTCCCCTTCAGAAAGCATCAGAGTTGGAAACTGATGTAGGATCAGCATTTGTTTACAATGCACACAGACATGGGAGAAATCTGATGCAGGATAAATTGTCCTACTGTGAAACGCATCATGATAAGTCAACAGCCAGTCTGGAGTTTGGATGGACATTGTATGCACTACTTTGCAGCAAAGACTTTGCACCAACTACTTTGCACCAACAAAAACGTGGCTTGTAAGAATATCCACACAAAAAAGAAAGGGGAAAATACAATTTTACATGCATGTTCTTATAAATGTACCATTTGTTTTCATGTTGGTTTCATATGGCCTGAAAAAGCTTCAAAAATTAATCTAAAAATGTCATGTGGTGTAACCATCAAAAAGTTATTTTACATATTTTAATCAATATTTTCAAAAGTTTTAAAGCATACTTTTCAGACCATTTCAGAACTTAAAATATGGCATTATGTCTTTGGCGAGTCAACATGAACTAACCTCGCCATGTAACTCTGAAAACTGTTTCAAATATTTTAATGTGAATTGCAAAACGATCATAGACAAGATCAATTCAAGTCATCGTATGCATGAATTGCCTTTTAACATTTTTTAGTAAATAAATAGGACAAAAAATAAATAAATAGTGTCATGTCACTGACTGGCCCGTGTGTCTTTATATTTACTCACTTTAAGACATCCATAACTGCCATCCCATGTAACTTTCGGCTCAACTCCACTGACATTACCCATAACATTGTTTTCTCAGCTGAAAAGGCTTATTCCATCAATCAATACAATAGTGTTGAAAGGTATTCCTATTACATATTACCTCCAGAGAGAGCTCCCAGGGCAGAGACTGTTAGTGAGGTCACCACAGGACTGAGAGTCTTAATGTAAAAATCAATGAAGATTAATGAACAAATCTGTTGTGCGTTGCATTAACTGTGCTGAAGGTTATGGATGGGCTGTGTGCTCATAATTAGACAATGTATATAATAATGGCCCATTCAAATGAACAAGGCCATATGCCTGCTATGAAGACCCAAAGGTGCTTATATGAACAAGAGTGTACAATGTCTCGATCCACTTTAAGTTCAGCTTAATGCATTTCATATAAATTATTCATCCTACAAGTCTGAAGAATGGGAGAGTTTGAGATCATCAGCTTGTTGAGACGGAAAAAGAATGACTTTGTTCACAAACTCACAGAAACACAGATGGCATTTGTTGCCAACAACATTTTCATAATTAAGGCTGGTTACAACAAAGAATTCCCAGACAGCATGATAGATTATAAACAGTGAAACGCAACACCAGAATGTATATGAGGAGTGTAAGAGTGAGAGAGAGAGAGAGAGCTGGATCCGGGCCCAGTGGTGCTCTGGGAATGCAGTCCGAGTTGATTGGCTGGTTTCCTGATATTGTCTGAAGTCATTTGGTGAAATGGAAGCATAGAGAGCAGCATAACTCAAACCATGTGATGAGGCAGAGCCCTATGGGGAGTCACCACAGCTTCAGCACAATGGACAGTCTGTAGTGCCTTTACCTGGGAATTACGGCTCACTCATCAACTCCTCATAAAGGATTAAAGCGAAATAAATGACAAATACTCACACTTATTCAAACTTAAACCGGGGCAAAAAGTTTCACAATGCTGAAGTGAGAAACACATCACATAAGGTCGAAAGCAAAGATGGAAATGAATGTGCAAAATGCATAAATGTAATGGCTTAAATTTAAAAAAAAAAAAGAAATACTCACACTCAGGACTTTCCTAAGGAGGCCATTTGAATGGGCTCATAAATATCTGGTCTTAGCCAGTGAACGTTGGCCAACAACCATGCTACTACAAATAAATTATTAAAATAGTACATTGTGTTATTATTATTGTTGTTGCGGTGTAATGATTGTGTATGGTTTAAAAAAGAAACAAGGAATTAAAACTCGGTTCTACCTATTGGTTACTGAACGATAATCCATTGACTGATTGATTTCTTGAGGATTTGTTTACAGGAAACAATAAAAAAAACAAAAAGAAACACAATAAACAAAAGTGAGTTCAACGCACTCTTCTTACCTTGTCTCACAGTTTTCAACCTAATAGGTCCCTTGCAGTTCTTGATCACTGTCTGCACATCATATAACGGCAATCCAGAGACAGAGAGGGTCTCCACTTCCAGGAGTAATTCCCCCTCGGACACTTTCCCGTTTCTGTAGTGCACGGCATTCCCGTTAACGTGTCCGATATAGGCGAACTCCCCGTTCTCCGCACCGCCGAGCAGCTGCACGTTCAGCTCGCCACGGGCGTCCTTAGAGACCGTGCACTCGTTCACTTTGGTGGTCCAGTGGTTCTTTTTCTGTACCACTTTGGACATGATGAATCAATAAAAATCCGTCCAGAAACAGGTGGTTCCGTTGACAGACGAGAAAACGAAATAGTTTCATAGAATGATATATCCCACGCGCACGCGGTAAAGTTTCTCTTCCGTCCACTCACTCATGAATGCAGCTTATTCGCAACCCCCCCCGAAAAAAAGAAACGAAAGAAGAAAAAACAAACAAAATCAAGCCATTGTCCGGCTGTTCGCTAAATGAAATTCCCAGTCCGACCGCTTCCCTAATTAGCCTGTATTGTTTTCCTCATCTTCTTAACATCTCTGCCCTTTAATCCTCTTGGTTGCGCTCATCTGCTTGTGTTTTAATTTCACAAACCACTTTAACGACACTTCTATAAGTTTTACACTGTTTTCAGAATAGTTTAATATTTTCAAAAACACTTCTAAGTAGATTTCCTTGGCGCACAGACTGTGTTGGCGAGCGTTTCCTCCTGGTTCACGGCTCCTTTAAACAGGTACAGCGCTGACGTCTGTTTTCATACATTTTATCCTGTTCTGCCTGCTCGCGACTAGGGATGGAGCGAGCGTGACGTGCGCGCATGCGCACTATTCCCCTTCGGGCTCTTGAAGGGAATCCTCTCTGCGCCCGTCGCCAGGTCCTAATGCCCGTCTAAGCGGAATAATATTTACGAACCTAAGCCGATTTCTGGAAACTCCTGATTAAATGTCTCTCACGTTCTAAATCGTCCAAGTGCTGGCAATAAATAAATGCAAGCATAAACATGTATAAATAATCGCGCCTGGACTGCATTCAAGGCTATAATCAGGATCTAAAATTGGTTAATTGTAATGAGATTAATTGATAACATCTCCAGAATCAAAATATTCGGCCTTAGCTGCAAATCCTGAAAGATTTCTAAACGCAGTTTTGTCTTTGTTATGTTTTAGACTTGCTGTTTACAAAGATATGAATTGTTTCGTCACACTCCTGCACGGCTGGTTTAGTCGGTTTGGCAAGAGTTTCAGTTTGAGTAGAAATGTAACATGCAGTGTAATGGTTCAACCCATAAATCCTTGTTAATCAGGTTCATCGTCTGTTGTCCTGAAATAATTGTGCCATATTTTCCAAAACACTGTTTATACTGTCTGTATGTTAATGTAGGCCTACTAATAACTATCACAAATATACGAATCATGAGATTTATGAATGTTGACACTCTAGTAATTTGATTTTACCAGATGTAGCAGTAAGAGCTGTACAGTAATTTAATATATATATATATTATTGGATTTAAGATTTTCACTTGAGTTACTGTACATTTTAATGCTGTATCCAGTAGCCTTGTTAACAAAATAATTTTTATAATGTATATTAACACTATAATATATATATCATTATATATTATAATTTAGTTAATTTTATAATATAGAATATTCTATGTGTTTGTTTTCAGTTTTGTTTTTATGTTCTCATTATTTATAACAAATCAGTGTGTAGATGGCAAGTTAACAAGGTATAGATATTCAAAAAGAAAAAAATCTTTACTGGTATCGGATTGAAGTCAGTATCTGCAAGGTTGTAGTATGAGTACTTTTTCATATATGTTAAAGTGGTCATCCAGTCATATTGGGTTGTACCAAAATTATCAACTGGATGAAGCATCTAGCTTTTTATTTGTAAATGGATGTTTCCACATATCGAAAGTCCATTTTCAATCACACTATATTTTCTTCACCTCTGTCCCTTTCTCATATATGTCAGTAGTCCGTATATTTTTCCTGCATGTGTTTTGTCTGACAGAGTGTTACAGCCTGACACGTGAAGGGCCGTCATCGGGATCAGATGGGCTTCGCTGTTCACCTTGGGAAAAGCAAATGAGCTCTCTGATCCTAAAAATAACATTCAAAGTACTCCTTCTCCCTGGAGACGGCAACCATTGGCCTGGATGGGACAGGAAACAGAGTGCTTTTAAGCTTAAAACGTGCAACTTCTCTTCCAATCATCAGCAAAGCTATCAAGACGCACACTGCGTTCATGCCTGCTGCATCTGGGATCTTTGAATGATGATGTAACACGTCTAACCCGATTTCACTCCTGAAATAATCATGAGCAAATTTGAAGTGGTAACTAAATGCTGTTTGGCTCCAAAGACACAGCTAAAACCTGCGGCCTGTGCCAGCTGAGACCTAACCTCAATTAAAAGTGCTATTGCCGATTTGAGACTTCCTGATTCAGAAAGGAAGTAAGGTATTTGGCATTCACCTGATGTGGAAGTAGATTTGTATATTTGAGAGTGCAACTTAGCAACGTTTCTCTCATTTTGACAGTCAAATCCTCTCTGACCTGAGAGAGGGCAGGCCTTTCTCACTGCTGGCCTTCTACCACAAACATCCCTGCCAGAACACGTCATTTATGTCAGAGTGGCTGATGCACAGTGACTGTGACCCGTTTCTCCTTTTTCATTTGATTGCATCTGCCTTTCAGTTTCTTCCAGAAAGCAGACCCTATTACAAACTTCTTTTTCTCCCAACCCCCTCCTTGCTCTCAGTAGATGAACACATGAAAAAACGTTTATCAACTGGCCTACAGTACATTGTATATGTAGCATTACTTCACCACACAATCCCATTGAATTTGAATAGATTCTAATAAAGTTTCAAATTACGTTTCTGCTTGTTTATTCTTTTTAGTCTCTAATTGTATTTGACATATAACAGCATACTCATGGCTAGATATTTAATACTGTAATTGAACTTCTTGTAAAGTGGTTAGTGGCAAACATTGCTATCAACATCATACTTAATGGATATATTGTGTGATAATAGTTTTATAAGTTTCTGGAATGAAATCTTCTCTGACTGGAATAGAAACTAATGAAGGTCATTGTACTCTCAGAAGAAAATGACTTTTCAGCTTAATTTCAGTCTAATAGCAGCATAAGAAGTGACAATCATTTTCATTCTGCAACCCACTCATAAACACAATAAATCTCTTTTACTAGCTTTGCAATAAACTTGTCTCTTTTACTTTCATGTTCATTGAAAACCAGGAATGATCTTTCATGCTCATTGCAATCATTGTCAAATATTTCTGTCTTTCGTTCCCTGATCAATTAATTATAGACTGCATTATTGTTAGACATGTTAATGAATTAGTCATCCTAATTAGACAACTGTTATGTATTGTTCTGGAGGGGGGGGGGATAACTATTGGTGTGGCGTGTGCTCAGTCGTCCATCCATCCATCCATTCACAATATCCACTTCATTTGCAGTACAGAGACTTTTATTCTGATTTCACCTTCAATCTACTATCACCATCTGCTCATAATCACCTGTATTACATTTTGCTCATCTGTGTTAAATAAAGAAACTTCTATTTGACTTTATCCCAGTCTTGAGTCAATGTTCCATAACGCAAGACCACAATCAACGCAGTTTCAGAATGAGCAAACCTTTCAAGGACATCGCAGATGCACTCAAGCGCTCACAAGTACCATTTCTGCATCATCGATAAACCAACACTCCTTCACCAGCAGTAGTTTCCAGTCTCGTGGACAAACCATGGTCCTTTGAGATGCAGTTGCACTGCTTTTCCACTGAGTGAACTAAGACTTTGTTAAATCCCAGCTTATAAGGAGAGCGCTCCAATGGGCCCAAACCATATGGAGCAAAGATTTTCCCATCACAGTGGGTGGAACGAGTGCCACTGATACTGTATTAGGGCACCCGTGGCTATTGCAACATGACCCCAAACTATCCTTGTCCACTGGAGAAGTCCTGAAGTGAAGCACTTAGTTGTTTCCCTCACCTTCCTCAACCAGTGCAGCCACTTCCAGTTAACGCCATGTCTATTGAAAGCCCTGTGGAACTATAATCAGTGGATGTTCCAGCCTGCTACATCCCCTTCAGTATGTGTTCTGCCCTAAGAAAGCGTTGTTGTTGCCTCTACACTGGCCATGGGACTGTGCAATCCAGATTTTTCTACATGAGCAAGTGCCCCATGGTAAAATATACCCTCTGTCATTTCCAGAAAGTCATGTAGGAGTTCATTGAAGACAAGGTTACATCCTCCCTGCCACATTCCCTGCTGTTTTGAGCTTCTTTGTGGCAAAAAAGGACAGAGACTTGAGGCTTTGTATTGACTACAGAGTACTCAACAAGATAGCTGACATGTTCAAGTATCCACTTCTCCTCATCCCATCAGTCTTGGAACAACTCTGTGGAGCAGCCTTGTTCACTAAGTTGCATTCTGCAATGCATATAACCTCATCCAGAAATGAGAGGGGGACAAGTGGAAGACCATCTTTGTGACTCCTACATGCCACAACGAATATCTTGTCATGACATATGGCTTAGTCAATGCCCCCTCCATTTTCCAGGACCTCATGCACAAGGTACTACTTCACAGATTACTCATTTACATCGACATCCTAGTGCAGTGGTCACCAACCTTTTGAAGCTGAAGATCACCCTCCTCTGCCTAAATGAGAGGCAAGATCAACTTGTTGACCGCGGGGGGGGGATAGCAGTCGGGGGGGGGGGGGGTATAGCAGTCGTCCTATTGACAGGGGGGTGTGCGGAGCGGAGCGGTTGTCCTATCGGGGCTTGCGGAGCGCAGTGCGTGACAGACTCGCTAAGTTGGCAACTGAAACGTTCTTACTTTCGGGAGCTTCCGGGATGGTGATAAAGGTCGACCAATCGATCGCGATCGACCAGATAGCGACCAAAGATCGACCAGTCGATCGCGATCGACGCTTTGGTGACCACTGTCCTAGTGCATTCATGGAGTCTGGCCAAACACTGCCAGCCCACTGCGAAGGTCCTCCAACGCATAGGGGATTTCCACCTGTTCCTGAAAGCTTTAAAATTCTCCTTCCATCAGTCCTCAGTGCAGTTCCTTGGTTATAGCCTGGCATCCAGGTGAACTATTACATTTTACATTTACATATTTGGCACACACTTTTATCCAAAGCAACTTATTGAAAGCGACGATTGAGCTACAAGAAAGCTATGACAGAGAACTGCTTACCATCAAGCTAGCTCTGGAGGAAGCATTGGTTGGAGGGTGCTAAAGAACCATTTATCATCCTCACTGATCACAAGAATCTTCAATATCTTATTGAATCTTCAATAAGCAAAGAGACTCAACCCCAGACATGTAAGATGGCATTATTCTTCAATCGCTTCCACCTTTCTCTTTCTTATTGTCTAGGTACTAAGAATGGTATAGCTGGTGCCTTGTCACGTCTTCATACACCTGAGGAGAAGTCGCATAACTATCCATCCAGTGGAATTTGGTCCAGCATCTCAGCTTCTCCAATGCCTCTTAGCCCACTCCACCAGGGTGTTCTCCAGCCCACACTTATATTCCCAGGACAAAACGCACTAACATCATCCACTCTATAAACTCTTCAGTGGGCACTGGCCACACAGGGGCCAACTGTACCCTCTCACTGCGACAAGTCTGGTGACCCAGCATGGCAAGGGATATGAGAAGGTTCATTCAGTGATGTTCCAGCTTCTTTCAGCTGGCAACCTCCCCTGTTGCCCATTCCACAACGCCCCTGGTCACACCTAGGAGTGTATTTCAACTCTGATGGTAACATCTATCCAATTCGTTGTTGATAATTTCTCTGTCTTGTCATCTGTTTCCTCCAAAGGGTTTGCCCACAGCCATGGTCACAGCTGAACTTCTGTTTCACCATGATTTCTAGTACTGTGGAATCCCTGAAGACATTGTATCAGACAGAGGTCCTCAGTTAATCTCTGAGGTATGGAACGCCTGTTTTAAACTCCTAGATGTGATCGTAAGTCTTTCGTTGGGTTACCATCCTCAGACAAATGGGCAAATGGAGAGTAAGCTTCAAACCTTCTGCCATGGCAACCAGAACTCTAGGAACCAATTCCTAGACTGGGCCAAGTACACACAGAATTCCATCAGCCTGCCACTGGACTCATTCCCTTCCAGTGCATGTTCTGCTACAAGCCTCCACTGTTCCCGTGGTCCAGGGAACCATCAAATGTCCCTTCAGTCAACTATTGATTCAGAGACAGTGAGAGGGTCTGGGACACTGCAGAAAGCAGTGTGCAGGGAAGGAACTCAAGCGGATGCCCGGAGAGCTGAAACACCCACATTCCAAACAGGACAGAAGGTTTGGCTTGCCCCTTGATGTTTGGCTTGACATCAAGATGCACCTGCCCTGCAAAAAACCTTAACCATCACACGTTAAACCAGTCACCATTTACAGTTTTCTCCGCACTACAAAATTCACTAAGACAGTGGTCACCAACTTTTTGAAACTGGAGATCACCCTCCTCTGCTTAAATGAGAGGCAAGATCGACTTGTGAGGGGGGGGGGGGGGGGGGGAGTGTGCGCGCGCGGAGCGGTCGTCCTGTTGATGGGGGGGGTTTGGGGGGGTTGTGCGTGCGCGCGGAGCGGAGTTGTCGTGCTATCGGAGCTTGCAGAGCGCGGTGCGTGACAGTCTCGTTAATTTGGCACCTGAAACGTTCTTATTTTCGGGAGCTTCCGGGATGGTGATAAAGGACGACCAATCGATCGCGATCGACCGGATGGCAACCAAAGATCGACCAGTCGATCATGATCGACGGGTTGGCGACCACTGCACTAAGACATTCATCTTCCTGATCCTCGTAGTCTTCAGCATCTCCTGTTTCTAGTTGCGTTCCATTGGATTCTTACTTGTTTCTCATCAAGGTGTTTGCTCAGTCATCTGTCCATCCAACCACAATCTCCACGTCATCTGCAGTACAAAACTTATTATCCTTATGATTTCACATTCAATCTACAATCACTGTCTGCTCATACTCACCTGCTCATCTGTGTTAAATAAAAAAAACTTCTATTTGACTTTACACCCGTGTTATATAAAGATTTTGTAGCATATGCCATGATGTTCACTAGTTCAGAGCTGTTTTTTTCATTGCTTAGTTTTTTGACATTGCGAGCAGTATGTCCTGATCTATAACACCATGTGACCTTTTGACCTCTTTTTGCAGGGGGAGAGAGATAAAGAGGGAAAACAAACATTAAATGACATATTGATTTTTTGTAATCTCCTTTTTCCCCTGAATCAGTAAGTCTCTCAAACTTAACTACACATTTTTAACTAAAATAGAGCTCAACAAGCTCTTTTGTCTTTCCTAATTCAAGATTTTAGCTAAAGCCAAAATTAAGACTGCGATTGTGCTTCCTTTCACATGCTTTCTACTATTAAAAGCACACTGACTGCTTATTTGTCTCATTACAAAGTTTTAATGCCAAATAGATTAATTGTACTTTTCTTACACACTCGCACAACAGAATCTTGCCAAATTATTGCGCTTATAACAGTTTTATTTTATATTTCATGTTGAAATCACATGACCTGATGATTACAAGTGACCAGTGCTAAAACACAATGACACTGGTATCGTGTTCAAAGATGCTGAATCCACACTTTAGGTGCCATTTCAGCTATATAAACCAGTACAACAAATACAATTAAAATGACTGAGTGCAACTGAGTAATTTAATAAATTTATTGGTTTTGTAAATCACTTTTACTGGCAACAATGATTACCGTAAGTTATTATTTTGCATGTGCTTATATCTCATCATATGAAAATTAAGTAAATTGCTTATTTTCATGAAATGTAAAATAATATAGCTGAGGGAAAATTAATGTGGTATTTTGTATTTACAGTCTCCAAGTAAACAGATTAATTCTGTGACATCAGCCTCACTTTTGCTGCATACTTCTTATTAACTAAACCTAAAAAGATGCTGAAATCTCTCTTTCTTTGCTCTTCCTCTGTCGTTTGTCTTTCCTTCTCTGTGGCTGCAATCCTGTTCATTAACTTATAAATGCACTCTGAGTGCTATCCAGTTGCTGGAAAGTACCATAAAACCCTTCAGACATCCTTTGGTCTGAATATGATCTCTTCAAACTTTTCAGTGGGTGGATTAAAAGAATCTTTTTTTTAAAGTTCAGTTTGATTTTTGGATTAGCTTGAAATGTTTCACTGTAAAATGCATCCTTCTCTGAAAGTCATTATCATAACACAGTAAAAAAACTTATTGGCATTCATTGGCTACTAGATGAAAAGAAGTGCAGGCAAAACTTCTCTATTAAACCCAAATGGTCCCTTCAAAGTGATGTGCAGTATTCTAAATAAACTGTCACTCGAAGCATGGGTGGACATTGGAGTCAGACTTGATAGTCTTTACCAGACATACAAGATGAATAAAAGGCTTTTGTTCTGTTTTAATTGAACTGCTGTCCTTGTCCATGCTTGATCTTGTTTGACTGTTTGAAGAGGAATGTTAAATGCCTGGATGGGAACTTTGTGACCTTGCTTTAGACCCTGAATGTTTATGAGCACAGATGAGAAAATATTTTGTGGGTATGTTTGCTATGGCTTTGTGGATATAACTCAATCATGTGACTGTCACACATCACCGGACACCTTCAGAACTTCACATCCCATGAGTCTCACTGATTCCCTCCCTGATTCCCACCTGCACTCCATTTCCTAGTCATGTACTACCGTCACTCACCATCATAAGTCTTACCAAAAATATGTACCTGTTTCAGACTCACGTGTTTGTGTTTTGATTATATGTTGAACACGTTGTGTCATTGGTGAACAGTGACATTCTCTTCACCATATTTCTTTGATAAACAACTTAGGTTTTTTATTTCAATCTGTCATTTATTTCAATCACATTTTGATGTTTCACTTTGTACGTTTTGTCATCAGTATGAATGACAAATTAAATGAACAGGTGAAATTTGTTCCTGTGCATGTAAATGTTGACAAGATTTGCTTTTTTAAAGGTTCCTAATTTGCGGATGACCTGGCTCTCCTGTCCCACACGCAGGCACAGATGCAAGATAAAACATCGATGGTTGCAGCAACGTCCTCACAGCTGGGGCTCAACATCAATCGAGCCAAGACCAAGGTCCTCAAGATGAACGTAGCCAATAATGCTCCAATCAGGGTGTACGGCGAGGCGCTGGAATAGGTGGAAAACTTCACCTATCTTGGCAGCATTGTCGACACTGGAACTGATACTGACGTAAAAGTACGCATCGGTAAGGCAAGAGCTGCTTTCCACCAGCTGAAGAACATATGGGGAGCAACAGATCTGACTCTCAAGATAAAGATGAGGATCTTTAACACCATGGTAAAGCCCATACTACTCTACAGTGCTGAGACATGGAGGACTACCGCTAACCTGATGAAGAAACTTCAAACCTTCATCATCTCTTGAAGAACCCTGAAGAATCCTGAAAGTGCGCTGGCCCAACATCATCAGCAACCAAGAGTTGTGGGAGAGGACGGAGCAGCAACCAGTAGAGGAAGATCTACCTTTTTGAAGGTCTTCATAAGGCGATGGCGATGGCGATGGATTGGCCACACCCTAAGAAAACCTACATCCAGCACTAGCAGGCACTGAGATGGAATCCCCAAGGAAAAAGAAAAAGGGGGAGACCTAGGAACACATTGCGCAGAGAACTGGAAGCAGGGGCTAATAGCATGGGAAAAACGTGGGATCAGCTGGAAAGACTCGCCCAAGACCGGTCTGCCTGGAGAGCTCTTGTATGCGGCCTATGTCCCAAACGGGGTAACAGGTGAAGAGAGAGAGAGAGAGAGAGAGAGAGAGAGAGAGAGAGAGAATTTTGTTCATCAGGTCTCCTAATGTAGGTTTACATGCATCCAAAGTAAAAAAAAAAACACTTTAATTTTCCAATAATATATTTCAGCAACATCTCCTTTTTCACAAGTGTCTAAAATGGTTTAATCAAGGATTCTGTGTCTCTAAATCTTTCCTTTTCAAGATCCTGCTCTGATTGTCAGATGGCAAAGTCTGTTGAGATTGGTCTTCAGCTTACAGCCCATGTCAGAAATTAAACATATCTGAATATCAGCTCTGGAGGCTTCCTCAGCACTTGATACACAGTGAAACAAACATTACCGAAGGCATAGGTTTTAGTTATCAATCCGAGCCAGAGTCCTTATCCATTGGAAGTACATTCAAAGTGGATTTGCTGTCACGACGTCGACAACACAAACCAAACTCTTCCAGGCCTCAGCTAGAACTACAGTGTTTGAGGGTGGTTCAAAGTAGACTTTGTTTGCGGCCAGTCAATGAAGACCATAGACTGGCATTATGCAAATGTGTTACAAACATAGGTTCATGCAGGAATTAAGGCTGTAATTACTATAGACTTCAGTTCAGGATCGGTTAACTCAATATATAACTCAACAATAATTCAATTTATCATGCACTATGATATTTGAAACTATGCAGACCTTTTACATTCACAAATAGCTGCATTACGCACTACATGAATAGTAATATAGAAAAAAAACATAATAGGCGCACTTACATTTTTTGGGGGGGAATTTTCCCTTTAAGTCTATATCTGCTTATATCAGTGCTTTAAGTCAGTTTTGGCTTTTGCTTTGCTCCTCACCACCCACTTTGTGGGGCTTCTTGTACAGATTCAGGGAACCACAGCTTTATAACAGCACCTCCTGCTCTCTTATGTGTATAGTATGTCTATATGTGTGTGTGTCTATGTAAGCAGCAAGCTCCTGTAGAACCTGGAACAGTTCCAAAACATACCATGTTGCTTGGCCCCAGTATCTCTTTACATGGTTCCAGTGTCAGCTTCCTTCTGAGACTGCAGGAATGCTTTGAAAGTGATGTGGAAGGATGAGCTCCATTCTGGTGTGATCAGTTTCAATAACAACATTATCTACAAATTACACTGCATTTTTTATCCTTTCCTCCTTTTTTGGAGCATGAGTGGGTGAGTGAATTACCGCAAGCGCATAACCTCGACTGGCCCAGAGTTAGACACAATATGCTGGATGTGGTTATGCAAGAAGAGGACTTTGCACCCTTAAATGTGAATTTTGCAACCTTATAAACGGGTATGTTAGATTTCACACACACACAATACTGTGTGTGTATATATAAAGCAAATGTGTCCATAATGATGCACATTTGTGGAAAAGATTTTTTTAAATGTCACTGTGAGCAAGGACCAATCACTCCCTGCTGCCCCGAGTGGGGTATCCCTTATTCTACATTAAACAACAATGGTGATTTGGTAAAACAAAACAAAAAGTGAATTGTTTACGGTAGACTAAAAAATCTTCTAAGACTGGCTGTGGTGTTTAGTTTGTAAAGTAAGGGCCCTACTTTAAGATTGCACTGTGTGCACCAAGGGTTTCCGCTCATGCTCATTGATTCTGTATCTGGATTTTATCATTTTAAATTATGATATTTTTCCTGACATACTGTATATAGCAACGAAAGGACAAAGGCTTGTACTGGCTCCAAGGCGCAGTGAAATAAAAACAGGACAGTATGTTTGATAGCTTTTAGAAATAGTTGAGTGAATGAAAGAGGAAAAATATCTGCAAGATCTGCACAGAGTATTCCAGACTTTCAAATACTTTTTTCCTTTGCTTACAATCAATGAACTTATTTCACAAATTCTGAAAGTTTTTGTTGATGACTTTTTATTTTAAGTACTTTTTCAGTAGTGCTTTTTATTATATTATATTATATTATATTATATTATATTATATTATATTACATTACATTATATTATATTATATTATATTATATTATATTATATTATATTATATTATATTATATTATATTATATTATATTATATTATATTATATTATATTATAGGGCCACAGACCACATACCATGAAAATTGAGATGAAAAGAGCTAGGTTCTCTGTTCATAACCCATTAAGGTCTGCCTCAAGAGAATAAGCTTAAACTTTTTACATAACTTTTGGAGATAACCTCTAATTGCTAGCCCACATTTATTATGCCTTCCTGTACAACAGAGACAGTCCTTATAAGTGCTAATTCGGGATAAAGGATTAGCAAGCTAACGCTAGCACTCTAATTTATGCTAATGTCTCTTGCATGTGTTAAAGTGCACTTTGAGGCTCTGTGTGGCAAAATGTCTTTACACTTCTTCACGTGTGCTGCTTTATAACGCAATGTTTGCTGAAATCCAGTTAAAATACAGAAATTGAGCATGTATCAAGCATATATGCCAGGATAAAAGGGCCATATAGCTAATTGCTACAGTGTCAATAAGTATATAGGTCAATTCAAAATGTATAACATTTCAGGCAAAGCAAGACCAGAATAATTCAAAACAGCACTTTTCCAAAATAACTTACTGAAGATGTGGTTATATACTCACAAGGAAAATATTGTTGAAGTCCTTGCTCTTTCTCTCTCTCTCTCTCTCTCTTGCCCTGCTTTGCTACATTTGCTCTCTACCCCAGGCTTATCATGGCACATTCAATTACATCTCGCTCCACAGTATGTCAGTTTGTGCTCATACTATGATATGATTTGAGAAGTGCATGGTGAAATATAGGCTGTAAATATGCATAGATACAGACTAAATATACATGTCCGCCATTCATTTGCAACTTTCATAATACCTCTGAAAAATGTCCATATGGACCTGTTCTTTTCTTTTGAAGGAAACCTCAAGGACAGTTAAAGTTAACATGAAAGCAAAATAAAAGTATTTACATTTGAATACTTTTTATAGTTAACAATTAATTGGTGCAATCCTGTTCAATTTTAATATCTTATTTCACTCAAAAATATTATTTAAAAAATACTATATTATTACGGTATGTAAATAAAATTGTAGCGGTGCCACTGTAGTGGCAAAAATGACAGGCTTTAGCTTTAAAGTCAGTATGAAATGGAAGTTGGGATAGTCCTTTTATCCCTATAAAGTGCAATAGTCAGGTTCCGCAAGTAAAAAATTCTTATAAGGAAAAAAGTAAAACATTTAAATACAGACCTACTCTGAGCTACAATATTGTTTATCAGTGATATCTGCTTCTGCTGAAGCCATCAGCCCACATTATTTCAGCTTATTTTTTTAAATAATATTTCCTGCCATTTTCCTGGTAAAAAAAATATTACTCGTAATGCTGTATAGAAAATTACACCAATCAGAGAGTCGAAAAAAGCGACGCATACTAAAATATCAATCTGTCTAAAATCAGTATTTGTAAATGAGTAGTTTTATATTTCTCCATTGTTTTTAATGTTGTCCGCAATGCTTCGTGGGTTTGTGGCACTTTCCCTCACTAAAGCAAGTCTTGTACCTTTGTCTTTTTGACTGATTTTCAAAAACATTTTGGCTTCAAATCAAAGCGTGTAGTGTTGCGATTCACCTCATAGCTGATTGACTTGGTTCATGGCTTATTTTTTAAAGTCCCTATGGGGAAAATGAATGGAAAACTGCTACCGGAACAAGCGCGCTGAAAAAGGGGACTGGCACTGTTGCATTGTTGTGAAATATATTTGAATGAAATGGCTACTTGAACAAGAAAAAAGTAAATTTATGTTGCACATATACACATGCACACACTCTTAGCATTTATAAAACTCTAGAAACAAAGTGATTCATGTCAGTGAGCAGCTAAAGCGTGAGCTATGAAACACTTCTTCTGAGTTGGATTATGTGTGAGATAGAAAGAGAGCAAAGGGTGGCAGTATATTCTGTTTTTCTGTCGTCTCCACTGTATCATGTGCGTGTGTGTGTATATATGTATGTGCCCGAGGCAAGTCACATCAGCTGTGCCTGAGAAGCAGATGCAGAAAATACTAAGATTAGGGAGGTGAAATTCATGAAATAAATACTTATAGCCAGCCATTTGTAAATGCATGTAAACAAATTATATCATTATTTCTTTTAAATGAAAACTACAGTCTCCAGCCTCAATATGTTTGGCTACACTGTTTCTTTGGCTTGGACTAAGATGAAAGAAAGCTTAGGTGTGTGTATAACATACTGATGAGATGACTAGACCTGTGGTTGACCCACAACTGACAGTCATGTTTAATTAATGTAAGAAAAACACACAAAGTTTAAAATCACTATTCCCACCTCTTGCTTCACCATTCCATGAATAATAAAAGGGCCTTTTGATGAGGAGGTCTAAGAGCACTGGACAAATATAGATGACAACTAGGAAATACAGTGAAATCATCTATCTTCTCCAACCGCTGGAGGTGAGATCTAGCTTGCATATGAGTCTCATTAAGAGGGGTCTCGCAGGACAGATGAAGTTCCCCAGGTCCCAGTATTAGTGGACTGCTAAATCGACTGAGACATTTCATATAATCCCAGTCAATAACAACCTCTTACTGAGGCAAGGGAAATCAGAGAGAAACCTCACAAAATGAAATCTATAAGCAGTGTACACAGCGCTCACGTACGCTCCCACAGGGCACTGGGTAAATACTCCTGGACAAAATAGCAGATTATATTTGGGTATATTGCAGGCAAGAAACCATTAGTGCATTCAAATGAGAAAACACGTAAACAATCTGAGATTTCCTGCTTGAAATGTTCACTTTAAATGAATGGTTAAACTTTCATCGCTCAATTCAAATTACACAGAAAGAAGTACATGTTCTTCATACTGCACGAATAAAAAAAAATGATTTTTAACAATTATAACACTTTTCAGTTCTTTCATATTGTGATGGGTCTAGTGATTAATGGTATATTATTATTAATGCAAGCATTAATACTGCTGCTAATAATAAAAAATATAAAATAAAACAAATAATATTTATAAATAAAACAATGGTTATTAAATAAAATAACAATAAAAATAGCAATAAATTGCATAAATGTACTACTATTACTGCATGTATTAATACTACTTCTAATTAATACAAATTTATAAAATATAAATATTTTAATAAAATAATTATTAATAAAACACAATAAAATATGATTTTAAAACTGTAATATATAGTAAGAGATGGTACGATCATTAAAACAAATTCTAAGTCAAAGCCGCATACAAATGTTAAGGACTAAAAACGGATATATTAACTTAATAAACAGGCCAACCTTTTATTGGTTAAAAAAGTCAACAAAACATTTGATTGAGCAAAGTACTTTCTTAAGAATGTACAAAGCCAAGAATATGGGTCTATGATTAGATATAGAGATAGTTTATGTTAATTCTTATCACTCCATTGTTATATTGACTCAGTTCAATGGCCAACACATCCATGATTTGGTAACTGAAAGATATTTCTATTAATGTATTTTGACCGTTTGGTTAATCATTAAACATTAGCTTTTAGGCACTGCAAACTTGCTGCATGGCCAAGATAATGATTACTGTCAGCAATTTGTCTCTGTCACAACTGCTTCATGTCATTTCTTTTTGTTTATATGGTGACGTTATGGTGTCAAACTAGTACAGCTGATTACTGTGATTATTCCGCAAGTCCTTCATTATAAGTTGCTGTGAAACTCAAAGCATTGTTCAAGGAAAGTGACATAACCCATCCAAAAGCGTGTGGGTGCAGGTGTATATTAATATCAAAAGTTCTGTAGACAAGCATCACAGTAACACAGAAATGGCTGAAAGCAGTAACTAACAATATTATCATAACATTGCTTACTGCTGCAGTCATTTGTCAACCAATAAGCTACGGACATATGATCACAGATATATGACTGGATTTCTTCTTCAGTGAACATTTAAGCTTCAAATAAAAGTCAACACACATTTTACGACTTATGTTGCTAATTAGGGTCAAAAGATTGCATTTTTTAATCTGATAATTATATTTTGTCAGAGAAGATCAAGCATATGATTTTAATTATAGAACTGAGGAGTTCATTTTTTCCTTGAATAACAAAGATAATAAATAAAGAAACAAAGAGTAAGATTTAATTTTGAAAAGTGCAACAGCTCTGTAAATGATCATCTCCTCTTAATATTCTCAGTGATCTGTTGTAATGTAATCTAATATAATTAAAATGCTGACATCTAACGGTGAAAATCTGGCAGTTGATTCTTGCAGTGGTACTGTTGCTTTTCTCAGCGCTGATCACATTGGACCAATCGCAGTCATTGAGCGATTTCTGACAAGGCATGTGTATTATTTTATTATTTTGAGACATCTAACGAAATTTTCCGTTTGTATGTATATTCAATGTTAAATTTTGTTCATTAAAAATGGTTAAAACGGTTAAAAATGGCCTAAAAAACTAAGTTGAAACACTTTCTGTTTCAAAGTTGAAACACAAAGTTTAACACTCTTTAAACGCACTCTGTATTGTTCAACACATAAAAAAGACCATGCCAGCAATCTTTCTACAAAAATCTGCAAGAGTGTACAACACATAAAAAAATTATCAGAACTTTAAAAAAAAAAAAGTTTAAAATGATGTACGCAGTTTGCAAGCTAGTATCTATAGTTGTGTTTTTTTCTGTTTTTTGTTGGGTTTTGTTTGTTTAGTTTCATGTTTTGTTTTTTGTTGTGTTGTGTTTTGCTTTTTCAGTTTCATTTTTTGTTTTGTTTTGTGTTTTGTTTTGTGTTTTGTTTCGCTTTGTTGTTTGTTATGTTATGTTTTTTGTTTTGTTTCATTTCGTTTTTTGTTGTGTTTTGTTTTGTTTAATTTTTTTGGTTGTGTTTTGTTTCGTTCCGTTGCTTGTACTGTGTTTATTTGTGTGTTTTGTTTAGTTTTTTGATTTGCTTTCTTTTGTTTTGCTTTGTTTTTTGTTCTGTTCTGTGTTCTGTGTTTTGTTTCGTTTTTTCTTTTGTTTTCTTCATTATACTTCCGCCATGCAGCTTGGATTGCGGTCGGTTGTCGTTGCTCACTTCACACACTTGCAGGCGCTTATGAGAGGGGGAACTTTAACAAACACTTCTCTTTTACAAGAAGATCTTTCTACCGTCGATCAGATTTTACCGAGCTCATGCCAGGGTGTTTTGACAGTAAATATCGTTTCCTCGCAACTTTAGACGGCCGTTTTTACATGTTAATGAGATGTTTATAATGTAGCGTCAGATAGTTTTGCTGTAGTGGGGGGCGAGGTTTGTTTCAGCTCTAACATCATCTGAAAATGTTGACAAAAATCAACACGCACTGCTAAGGAATCGTGGGCAGACATCGTTTATTGGGCTCCAGGTAAGTTTAATATTGTAAAGCCACTTTACCTGGAGAGATCTTTATCTAAATGCTGTGTAGGTAGGCGGTTCACTAGGGTTTGAGACAGAGTCTCTTTCATTATTTGCTCTGGATGGGTCGCTTCCTATGTTTGTACCGTCAACTGCGAAAAGGCGTCTTGTTTTTCTTGTTTTTTTGTAAGCGAATATATACTGTAACTCCAATATCTGACTCTTTTCAGTAATGAGATATTCTGCGACTGACATCTACTGTTTGAGATGACCTGACCTAATGTATTTAAAAAATGGCTGGAATAGCATGGTATCAGAAAAAGGTGGGTCTTTCTACATCTGTCTTAACAGTACATGCAGATTGTGATTAGAAAGTGGTTAAAGGTTGTCTAATGATCTTGTGTCAAAGATTGGAGCATATGATCAGCAGATTTGGGAAAAATCACTAGAGCAGAATGAGCTCAAGGTAATGTGGCCGTTTTTGTTTGCAACATAGATGCGGTTCATGAATATTGTGTAAAATGTATGCAATCAGACTTGCACAACTCCTTCCTTTTGAACAGGGCTTTGGAAGTAAACCTAAGAAAACTGGCCATATCAAGCCAGACCTCATTGATGTTGACCTAGTGAGAGGTGAATCACCATCAAGTTTAACATCTCAATCTATATTTGTCATTGTTATAGGGTGTCAGATAATATAAGAACTCATACACACACTGTAAAACAGGTGGTGCAAGTTGCAAGAAATTTACTGTAAAAACATAACATTGTTTCAGGCGTTACAGGATGACATTTTGATGCTTGTATTGTTTACAGTTTATAACCAGATATTATGATGTAAAGATAATCAAATGTAATGTTTAGCTAACTAATAGAATATTAATGTCAATTAATACATTTTCCATAAATTATTTTACATGTATTCATTTACTGTGAAATTACTCTGCCACAGTTTGGAGGTAGTGAGAATTTGGAAGAAATTTGTACTTTTATTATCAAATTGATCAAAACTGTCAGTAAAGATATTTATAATGTTATAAAAGATTTCTGTTTCAAATAAATCTTTTTTTCCTATCCAACAAAGTGTTTAGAAAAAAATATCACGGTTTCAACAAAGAAATATTAGGTGGCACAACTTTTTTCAACATTTATAATAATAATAAATGTTTATTGAGCACCAAATCATCATATTAGAATGATGTCTGAAGGATCATGTGACAATGAAGACTGGAGTGATGATGCTGAAAATTAAGCTTTGCTGTCACAGGAATAAATGACTTTTTAAAGTATATTCAAATAGAATTTTAAATTGTAATAATACTACACAATTTTTCTGTAGTTATGATAACTATAATAAATGCAACCTTAGTGAGCATAAGAGACGCCTTTCAAAAACATAAAAAAATCGTACCAACTTTTGAATTTTAAAGAAATGTCTCTGTATAGATTACGAGAACTAACAGGTCAATAAAAAGTAGTGTTTTACTTTTACATTGTTGCATTCTTTTTCTACTAAAATTGCTTCTGTTTTTATAGTATGATGCCCTTTTTGAACTAGTGTCTTCACAACTGCAGGTTCCACATTTAGCAAGGCCAAACCAGAGAGCCCTTGGACCGCTCTGACTCGTAAAGGCTTGGTCAGGGTCCTCTTCTTTCCTTTCTTTTTTCAGTGGTGGATCCAAGTCACGTCTAAATGCATCTCCACCCTCATCTTTGTTTTGTATTTCCTTCAAGGTATGCAGTTTTTCTTCTTTTCAGCAAAACGGTTTTGTTTAGCTTAGTTTCGTTAGTCATTCTTTGGATGCTTCAGATTTCGTTGAAAGATAATATATGTGTGTGTGTTTTGTGATTAATACATTCTAAGTCAATTGGAAATGAAGCAAACTTAAAGTTCTCCATATGATATCATGATCTGATGGATTTGTGTTCATTGCAGTGGCAGGAGCTGTGTTGTATTTTGAGGTACCAGCAGCCTGTGCCAGTGAGGTCGTGGGTCCATTGTGTCTCATGCTGTTGTTGGGTACAGTACATTGCCAAATAGTATCCACAGAATCCTCCAGAAGCCCGGACAACAGCCCTGTCCCCAGCCGGACAGCCAGCCCTGTTCGCAGGAAAAGGTTAAGCTGCTTCTCTGTTAGATTTGTGAGAGACTGACTCAGAGCCATAAAGGACCAAGTGTTTTTTTGTGTGTGTGTTTTTTTTACCCTCCAATCAAGTGGCCAATACATCTAGTCTTCCGCAAGGCTGGCAGTTTAATCAGCAGTGCCAGTTGTTTAGCTGACACTAGTGAGTCGATGACAAATAAGAGTGTTCACAATAAAGAGAAAGAAAAATATAGTTTAAAACGCGTGCCAAGTTCTTAGAAATGTACTCGTTGTATTCATGTGGATTTTATGTGGTTTTGGAAAACTTTATATCATTTTCAAGTTTAAAATCATTTTCAAGTTTATATTTAATTGTTTTAATTAAATATTGTGGTGTAATAATCATGTAACAAGCAACACTTTTCTTACAGCTTCAAGTCTTTATTTAAAAAAATATTATACATTTTAAATATATTTTTCAAGGTAAAAAAAAAAGTTATATTTTATAAATGCCAAGAATTATTTATTCATAAATATGATTTGTTTTGAATTCTTATAGAGTTGCACCAATTGAAATTTTACAACCTGACCTAACCTTTTGACCCTGACACAGGGTTTGTTGAGCTACAAGACTTTGGCTTGCTTAAATAAACAGTGGAGCTGTTAAAAATGAAAATAATATAACATTAGGATACATTTTAACTAAACAATCACGTCACTGTTTTCAATTGTTGTTTTAAGAATTAAAGAAATTATATGCATTTTTTTTATTTCAAAAACTAAAAACATGCAGGTAATAGAAGTTCTCAAGTCATTGTATGAATAGATCATATTTTAAATTTATTTTTGAATACATTTATTTAACATAGTTTTAAAACCATGTTAAATAGATTTGCTCCAAATTTGATAAATTATATTACTAATACAATATATTATAAAACAGATAGGTCCTGGCTTCTGTTTGGTCAATAATGCATTCTTTTGATCTAATTCCTATTCCTATTATTCCTAATAATCCCATTTTGGTTGTTTATTCATAGACACAGGAAGAGTAGAAAAGCAAAGAGGTCTGAGGATGAGGGCAGCAAAGTGGGAGGGATAGTAGAACTCAAACCCTGGCAACTTAAAGACGACAACCGGCTTTACAGATCAGAGAAAAAACTGGTAAAACACTTTCCTTTAAACTGCACTTCAGAGAGTCGTGAACATTTCTGTTTGTGTTGACTGAGACCCAGTGGGATTTGCAGGACTCCCTGAGGAGGCCTCCACGTGGGGCTTCTGAAGATCTCTCCAGTGAGGAAGAGGAGGCAGATGAAGCAGAGCTGCAAAAAGAGAAACTCTTCTCATCAGCACCGCCAAAATATGCCAGAGCGCTCCGGAATAGACTTCACAAAGTGCCCATTTCGTCGCCACAGACTCAGGTTAGTATCCGACTAAAACCAAAGGCAAAGAACATTAAAGTAGTTCCGAATATCCATTACCGTTGTGTGATTGCATACAGGGAGACAGTAATGGAATGCCAAAAGACACCCCAGCTTTGCCACGTGAAGTTGAGCTTCTGCGGCCTTCAGAGGGTTCGCGTCCAGCCTCTGACACAGATGATATGTTATGGGAGGAGCTTCTACATGATCCTGACTCCGCCTCCACAGGAAGCAATGACAGTGGGGAGGAGGAGCATCACAGTCATAGCCACTCCCTCCCTCTGCCCACCATCACCCTGACTAGTGATGAGGATGAGGCCTTACCACAGGTGAGCTACAGTGTTACGGTAATAAGCTTAAAGGGTTAGTTCACCCATAAATGAAGTTTCGGTCATTAATTACTCACCCTCATGTCGTTCCAAAACCGTAAGACTTTTTTTCATCTTCAAAACGCATCTTTGCATCAAAACGCATCTTCAACTCCAACACAAGTTAAGATTGCAGTGTGAACTGTTTCACTATGATACATTTTCGCACTGCAAAGTCTACGCTAGAAGTAACGTCAAACCAAAGAGGACCGCCACTACTTCCGTGAGCTTCACAACACATCTATGTCATGTGTCACGATATCCCTCTTGCGATCGCTCGTACGAAATTGCAGTTCACCAAACTTGAACTTTGGAGCACGCTGACATTTTAAACTTCTTCACATGAGCTTGCATTTCCTGCCTCCTCCATTCGCATGTGTATGTTATCCGCCCCTGTAGAATGCATAATTCATTTGTGTAGACAGGCAGCCAATCACAGACGAAACAATAATTACCTAATTAAATAATTTGTATAGATACTTTCGTACGTCTTTAATTTAAGTGTCTGTCAGAAGTCAATGTGATTAAAGTGTCGAACCACAACGGCAAATGCATTTAAGTTTCCATAGATTGATGAGCACAGTTTTAGTGCTCCTTGGATCCTGTGCTTATCCATATTATTAATAATAATGTTAACCCAGAGTTTATTAATGTACAGTGTGAAATTTGCAAATCTGACAGTCCATGAATAAATGTAAGTTTAACATTATCCTGGATTATGTTCATGTATGATATTGTTAATCCAGAGCTAAAAATGTAAAAATACTTTTTTCAAGGTAAAACTTTTTGCAGTCACAAAAAAAAGTCAAATTATCAGATACTTTAAGAAACTCATTAGGCTCTGACTGTGCAGAGCTCCTCTGTATAATATAATTTCCCTTTTTTCATCTTTGTTGATTGGACCGCATGACAATTGTTTTGAATATTAATAAACATTGAAACCTATAACAGAACAGAACAAATGCACCACCTTGACATTTTTAACTTGATAGCTCCCCAAAAAGCAATTATTATTATTTTTTATTTTTTTTATTAAAAACATGCTTATCAAAGAATACTATGGAAATCAGAACTGGCCTTAATTTCTTTATTAGGGTTAACAACCTTGACTCTTGAATTATATATTTTTTTTTATGGAATCTCCCTTTAGCACCAGTTTTCATGGCTGCAGGCTTGTCACCCATCTAAAGACCGCGTCAGTGCCATAATCTGGGAGCAAGGAGAGTGTAAGAAAGCTGACATGTCTGTGCTGGAGATCAGTGGTATCATTCTCACACGAGTAAAGTACTTCCTTACCCCTCTGTTTTGTTTTTTTATTTCTACTTTATTTTAGTTGCTTAAGTTTAAATTGCCTGGAAAGGGAAGAAAACTTTTGAATTGCTCTCTAAAAGTAAAATTGCATTCAAATTCAGTGTAAACACCTTCATGTAAGCCTTTAGAGATTTGCATTGATGTTTGCATTTGAATGACTTGATCAGAAGTAACAGTTGCTGTTAACTTGCGTGAAATGATTTGTGTTCCCAGGTGAAGGTGGTTGAGCAAGGGATGGGTTATCTGATCTTTGGCAGCTTGATCACGGCCTCACTGGCTCTTCTGCCCTACTGCTTCAGACTGGCACAGAAACTGGATGTTGCCAATCTCAATTCTGTTTCCTTCGAGGAACTTCCAGCAGTAGCTATCGGGCCACCTTGTGCCTTGTCTTATGCGTTCTTCATCATCACCACAGTGGAAAGAGTTTTCCTCTCTGGCTTCTTTTTCTTCATGATGTGTGTGGCTGAGAGGACATATAAACAGGTGAAGATGAAAATGTATGATTTTCAGTTTGTACGTTGTGCTCTGGAGGTTTTGCATTATCAATGTTGACATTTGAGGCCACCATTTGACTAAAATGCAAATTTCCGTTATGTTTCATTAAGTTCAGGTCTATATTCTAATGCATTTTTTACATTTCAAGTTATGTAAATAGACATTAGCTGATGTATTATGCATTAACTAATTTTAACAAATTGAACTTTATTGTAAAGTGTGCTGAGTCTTAGAACTGCACGATTTGGATAAATTGAGAATCACAATTTTTTGGTTTCAAATAGAGATCATGATTCTCTATCAATTCTGAACAGATAACGAAACAAAATAACATGTAATTCACTAGAGGTTCTGATAAAATGTTTATTGCTGCAGAGTATTTAAAAATGTTTTTTGTAATGAATTATTGAAAGAATGATTCAATGACTCATTGATAAATACGGCACTTGTTTCGTTACTGTTTGAATCAGTGTTTTTGAACGAATCTCTTGATTGAGTGATTCAACGACAAATACATTTTTAATATTGATTGTTGTCGCCACCTTGTTGCGACAAGTTACTTTTAAAAGTTCTGTGTTTATATGCGTACTAGATCTGCACGTTCCAGCCTGCTTTTGTCAAAGGTTAAATACACATAGGAGAATCATTGTTGAATCGAGATCGCAATATTTTAACAATCGTGCAGCTCTGGTGCATTTGTAAGTTTTTTTTTTTCATATACGCGACAGCATTGTCAAATCAATCCCATTCACACAGATCCGTGAAAATGGTGTATAATGCATGGTAGTTAGTTATAATGCCGGCCAATAGTTGTCGGTCACTTGGTAAATGAACACTGCACTCCTATAGACTAGTGTCACACTTTTCACAAATTCACATTTCACAAATTTTGTAGTTTGCACAAAGACTATAAAGGTATTGTATTCAAAAACTTGCACTTTGAAATCCATTTTTAAAAGTTTGCATATTCAGGCCCTCCAAGGCACAGCACAAAATGCATACGTTTTTTGTTTTTAGTTGAAAACTGCCACAAAATCTTTATAAAGACAGGATTTGTTTTTCATCCACAGCGCCTTTTATTTGCAAAACTTTTCAGCCATCTCACATCTGCACGCAAAGCCAAAAAATCAGAGATTCCTCACTTTCGGCTGAAGAAAGTACAGAATATCAAGATGTGGCTTTCACTTCGATCATTCCTGAAGGTATCCTCTTCCTAGTACAGTTTACATATGAAATATAATCAGTGTCATATCATGTACTGATATTAGCAGTCTTTTTTTTAATCATTAAAGAAGGAACTGATATTAACTATTTTTACATTACCTTCTAATTACTATCATATAATGTTCACAATGTTAATCTATTAATAAGAATTTATTAACACTTTTTAATGTTTATCAAATCTCAAAATTATTTTTGTTTTTATTAAGCACAGTGTAATGTTATTAATTAATGCCTAAATTCACATGTTTAAAGTGTTTACATTTTAATTTATTTAGACAAAATGCTATAGAATTTTAATTTCTGCCATTATTTGAAAATAATTGTTGTCTTTCACTTACGTTAATCCAACTTGCTTAACCAGTCTGTTTAATAAGTGACACAAATGACAGTTAATGACTGTTTCTCCTTGCAGTGACATTTGTGTTGT
Source organism: Rhodeus uyekii (assembly GCA_037043235.1). Lineage (NCBI taxonomy): Eukaryota > Metazoa > Chordata > Actinopteri > Cypriniformes > Acheilognathidae > Rhodeus > Rhodeus uyekii. Next base: position 2,743,932 of record JAWRVZ010000018.1, on the reverse strand, counting down.
TCTGTTTAAAGATATCTAGTTCACATTATATGAATATCCATTTAATAATTTCTTTGTTCTATTTAACAGAGACGAGGCCCTCAGCGCTCTGTTGATGTCATAGTATCATCAATTTTCCTCCTGGCTTTGTCTATTGCCTTCATTATCTGTGCCCAGGTAAGCTATTGTTCTACTCCATAACGTGTTTTGACACACCCTTTAAACATATTTTTTTAAGGGTTGCCATCAAAAAAAAAAAAAAAAAAAAAAAAAAAATCCTGATCCTTCTATATAGAGCTGTATGGTGTGACAAAAAAATAAAACTGGAAAAAAAGAAAGATTTTTTTTTTTTAATGTCTAACTAATCAACTTGAAAACGTAACTACAATATGATTCACGTAATTTTCTCTTAATTAACCATCTGGTAAAAAAAAAAGTTATATTCCAAGTGCACCACACCTGAAATACTTATTTGTTAAGTATCTGAAGAAAATATGCAGAAAATATTGAAAAAATTAGTATCTTAAACACTTATGCTTGTTTAACAACAACAAATAACAAACAACAACAACAACAAATGCTTAATATTTATTTGCAAAAAATGAATTGCAGTTATGATTAACAGTAAATGCTTTGTAAAAACAGAAAATAACAGCACCTTTTATCCTGTCACAATCATGCAAACATGAAATAACAAAGATACAGAAGTAGTTCTTTACAGGTTTTTGCATTCCATGCACTATTTTTCCTGTTGTTTGTATGTTTGGTGGAAGTGTTTTGGCTGTTACACTTGTGTCTTGAAAGTAATAGTCGTTACGAAGAGTTTAATTTATTGAAAAAATATGAAATATGTGGCAAATATGAATCACCCAGCCTACTTCTAGACTTAAATGCATGAATGTTTTGCTAATCATTATTATATATTTGGGTCTTTACTGACCCAAATCTATATCTAATGCATTTGGCTCTTTAAATGCTGCAACAGTAAACTTAAGAATTACAAAAGAATAAAAAATATTATTATTTCAATTCAATTGGAGCAGATACTTTTTACCATCGTCAGTGTCACCGTCAGAGCTAATTTCCCCAGTCCATTCAGGTCATATTCACATTCTCAACCATATTCTCACAACTATTGTTTTGAATGTCTTCAAAATCAATATTTTGATCGCTTTCAGATTCTTCACCAAATCCACTATCAAGTAACAGGGATATTAAATATTTGCGCACATTACTTGCTCTGCAATAAGTTGCTGGGCCATTGCAAGTTTTGCTGATGATATTTGTGCATTATTTTTGTTTTATGCCTGCAGTTATTATGAGTGTAACATTATTATGAGTGTAACATTGTGTATCAGACATTGTCACTTTGAGGAATAAAGGTGAATTGCACTCGAGTTGTTGGAGATTAAATGGTTGTTGCACCGAAAAGAAATGCATCTAGTTGACTAAAAAGCTAACTGTCAGTAAAGAAACAAAGATGAGAATAGAACATAGATACAACTGAAATAAACAGTACTTTAAGTTGGTCAGATCGGTTTCAGTAGAACAGTAGTACAGTAGAACCCCGACTTACGAAATTAATCCATTCCGAGGTTGGCTTCGTAAGTCGATCTTTTCGTATGTCGGTCAGGCTTTTACATGTTAATTGCCTAATCCGTTCCAAACATTACAAAAACACCACATTTAGCATGGGATGAAGCGCAGCCCAGCTCCTTACTTCTCAATTATCTTCCTTTTCAACGTAATGTAAAGCATCCTCTTCTTCATTTTGACTTCAGCAACAATTTTCACATCCATGGTGAGTGAATAGAAAAAAGTTTAACTAGGCACAATGCTGACCAATAGGAGAGCAGGTTTGTAAAAAGTGTTCCCCTTCTTACATGGACAATTCCAGCCATCCCTGTCATTCAGTGCGAAATGGACTATTCCAAAACTTTCCATCTGAGAGAGCTGACGGATGATTTAGGTAAAAGAGATCGGCTGAAGATTGTATATAGTTTATTCAGTGAAATACAGGGAATGCCAATCGTTGAAGTTTTATCGATCATGCGTAACCACACATCTATGCACCTTTAATAAATACCAGTTTTGGATTATTCCCTGAGTGAGACATCATTGTTCTGACCGGACAAACTGTAGCCTTCATCCAACCCGAACCAAAATCAGCGCGAATTTCAAAACAAAACTCGGAAATGTTTTATCGTATGTTGAATTTTTCGTACGTAGAGCGTTTTGTAAGTTGGGGTTCTACTGTATTCAGGTAAGAATGTGTAATTTTCTGTAGGTTCTACTTACAGAAATTGAATAAAGTAATCAAATGTAAATGTCTTTCTTGTATAAACACTTATTAAAGCTACTAAAGTTACTTAGTCAAGAGCAGCCAGTAACTTTTTCCTTATCTTTTGTTGTTTGAATTCACATTAAGGACTAGGTTACTGTTACTTTAAGATCTAACGCACTGATCCAAATATGATTTTTTTTCTGCACACAGAAAACTGTCCCAAATTAAGTTCTCTTTTGCGTCTTCTTGCACTTAAATAGTTTAAAATCTGAATTTTGCATAACTTGTTCAAATGGATGATAAACGATTTGGCAGATTTTGTCAACGAGCCCTGTATTGTAATTTTTTACCATGTGTTTTTATTGAATAATATCGGATAACTATCTGTTTTGTTAAAACAGTTCCATTAACACTGGGCCATATTAATGCGTCTCCACAAAGAGAATATAAATCCGATCTACAATTCGCGCTATTTGCAAATTTAACGAATTTCACGTACAACTAAAGCAACAGATATGAGATGCATTTTATTTATCATCAGCGAATTTCAAGATCAAAGACCGCAATAGGAGAGAGAGCGCCATCAGCACTGGTAAGATAATTTAGTCTCACTACTTTAATGAAGATGATTGTGTGTTGACCCTCTGCGACGGTCAGTTTCATTTGTGTCAGTTTGCGTGTTGCCTTGCTGAAGAGATACTTCCTCATCTGGAACGATTTACACTTTGTTTGTTACGCCAGTTTAAACTTGTCCATGAGGGGCTGCCGCATTACTTTTGTTGTTTGTTTATTTTGTAATTAAAGACATTAAACGTTCGCCGGTTCCCGTCTCCTCCTTCCCCGAACTTTACACTGTGCAACAACGATGAACAGATTGAATTTAGGCTTTTATTCCCATGTAAACATTGATCAGCGTACGCAAACAGAAGTTTAATCAGACCTGCTTCACACATGAGAACAAACTTTTTGTGAAAGTTCAAATGTGCTGCATAACACATGAGAATGAACCTCATTGGTTCTCACACGTCAAGCAAGCACACTTGAGCTTCCATTTACCATATTAGATGTGTGCGTTGATAATTGTTGATGTGCTGTTATTGTTAACTAAAACTATCAAAAAAGGTGAAATCACTGCACTCTACTAACTCTGGAAATTGCAGTATTGTCAAAAATTGCAGTAACAAAAAAGAGAAAGAGCTACACTTCTTAACTTAAACTATTAAAACTCATTTCATTTTAGTTCATTAAAATAAAGCTGAAATAAAATATATTTCAAGACAAAAATAACAAAAAACTATTAAAATTGCTAAAACTAAATAAGAGATAAAGTAAATTAAAGCTAAATAGTAATATTTACAAAATAATAAAATGACAAAAGCACGTAACAAAATTACTAAAACTTAAAATAAAAAAATGACTAATTGTGTATGTGTGTGTCATAAAGTCATGTTCAGAGACAATTGAATTGATGTCAGGTGGGTTTAGTATCATATGACTGTGCTTGTTAAATCTAGTTACGGTAAATTCACAGTTTGAAGATCTGAATGTCTAATATAGCGAAGGAAACTGGACGATAACACTTGTTGTGTTTCAGCTTTTGCACAGTCATCACACATTTCTGGACTCTGAGACCAACTGGGAGCTGATGGTCTGGTGTGCAGCTCTCACGGTTTTCCTCCTACGCCTCGCAACCCTCGGAGCAGAGACCAACCGAAAATATAGCAACGCTTCTGTGCTTCTGACTGAACAGGTGAGATAAAAATCGCAGCCGCACAGAACAAAGAGGCAGTATTCTTCAGAAACAAGGGATCCATTCACACACGCGCACTACGCAGGCACAATGGCATCAACGTTGCTTACAGCTGAGCTGTGTGTTTGCCTTTACATTTTCTATTTCAGATAAACTTGTACCTTAAGATGGAGAAGAAACCAAACAAAAAGGACCAACTGAACATAGTGAACAACGTACTGAGGCTGGCCACGAAATTGTTAAAAGTAAGATAATTTAATCCGTTAGAAATGCATTGAGAGCAATAATGCTTGTTTTGCTTTGCATTGACCATAATTTGCTGCTTTCAGGAATTGGACACTCCATTTCGTCTGCTGGGTCTGACGGTGAATCCGCTCATTTACAATATCACAAGAGTGGTCATCCTGTCTGCCATCTCCGCTGCTGTCAGCGATTTACTAGGGTTCAACATCCGGGTAAGGGGAACATTTGCACTTTAAGTACAGTGGTTATCTGCACCTGTTTCCTGGGTCTGTTTTATTGTCCTGCTGAAATGCAGATGTCTGTAATTATTGATCTTGATGATCTGTTTTTTATGACTTAAGTCATAAGTGCAGTTGTACTACTTCCTGTTATCAGGACGAGAAGGAGTTGCTCACTCTTTATTGTATTTGACTTTTATCATACCAGTGTTTAAGGAGTACAGAATATACAAGCAATCTTTTATAAATAGGTGTAACATTGTCTGTCATATGTTTGTTTTGTGTTTTTAACAGCTCTGGAAGATTAAACCTTGATGTGATGCCTATACACTGTCAGCGTCTTAACACTGGGGCCAGAGAGACTCTTATCTGTGCTTGTGCACAACCTACTAGATGACCAAGTGATCTATTAAAAACTGTGCAAATCTACTGACCAAACTTATGCATTTCCTCCATACTCTGTGCCTTCGGCCAGACCGAGCAAACCTGTGTTCAGCTCAACTGTGTTGTTGAGTTTTATCATCATTTAGCACAACCAGACTGCAGTGGCTTTTCTTAATGCACTTGTTTATTGTAACTACTCAACAGCTTGCTGTTGTATTCCAACCAGTGCTCGTTGTTACTTGTGTATGTATCCTCTGCAAGTGTATTATCTCTCTGGAAGCAACCACTTTAATCAGAACCACTATGTGCCTTGTGGATAATTGCATATAACAGTACTTTTAGATAAGCTATTTATGAGACATGGAATTGTCAACTGAATGTGAATGGGCAATTAAATGAAAGTCTTAAGGGTACTGAAAATCGTGCACACCAATGCTCTTTGAAGAAGCACTTTTTACTGGCATTGAATTAAAATAAACAAACCTTTCTCTGAGAGTCTTCCGTAATCATCAATCCTTGTCCAAATATTTGAGTTTGGGTAGCCCATGTAAAACTTTAATACTGTTGAATTACAATGTAGTGTTTCTTACGGCTCAGAAAAAAGGACCCCTCCAAAATGTTCAAAATAATAGCAGTACAATGTAACTAACCAGAATAATCCAGGTTTTTTGTATTTTTTATTTTATACGTGGCAAACACAATACCAGTAGGTGCAGTAGATTCTCAGAAAACAAACAAGACCCAGCATTCATGATCTGCTCGCTCTTAAGGCTGTGCAATTGGACAATTAGTTGAAAGGGGTGTGTTCAAAAAATAGCAGTGTGGCATTCAATCACTGTGGTCATCAATTTTGTGAAAAAACCGGTGTGAATCAGGTGGCCCCTATTTAAGGATGAAGCCAGCACTTGTTGAACATGCATTTGAAAGCCTGAGGAAAATGGGTCGTTCAAGACATTGTTCAGAAGAACACCATAATTTGATTAAAATGTTGGTTGGTGACGGGAAAACCTATAAAGAGGTGCAAAAAATGATAGGCTGTTCAGCTAAAATGATCTTCAATGCCTTAAAATGGAGAGCAAAACCAGAGAGACGACCATCAAAATGGATCAAAGAATAACCAGAATGGCAAAGGCTCAGCCAATGATCACCTCCAGGATGATCAAAGACAGTCTGGAGTTACCTGTAATTACTGTGACAGAAGACGTCTGTGTGAAGCTAATCTATTTACAAGAATCCCCCGCAAAGTCCCTCTGTTAAAAAAAGGCATATGCTGAAAAGGTTACAATTTGCAAAAGAACACATCAACTGGCCTAAAGAGAAATGGAGGAACATTTTGTGGACTGATGAGAGTAGAATTGTTCTTTTTGGGTCCAAGGGCCTTAGACAGTTTGTGAGGCGACCCCCAAACTCTGAATTCAAGCCACAGTACGCAGTGAAGACAGTGAAGGACGGTGGTGCAAGCATCATGATATGGGCATGTTTCTCCTACTGTGGTGTTGGGCCAATTTATCGTATACCAGGGATCATGGATCAGTTTGCATATGTCAAAATACTTGAAGAGGTCATGCCCTTGAAATGGTCGTTTCAACAAGACAATGACCCCAAACAAAATAGTAAACGAGCAAAGTCTTGATTCCAAACCAACAAAATTAATGTTATGGAGTGGCCAGCCCAATCCCCGGACCTTAGTCCAATTGAGAACTTGTGGGGTGATATCAAAAATGCTGTTTCTGAAGCAAAACCAAGAAATGTAAATGAATGTTGTTAAAGAATCATGGAGTGGAATAACAGCTGAGAGGTGCCACAAGTTGGTTGACTCCATGCCACACTGATGTGAAGCAGTTTTTAAAACAACTGGTCATACAAATAAATATTGGTTTAAGGATCCACAGGGTTGCTAAATCCTAGAAACAAAAACGTTTGTATAAAATAGTTGAGTTTGTACAGTCAACAGCAGACACTGCTATTTTTTTTAACACACCCCTTTCAACTAACTGCCCAATTGCACAGTCTTAAGAGCAAGCAGATCATGAATGCTGGGTCTTGTTTGTTTTCTGAGAATCTACTGCACCTACTGGTAACTTGTTTGCCACGTACCAATAAAAAATATACCAAAAACCTGGATTATTCTGGTTAGTTGCATTGTACTGCTATTATTTTGAACAATACTGTAGATACATAAATATATAAATATATGTGTGTATATATATATATATATATTTATATATATATATATACACACACACACACAGTAATACCTCGGTTTACGAGCGACACACATATAAAATACATAAAAGGAAAAATGTTGATTCGTTATACTTTTTATAGTGCAATTATTGTCAAGCGTTATATATTCTGTATTTGTTTTGTGAACGAATCTTAAATTAAATTAACCATTTATAAATATGCAAATGAATATGCAAATTACGAATGGGCGTTATTGAAACTTTTTATTACTATTGTTAATATTAATTTAGGCTGTCTTTATCTTTATAAAAGCCACTTATGACGTTATAACAACACAGAACAAATGTGTCCACCAATGGTGAAAAAGGGGGAGGGGGGGGGCGTTCAAAATAGACGACTCAAAGATTCTAACTCCCCATCACTGACTAGCACGGTGTAGTGTTAGGTGAAAAGTAAACTGAACTAAACGGCTGGACGTGTCGTTATCCTTTTACGGGTATTACGGTAAGTAAACGGTGACGTAGAGACGCACCTTCACTCACGCGCTTGGCGCCGGTTTCCATGGAAGGTTATGAAGTGCAAAAGCGGCTGAGGCCACGACACCCTTGCGCAAAGACATTGAACTTGCCGGTCGGACCGGCGGATATATAATAAAATACGGACCCCCGAGGTTGAAGGGGTGACGATTAAGAAGCAGTAAGGTCTCGTTAATAGTCAGTGCTTTAATGTTTTGATTCTATGTAATGTAACAGAGTTGCGGGTTAGACCATCAGTGACTGACAGTTGACGGTTATGACGTAACATGGTGTCCAATGCAGTCTCTTTTCTGTTGACGTAGCGCGGTATTTGTTGTTACTGCGCTGAGAATATGACTGAGGACATGGATAAAAGACGCATGTCATAATACAGCATAATTTTATAGTGGAAATGTTTTACACTTTAATTTATGGCTTTTAAGAAACCCATAAGGTCGTTTACACTGACGTAGGCTGCATATAGCGTCTTTATTTCGCATTTTCTCCTCCTCTCTATCTGCAGGTGCGCTGTGTTTTTTCTAGCAGGAAGAATAAGTGTGTGATTATGTCTGCGTGGCTGCAGCAGGAGTCTGGTCCAACCAGTTCTGCTGAAGCCAAGAAATCAGAGCCCAGAGGCCAAGAGAAGAAGTGCTGTAAGTACAGCATGCTTTGACATTCACTAGATGTTGTTTTGAATCCCGGTTTAAACCAGCCTAAGGTGGTCAGATGGTTAGACTGGTCTATTTTAGTGGGGTTTGAGGTACTTTTCAGCTGATGAGAATGCTTCCCACATAACAGTTTTGTCCCAAGCCCAGTACATTTAAACGACGGTGTGAATCATATCACAGTTGCCCTTATAGTGTCAGCTGTCACTGAGGCTGCAGAACAGAAGTTCACTGCCAGTCTAGATTAGAAATATACCTGCTGTGCTTCCCTTTATTTATAAATGCATTGTCTCATCAGCTGGTTTCAAATTGCAGATCGAGGTACAGGCACATTTGTTTAGCCCTATCCCCAGTCATTACCAAACTACTGGCATGAGTTAATGCCTAATGTTTTAATTATTAAACAAAAAATCCAGGTATTTAATGTGCATGTGATCCTTTGAAAGAAAAAAAACTGAATAATAGAAACATTTCTGTATAATAAATGTCTAGATAGAAATGTAATGCTCCACATCATTAAAAAAGGACACATTAAAATGTTACAAAAGATTTCTGTTTCAAATAATTGCTGTTCTTTTGAATTTTCTATTCAAATTAAATCTGTAACAGTTTCCACACACACATATTAAAGATCTTAACTGTTTTCAACATTCAACATGATTATAAAAAAAAAAAAAATTGAGCATCAAATCATCATATTAGAATGATTTGTGAAGGATCGCGTGACACTGAAGTAATGAGTAATGATGCTGAAAATTCAGTTTTGCAATCACTAACATGAGTTACATTTTAAAATGCATTGATAAAGAAAATAATATAATCATATTTTACAATATTATTGTTTTTACTATATATTTAATAATTTAAAAAACAGCCTTGGTGACCATAAAAAAGATCTTTACGACCTTTGATGCAAGGAGTCAAAAGTCACAGAGTTTCAGGTCCTATTTTGTATTGTAGCTGTGGAAAGTACCATAAACCATAAAAGTTCAAACATAAACTCATACATTATAACACGCATCAGGCATAAAGTAATTGTGTTGTTTGATTCTATGTAATTTTTGGTGCAGATGCTGTTGGTGTTGGTATGTGAAATTTTAGTATTTTATATTTAGCAGATTATAATTGACAGTACTGGAGACGGTAACTTCCTCTAGCTCATGATGCGCTGTTGACACTGTCTGTCTCTTTTTCGTTTTTTGTCTGACCACAGCATGGGCGTCTTACATGACAAACTCCCCCACGTTAATTGTCATGATCGGCCTCCCTGCCAGAGGCAAGACATACATGTCGAAGAAACTCACACGCTACCTCAACTGGATAGGAGTTCCCACAAAGGGTGAGTGGGCAGCTGGATTTAGACAGTTGCAACATATCAAATGACACTATATATATAAAAATATCATCTGTCTCCAATTTTAAATGCTCCATTTAGCTCTCAGCTGATCATATCTATCAATAGTCTATCAAGATTTTAAATTTGAACTTGCATTGGCAACCAGAGCTTTTATGCTTTTTTTAAACGTTCTTTAGTGTGAGTGTAATGTTTGAGTGCATGAAAAAGATCTCTCTATATCAGCAAGCACTGTTTCTGAGTTTTGAGTTTTCTTCTGGGAATGTACACAGAATATTCCTCATTTAAATCATTTCATAAAAAGAAAAGGGTGAGGCCTGGTTGAGTTATATTACGGTAGTAGTATGTTGCCGCCATGTCCACGTTGTTAGTGCTTACACCGAGCTGAATCTCGCTGTTATGTTAACAGTGCTTTTTTTGTAGGAAGACTTCATAGAGACAGGAAATGAACAGTGTTGATGACAGACTAGGAAAAGAGGTGCTGCAAAAAAGTAAAATATAAAAAATGTGTTGTTTGAACATTCAGTCATGAAGACCGTTTCTAGTAGACCCCCTTACTACCCAAAAAACCTATGAGTTTGTAAAAAGTGCATTATATGGCCTCTTTCAACTCAGAGTTTTAATCTCTGTAACTGAAGTCAGAAGTCATTTGAATTGACCGTTTCATCTTTACATACAGAGTGATTCATGCGTTACAGTTGTGCAAAAAACAATCAAGAATGTGACAATGTAGAGATTAGCCATCATATATTGTTTATTGGTTTATTGTGCAGTGTTTAACCTTGGTGTGTACCGGAGGGAAGCAGTTAAAGCATACAAGTCATATGATTTCTTCAGACATGACAACGAGGAAGCCATGAAGATACGGAAGTAGGATTATATCTTTTGTGTGTGATTTTCTCCAACAATTAAAGTTCTATCATTATATATTCACCCTCATGTTCTTCCAAACCTGTATGACTTTCTTTCTTCTGTCGAACATGAAAAGGGAAGTTTACTTTCATACAATGTCCTGTGTAGAAAAGTTTTTTTTATTGGGTTAATAGTGTATATGTAATAATCATGTATATATTTTCAGTAAACCAAGAAACTAATCTGACTAAAGTACCGGTAAGCCAGTTAGACTAATGTGATGGCAGAAGACCTAGAATATATTTTTAATTTCCTGAAGGGTACATCATTGCATTTTTGACAGGACAGTTTGTGTTTTTCCTGAGAACTGTTGCATTTTTCCATTTCCAACAAATCATAATGGCTATATTTGTATCCAAAATAGACAGTGTGCCTTGGTGGCCCTGCAAGATGTCAAAACCTATTTTAATGAGGAAGGTGGACAAATAGCAGTAAGGTTTTACCTATTTCTCTGTTTATGTCAATTATTTTAATGTGGTGTGGAGAGTTGAAGAATATTAATAAGATTTAGGATTTTTTAAAGTATTCAACTAATATATAGATAATCATGTTACATTGAAATCAATCTGTTTTTTTTCTCCTTTAAGGTATTCGATGCCACAAACACCACTCGGGAGAGACGGGATCTCATATTAAATTTTGCTCAAGAGAACGCATACAAGGTAGCCCCATGTGCAATTTAAACATTCATAAGATGAGTTGTCTTTGTGTAGAAGTGATGTGTAATTATCATTATCGTTTACCTTTGCAGGTGTTTTTTGTGGAGTCAGTATGTGATGATCCAGAGGTTATTGCTGCTAACATCCTAGTATGTTGTGATGTTTGGTTTGCATTTAAACTTATGATATAATAAGTGCAGGAACATAGCAGTATTATTGTTCTTTATCTTCCCAAGAGTTTTATCTTATGTGCCTTTTGTGTCTTCAGGAAGTTAAGGTTTCAAGTCCAGATTATCCAGAAAGACACAGAGAGAGAGTCATGGATGATTTCCTGAAACGCATTGAATGTTATAAAGTCACTTACCAGCCACTTGATCCTGATGAATATGACACGTAAGAATGCTTCGAAAATAGACACAATGGTGTTAATCTCCCTGAAAAAGTGACATAGACAGTTTTAAGAACAGACACAAACACTTGTTGCTTTTCCCTCGCGGAAAGATTTATTGCCTGTTTATAAATCTCCATGCTCACCCATCCCCTACTGGAGTCTTTCGGTACTGCATCATGAACAGATTACATCCGCTTATTAGTTATACCTGTTACAATGGCATATCATAATGTACATATGTTTTCTTTGTTACCATTACCATATCTGAATTTCAGCTCCTCAGCACTTGCACATACAGTGATATGGTTTTACCGTATCAATATGAGCTTGTGTCATCATCCTTTGAAAGTGCATGCAAAGTTGATTTACTTTTGCAGTGCAGAAATGTTGACATGTTGACAACACAAACCAAACTCATCCATGTCTCCGCTAAGTCAAAGTACACACTGTTTGCAGGCATCCAATGAAGACCTTATGCAAATTTGTCACAAAGCTACATAGGTTTGTGCAGGAAGTAAGGCTGGAGTTACTGCTGACTCATTTCAGGAAGTTGAGAAACGATTCTTTTGTTTGGGAGACAATAACTTAATTTATCATGCACTTTGATCTTTGAAACTTTGTAGACCTTTTATATTCACAAACAGCTGTAATATACACTACATGAATGGTAATATACAAAAACAGTATAATAGGGGCACTTTAAATTTTAAGATTTTTTCTTCCCAGAGACCTGTCCTTCATCAAGGTGATGAACGTGGGCCGTCGGTTCCTGGTAAACCGTGTTCAGGACTACATTCAGAGCAAGATTGTCTACTACCTCATGAACATCCATGTACACTCGCACTCCATCTACCTCTGCAGGCACGGAGAAAGCGAGCACAATGTCCAGGGCCGCATCGGAGGGGACTCTGAACTCTCCCCCGGAGGAAGACAAGTCTGAACTCATTTATTGCTATCTTTATAGTGATTAGTCCTCAGAAGATACTTGACTTTCTCTCTCCTTTGCGTGTAGTTTGCGAGTGCCCTGCGTGGGTTCGTTAAGGAACATAAGCTGTCCGACTTGAAGGTTTGGACCAGCCAGTTAAGGAGAACCATCCAGACGGCTGAGGAGCTGGGAGTTCCCTATGAACAGTGGAAAATCCTCAACGAGATAGATGCCGTTAGTATACCCAGATTACATGCAGTTTATATGGATTGCATGTTTATTCATCAGCAATTTTTGCTCTGAAACAGGGTGTATGTGAGGAGATGACATATGAAATGATCCAGAACACATTCCCAGAAGAGTTTGCTTTAAGGGATCAGGACAAGTACCACTACAGATATCCAGGAGGAGAGGTACGGCATGTAATGAACCTCTCACTTTGTTACAGTTCTTTAGAGTTCTCACTCTCTGTAGGTTTGTTGGTATATCTTGATATCTGGGTTCTTGTGGGAAGGTCTGACCATTTCAAAAGGCTCTCTTTTCTTGTAGTCGTATATGGACCTAGTTCAACGACTGGAACCTGTGATTATGGAGCTTGAGAGACAAGGCAATGTACTAGTCGTCTGCCATCAGGCGGTTATGCGCTGCCTACTAGCTTATTTCTTGGACAAGAGTGCAGGCAAGATGCATTTGCATTTTGAAAAGAACACGCATAACTGCCTAATTTTGCAACTTTATAAAATGTGTATATATACAAAGTTGTATTATTTATCTCACCATATATATATATATATATATATATATATACACACACACACACACACGCACATGGTTGTGTAAACAGTACGCACATGGTTGTATAAACACATGGTTAAATGTTTCAGATAATCAAACAAATTTAAATATTAGAGATAACACAGGAGGACTATGACCTGCAAGACTTGCAATGATAAATGGAACCAAAAAATCCTGAAGGAGAATGTCCAGCCATGTGTTTGTGACGTCAAGCTGAAACGAACTTGGGTTCTGCAGCAGGACAATGATCCAAAACACACCAGCAAATCCACCTCTGAATAGCCGAAGAAAAACAAAATGAAGACTTGCGAGAGGCCTAGTCAAAATCCTGACCTAAATCATAATGAGATGCTGTGGCATGACCTTAAAAACGGCAGTTCATGCTTGAAAACCGTCCAATATGGCTGAATTACAATAATTCTGCGAAGATAAGTGGGCCAGAATTCCTCCACAGCGCTGTAAAAGACTCATTGCAAGTTATCGCAAACGCTTGATTGCAGTTGTTGCTGCTAAGAGTGGCCCGACCAGTTATTAGGTTTAGGGGGCAATAACTTTTTCACACAGGACATGTAGGTTTGGATTTTGTTTTCCCTTCATAATACCAACCTTCATTTAAAAACTGTATTTTGTGTTTACTTGCATTATTTTTTACTAATATTTAAATTAGTTTGATGATCTGAAACGTTTATGTGTGACAAACATGCAAAAAAAAATGACAAATCAGGAAGGGGGCAAATACTTTTTCACTTTTTTGTGTGTGTGTGTGTGTGTGTGTGTGTGCATATAGATAGATAGATAACTGAGCAGAATATGCAACAGTGATCAGTACATCAACTGAAACCTATTTTATCTTTTGTCTCAGATGATCTCCCCTATTTGAAATGTCCCCTTCACACTGTCATGAAGCTCACTCCTGTTGCCTATGGTGTGTTGGACTGTTGTTTCCTCATTTTTGCAAACATACATATGGAAGTTCTTCTCACAGACAATTTTGGATGCTGTTTTAGGTTGCAAAGTGGAAATGTTTTATCTGAATGTGGAAGCAGTGAATACACATCGGGACCGACCACTGGTGAGTCCACATCTGTCTCAGTATGAAATATTAATGGAGGATATTAAATATTCATATAAAAATAATTAGTGCCACATTTATCTCAGATTTGAATTTTTCTTCAGTATTGATTTTGAAGTTTCACAACAAGCTGCATGTTTCTTACAGTACAGCTTTTGGTGTCTTATAGGCTTTTGATTGGGAATCACAGTTTCATCACTGCATGTTTGCCGTCTGTAGTGCTTGTTTGTTTTCTAGAGAACATTGGTTAAAGCAATTGTTTGGGTTCAATAAAACTTAAATTCTATCCAAAGCATCTGTTAATTTCCACAGGAAATAATTTTGCCTCATTTCAAACAAAAAAAAAGACAGTTTATGGGTACATTGCAGTGGGATAAATGTTAAATTGCTTACGGTACTTCAATATTTGAACTGTAAAACCGGTAATACAGTAACTTTCACATTCAGTGTGTACGGAGACCAGAAAGGCACTGTTTACATCAAGAACATTTATGAATTGGCTAATGTGTAACCAGACTTGCATTAAAACTTTTGTTACCCATCATGTATTTCAAATATCTGTAATTAAAACAAAATGTGTGTGCATGTGTGTGTGTGTAAGCATGCTTAGTGTGTATCAAGTATTATTGTTTAAGCCTCTCTTTTCTCTGTGTGCTTAGCATATTCTTTTCCGTGCATATTTTATAGTGCCAGACATTTTGGGTCGACATAAACCCTAACAGCATAATCGACATAAAGGTCTTAAAATGCTTGAACTCTGTTAATTGCTTCTTGTGGCTATATTTTATAATTCTTTATGTTAATAGACAAAAAGTTGAAAATAAATACAATAACATATGTTAGATGTAAAACTTAAAGTATAAGTGAAAATGAGAAATGTTTCCCCAGCAACTAACTGAAAACAAAATGCTACAATTAAAACGATAAAATAAAATGATAAAAGAACATGACAAAATTACTTGATCTAAAATCAAATTAAAAACTTAAAAAGCTCATTCAAAATATTGATAATATAATATTATATAAATAATACAAAAAGGACATCGCTGTAAATGTAATTTTTGTTATTTGTAACTGAATGATGGGTCAAAATTGTTTTCTGTGGCAACATTACATTACAATTTTACATTTATTCATTTGGCAGACGCTTTTATCCAAAGCAACTTATGTTAAATTCAAGAAACACATTGACATTCTAATCAGTTCTTGCTTTCCCTGGGGATCGAACCCATGACCTTGACGTTGCAAGCGCCATGCTCTACTGTTTTAGCTACAGGAATGCTATACAACCCATGTTAACTCATAACACTCTTTAAGCTATGCTCTCTGTTGTTTAATCAAACTGTCAGTCAAATGGTTTGATTAAAAATCTTCTTCCAGTTGTGCTCATTCACCTCATCAGAGTGAGGTTCCACCTGCCCCTCTATATGTTGTTGACTTATAAGACTATTTGTACAGTCGTGATATAGCCTACAGTTGTGTGTTCATCACGGTTATGATGTCTCAACAGCCTGTGGTTGTACTGTAACTGGGTTTGTGTTGTGAGTTATGCTTATCCATGTGTCCAACGCTCCATTGAACGACATTGTGCTTTAGGGATGTGTTCATCACTGCAGACATGTTTGATGTTTTAGAATATTATCCTGGAGTCATTTATCATACTTTTTAGTGTGTATATATCGATTAATGTGGATTGTCTTTGGGAGTACTTGGAGCTAGCATGTCACTTGATTGTTTTGTGGAGACTGATGTGTGCTAAAGATCAGCTATATGTGTAGACCAGCGGTGTCCGAACTCTGTCCCGGAGGGCTGCTGTCATGCGTCGCTCCAACTTGCCTCAACACACCTGCCTGGTATGCCTAGTGAGACCTTGAATAGCTGTTCAGGTGTGTTTAATTGGTGTTGGAGCGGAGCTCTTCAGGACAATGGCCCTCCAGGAGCAGGATTAGACACCCCTGGTGTAGGTGGTCTCTCTTTTTAACCCAGCCAGTCTCTCCCATCTCAAACCAGGGGACAGTCAGACGAGACTCTGCCCCTCTGCTGCTAAGGCGGAATAGTTACACCCCACTTTCAAGTCATGACCAGGTTAAGCGGCCCCGTCTCTACAGCGCTGGCAACCGGTCCTGGCTGCCCCTCGCCCCCTCCCCCACTACCCTGCACTTCCCTGACACGCCAGACGGGGCGCTGCTGCTCCAGCAAAGCCAAGTTAGTGTCAGACTGGAAAGCCGTTTAAATGGAGTCAGTGGACCGAGTGTTGTCCTGACACGAACCCATCCTCACCCTGGTGTTCTGAATCACCTGTGAATGTCACACCCAGTACTGTGTGTGCTGAACGCATAAAGGAATTTCACTTTGGCAGTCTCCTCTATTTTGTTTTTCATTTTTTTAAATAACCGCATGTTTTTAACTAAGTTTGAGCTTCTTTTTTGTTTTGCTGTATAGGTACATGCCAAAGTTCGCACAATATTCATAACTTATTCTGACAGTTCTAATTGGCATTATCCTTCTTATAGCAACAACATGTACAAATATAGTTGTTTTTCAACTTGATTCTTTCTATAAATAATTTCTCCTTAAGAAACTCAGTCAGTTGTTGGCAAATTATTGAATGTGCTTACAAAGAATAGTTCTCCCAAAAATGAAAAATGTCCTAATATTTTTCTTATATAATTACCTAATATTTCATAATTCGCCCTTGTTGTTCTAAACTTGTACGACTTTCTTTCTTCCGTGGAACATAAAATGTGAAATTTAGCTGCTCTTTTCCACACAATGAAAGTAAATGGCTACCCAAAAAAGACGAATAAGATGTAAGTCATTTTTAAATCATACAGTAGGCATACTCAAATTGCTCAACAAAGATTTGAATTTGGATTACAGAAACTTCCTCGACTTCTCAAATTCTATTTGCTTGTGAAATTACCAAAAAGACTTACTAAAAAGACAGTATTCTGACTCTGGTCACCGTTAGCTTTCATTGTATGGAACCAAGCAGTGTAACAAATTTTATGTCCTGCAGAAGAATGGGAGTCTAATGGGTTTGGGATGAGAGTGAGTAAATGATGGCAGAATTTTCATTTTCGGGTGAAACTTCTCTTCAAACTCATATTGTACTTCATTAATCAATATTCCTTGACCATGTTTTACTCTGAACATTCGAATTTGTCCTTGCGCTTCAGTTGTCTTCTCCATATTTGTCTCTCCTCTTTCCTCTTCATCCTTCTCTTTCTGTTCTCACAGTCTCGTGTGGTTGGCAGTCATCTGTGAGTAGTTTGTTTTTTGTGTGTTTATAACCCCATAGCATTTTTTAAAAAGTTGTTTCCGGTGTTTGGAGGTTTGGTGTGTGATCTCACAATCTTTGTCTACCAGCGTTCTTATAGCCTACATATTTGTTGTAAGATTTAATCACAATCATATTTTAATATGTGTGTTTTTTTAAGGCTTGAAATGTTCAGAAAGAAACAGAATCAGGTTTTCCAGTTGTCATGTGTTGTGAAGTGTTTGTAGAGAATTCTTGTTTACCTTTTCTAATGTTTTAACCTCTTCAGTTCTGTGAAACCCCGCAGACCCAGTATTGCATCATCATAATTATTTTTTAAAATCTGTTGTGGAGCACAAAACTAGACAATTATGTCATCTTTTTAAGCTTTCAAAGGATACCATATTTGTCTAGTTTTGTGCTCAACAACTGGTAGATTAAAAAAAAAACATTATGATGATGAAAAACTGGACCCTCCGATGGGTCCGCGGGGGTGTAGCAGTTTCACAGAGCTGAAGGATAATTTATTACACCATTAATTCACTGCAAGCATATTAATCCAGGTTAAACATATTGAGTTTTTTAGTCAAATTCACCTTTCAAATGGTAGTTTTATTAAGTGATCATTTAAAGTTCAAAGGAAGGTCATGCTGTAATTGTGTTTTAAATTGAAAATCTAAAGGGAAATTGAAAGTCGAACACAGTTAAATTGAAAATCTAATATACTTTCTGAAGACACTGGAAATATTTTTTATATATATTATAGAATCTATACTCCTTATATAGAAGTTTAACATTTTATCTTTTTTTTCTTTTTTGAGGACTCCTTGTGTGAAGGAATCAGCTTTGACTACCCAGACGAAGCTAATGACTGTTTCCGCTTCTGAGTGAAATGGAAGAATTTCCCAAATCCTGCATAATACTGAAACTTTGCTTATAGACTCCCAATCTCCTGCTTGCTTTATCAGATTTGGGACTATGTTTCCCATCAACCCCCTGCATGACAAATCACCACTGCTATGACAAATCATCATTTATCATCACTTTATATATATATTTGACCCACCCAAGAATAATTAATTTAAGATATGATGCCTTATTGAAGATTGAACAAATGAGATCCTCTCTATGGCCTGAATGTTCTCTGATAGCACTTGAACACAATGTGGGTTGTGCACATGATGATGACTTCTATACAGAGTCCGTGTTGCAACAATGTTGTTGCAATGAAGCATTTTCACAATCATAGCTATTACAACATCTTCATTTACTGTATATACCAAATAGTAAGTGATCAGAAAGTAGACATGCCTTATTCAGGGAATTAATGGAACAGATTTGATACAGATAGAGGAAAGGTTTGTATATTATAACAGATTGTGGCTTCAAGAAATATTTTTTTTTGTTTTGCACATTTTCTTAAGAATAATTGTACATAGTTAGCTAGATATTTTTCTAGAAATGTATTTGTCGCATTGTCGTAATGGCAAAGATTTGCAGGATGAAGTATGTAAAAGAAGTAATATTTTATAGGTCTGCTGACGACGCTAGTTTTTATTAAGGTTTTGAATGTAATGTATGCTCTTTAAGATGAACTGGAATCACTATCTTAACAAGTTGGTTTATATTTTCGTGCACGATTCTCAACAGCATGTCATCAACCAATGCCATTGTACTTTTCACGGTTGAATGTTTTAGGGGAAAATGTCATGAAACTGTTCACTACTACTTTTATTATGTTTTGTTTTTTTTACTTGTCATATTTTTCATTTAAAATGGTGACAAATTAATTGTTTACATATAATGTGTTCTGAATTAAGGTTTTAAATGCTGCATGCATAATAATTACCAAAAGAACATTAGCAAAATGCTGCAGAATTGGGTTCAAGATAGTTTAGAATGGTGTACAACATGCAACAATTTCACATCAACTTTTCAATTTCATGTCAACTACCCATAATCTTAAAATGTTGCCCAGGACAATACCATCAGAGCTTGTTTATGGTTGTTCAACCCTGCTGCATAAAACTAACAGTTTTCTCTATAGTCAAGGTGCAGTTAAGGTATCCAAGCATGCTTTAACCTTAGCTACTGCTGTGATCAAACAATACATATTGCACACAATATGACTTTCATCTGTTAGAAATGATGCTGTTACAAAGGTAATGCCACAGAATATCATCAAGTATAAAATATTCAGACCTTAGAAAGTTGCCTTTTCAAATGCATACAATTAAACAGCTCCTGTTATGTCAGACTTCAATTAATGTTCAAGTCTTTGTGTGTATGTGTATGTGTGTGTGTGTGTGCGTGCACGCGCATTATCATAGCCACAAGATGGCGCTAAAAGACTTTGTAGCCGTACACCAGCTTATGAAGTATACAAAAGGATTTGTTTAAGCAATTACATACTAGAAACTGATATATTGTACATTTTGTTGCAGCTAAAGTGGTTGTGGCCTGCAAATGCTTTGGTTATTAAGCACAACATCAAATACTTTATTTGGTACTTATTTAAATATTAAGAACAACATTTTCCGTTGAAACGTTCGTTTATGAAAATGAATTCCGCTAGAAGTTAAATATCTACACAACAAAAAAATGACGATTCCCAATGCAAGTTGCTTTGCTAAATGAACAGGTAAAGGTCTGGAAAGCTGTACTGACCAATCAAAAGCCAGGACTGGAACTTTTTATAGACTAATATTTTTATCATCACAGTTCTTGTAATGGAATGCTGTTCCATTATACTCAACTATTTGTTGTAAACGATCTGTCCTAAATAACATTTGTCATTGATATCCAGCCTGGCCATTGCTCTTCATCTATATCACAATAGTGTGACTGACAGAAATGAATGGTTGCACCTGGAACACACACACACTCACACTGTCCTCTTGGTGTTACATAACCCTGATAGAGATAGAGGAGAACCACAAGAGAAGTATTAACTTCTGAGTCATTGCAGGTGAAGGAAAGAAATGTCCAATCTCTGATTTATAAACTTGTGATTTACAAGTAAATGGGTGCAAACTATCCCTGTTGTTTTGTTAAGATGCTAAACGTGTTGTCTTTGAAATGTGGTGCGAAAACATCCTTTGACTCTCTTTAAAATGAATGTGTCCGTATCATTTCATGCATCAGTAAGAGCTGAAAAGTGCAGGTGCTTCACAAGAGAGTTAAAAAGCCCATGAAAACTGTTTGAGGTTTCACCTCAGCACAAGTGTCCCAGACTGACCACAATAGCGTGGTTGTCCAATCTAGGGATGATTACATAGATCAACTTTCTGCTATTTATTTTTCCTCTCTTTTCCCCCACTTGCTCTGCTTTCCTTCTGATTTGTTTTTCCAGTGCTATGTAAAGCTCCTGTTGTCTTTCAAATTCGTGGTTGTTGCAGACAGGTAATTATACACTGGTTCTTTGAGCACATTAGAATATTCTGTTTGTCTTTTGTGCGTAGTAGCTCTTTTCTGTCTCAACTACCCACTGAGAGTCCAACAGGACTGGTTTTGTTCAATGTGTCCTTTAGATCAGTGGTCGCCAACCCGTCGATCTCGATCGATTTGTCGACCTTTATCACCATACCGGAAGCTCCCGAAAATAAGAACGTTTCAGTTGCCAACTTAGCGAATCGTTCACGCACCGCACTCCGCAAGCCCCGACCACTGCACCAGCATAAGGTCTGAAAACGGATCTGAGGATTTCCGGTTAAACAGCAGTAAGAGAACCACTGGCTAGCATGTTGCACACCTCCAAGCATATTCCTCCCCAGGCCATTACTGACCCACTGCCAAACCGGTCATGCTGGATGATTTTACACGCAGCATAGCATTCCCCACGTCATCTCCAGACTCTTTCACGTCTGTCACATGCTCAGTGTGAACCTGCTCTCATCCGTGAAGAGAACAGAGCACCAATGACAGACTTGAAATCTGATGTTCTCTGGCAAATGCCAATCGAGCTGCACGATGCTGAGTTGAGAGCACAGGTCTCAATAGAGGACGTTGGGCCCTCATGAAGTCTGTTTCTGACAGTTTGGTCAGAAACATGCACCAGTTGCCTGCTGGAGGCCATTTCGGATACCAATCCTGCCGCTGAGTTGTCGCACATCAGCTCTCCTCATGTAACAATCTGTCTCCCAGTAGCTTGAAACTGTGCTGGGAGACACACCAAACCTCCTTGCAACGGCATTTATGGATGAGCAGGACAGCCTGTGCAACCTGATTGGGTTCCAGGTACTGTCTCATGCTACAGACCGTGACAAGGACTCTAACAAAACACAAAACTAAAGACAAATGAGTCAGGAAGAATAACGATTGTCTTCAGCAGGGGTCTCCAAACTTTTCAGCCCGAGGGCCGCATTAACTGTCAAACAGCAGTTCGGGGGCCGACTACACACTCGAGGTCCAAATAAAAAAGAATCAAAACATGATGTTGTTTTTAATTATTTATTTAATATTATTTTATTCAGTTATTAGGCCTACTTAATAACACATTGATACACTACACATGGACACCTGTATTAGTGGGAATGGTGAAATTGTTTCCTGGATGCCAAAATATCAGACATTTCTGGCTTTAGATTTGGTTTCCCTAACATCAACAGTGACCTGAGATTATCATCGGACAAGTTTGTTCTCAAATTGTTCTTCACATATTTTATTCTTGAAAATGTTTGTTCACACATTGATGCAAAAGTTTTGACATTAGGAATGTCTTCCTTACGCAAAAACGGGAGAAAAAAAACACCAGTCCTGCGGGCTAAATCACACATTTTATATGTTTATACATACCGGTAACATTTTTATTCATTTTAAATATCACACCCGTGGGACATATGAAAGTGCAAAGTTTATGCATCTGCGGATTATATCCGAGATAAAATGGTATATCATCTCATTGACGGTGACCAAGAACAATTAAGCAGCGAATAAGGTTTTGCAATGTAGTTATCGGTTGGAAAACGTCTCCGTTTACTATCGTAACCTCGGTTATTTTTCCATATTCCGTTTAGAGAAGCGTGAAGGAAATATTCTGACGTGTCGTGCTTATGCTGTTTATACTGTCTGTCTGTCAGATCCGCATCGCGCTACGATTGGCCAGTTGTCAACTGGCGTTATCCTATAAGGTTTCAGAGATTACCTGAAGGGGAGGAGTTCCCGCTCTCGAAAGGGAACGCGCTTTTGCGCGCCTCTGTTTTAATTCGGTAAAAACATAACGTCCACGTAAGCGGCGGCTGATCTTGGCAGGATACACGTAAAATTATGGATTTTTTTTCGTAGACAAAAAGGTCTCCGCGGGCCGCATGAGAGGGCTTCGCGGGCCGCAGTTTGGAGACCTCTACAGCCACCACCTGCAAAATCATTTCCTTGCACCAATTCAAATCATTACAGTTTCATCTGTTTTGCACCAAAGCAGATGAAACTTATTCACAATCACTTATGCTTCCTAATTGGATAGATCGATACCCCTGAAGTTTTTATGAGTGTGTGTGTGTGTGTGTGTGTGTGTGTGTGTGTGTGTGTGTGTGTGTGTGTGTGTGTGTGTGTGTGTGTGTGTGTGTGTGTGTGTGTGTGTGTGTGTGTGTGTGTGTGTGTGTGTGTGTGTGTGTGTGTGTGTGTGTGTGTGTGTGTGTGTGTGTGTGTTCACTGGAATTGTATACTCATGGCCTTAATGATGTATGATCCTCAGTGACAACAAAAACAGAATGATGTGTAAGGATCACACCTGTGTGTGTGCGTGTGTGCATGTGTGTGTTTGTGCGCGCATGTAATCGAGAACAGCAGGGAGTTGCAGTTTAGCACCGTAATGTGAGAGATGGAGGTCACCCAAAGCAGCGTTCACCTGTCCGAGAGCTTTCAGGGGAATTTGATATCCTTCACTCACAGTGTGTCAGACTGAAAGAAAAAGCAAAGAGAGAGAAAGCAAGCATGGTGGGAAAGAACCTGAATTGCCACAACCCTCAGAGAAAGCGCTCATAATTATTCTGATTTGGCACTTTTTTTTTCGTAATCTTTGTCTCACACTGGGTTAGTTTAATGGATGTTGTATATCTTTATTCTCATATAATCAAATATCTGAAACTCAAATCACTATTGCATTTATTTATTTGTTATCACGTAATAAGCTTTGACCTCCAGCACGCTTTGCATCTTTTTATGATCAAAGCACAGGCCGCTTTCCTTCATGATTGATTTTAATACCCGAGTGTAATTATGACTTGGCTTTTAGACACCAAACCATCAAGCATTAGATGGCAAATAGGCAAAGCCAGCAGTCTCAAGCCGTGCCACGCTGGGATCAGGAGCCGTGTCGTTGCATCTGTGTGACTCAAGCGGTTGTGTGGCCAGTTTTTATGAGCTGTTTAATAGCAGTGAGCTGAACGGAGCCATTTAGTGCCGACTCAGTGCTGCAGTGTGAATAGGGTTTGGTCTCGTACTCTCGTAAAAACACCGTGTCCATTATTATGGGCAGAGAAAGGAGAGAAGGGGTGAACATGGAACAAGGAGGGGCTGTACCTAAAGACGGGCTGTAAATCAGGCGTTCATTTATACCTTCTCTCTCACTCTCTCTTTCATTCACAAACACACAAAGATCATTTCAACCAGATTTTCCATTTTGAGGATTTGAATTCTCTGTGAGGGCCATGTGGAAAAATAAACCTAAGTAAAAACTAGAGTTTGTACTAGAGTTCTTTTTTCCAAAGGTATAAACTTTTATGTAATGCAAAATGCAAATACTGTATACAAACAGCAAATTCACTAAAAGGCTCAAAAGTAAAAAGTTACATTATTTTTAATAATACGTTTAAAAGAAAAACTATATATTATATGTTAAATAAAATATACTGTATGTTGTATATTATATATATATATATATATATATATATATATAAGAAATACATATTAAAAATAAAGTAATTATATATAGTGTATATATATAGATATATACAACATACAGTATATTTTATATATTTAACATTTAATATATAGTTTTTTTATATAGATTTTACTTGCTTTTCACAAAATTGTAATTAGCATTAAACATATAAATAAATAACTATTTGATTAATAAATAACTATTTGCCATTCGGATAAATTGAGTTAATTTCAAATAAAATAATTAAATTAAAAGAGGATTAGAATTTGTTTTGTGGAAAACAAGATAGAAAATAAAGTTTAAAAACATATTTTTGCAGTTTGAAATGAAATGCACTGGATGAAGTGTTTCACTCCATTAGATCCGTTACTGATGCTGTACGATGATTTCAGCTGTTCAACACAAAGTCAAAAGGAGGACAGAAGAAGCCGGAGAGCGTCTGTAAAATAAACTACTGTCAAGTTTTCGAGCTCTCAGTGTATGAGCTATAGAGCGGGTGGGAGGGGATAAAAAGATTAACAGGTAAAACAGACCTCTTCAACCGCACGTCCCCACAATGACACAACATTCATCATCACACTGCAGCTAACAAGAGCCTTTGTGTGAGTGTTTGCGAATACACAAGGATGCATTAAGCAAAATATATGGCTCCTCTCAGTCCAACAATTCCAGTGATAATCATATTGTTTCTCTCTCAGGCTGGTTTGCGTAAGTCTTCATAATAATATTTCTCTCGGTGTGTTTTGAGGACACTCGGCTCCAGTTACTTTGTCCCTCATCGCTAGAATCAATTAACCACTGGAAGGGGGGCAACTTTAATTTAAATTAAACACAAGCAGCTATGCAAACAGTGGACAGCGGCGAGAGGGAGGAAGAGAGCGAGGGAGTCTCAGGCCTGTAGAGCCGCTGAGTCTAGACTCCAGATGTGCGCAGCGGCCCCTGAGGTCTTCAGTAAATATCAGCAGCACATGTCATCACAGTTACAGCACTACCAATCATGACTGCAAAAGAACAACAGGCATATCATTTCTGGAGATCGCAGTAGCATGTACAAACACACACACGCACTACATGCAATAGGCGCTTGAACGCACACCAGTGTCTTATTTGTTTTGTACTGCAAAGACTCAAGTATCTGTTACAGTTTTGCCTCAAGACTCTGTGTGTTTTTGCATGCATTTATGGACAGTCATTTGTCAGCTTGACAAGTTCAAGCTGTCTTCCTCAAACAGAAACTAAATGACCTGTGGAAATCTGAACAATAACAGATTTGGAATTAGGTTTTAAACGTGTGTGGCGGTCACTGGTAGGGTGGACTGTGTACAGTTGGAGCAGAGGGACAGCTGAATAACATTAAATAACGTGTGTGTCAATCACACCTGACCCTTGATTTCTACTCCATACATATATACAGTGTCCTCTTCAACAGGGGGAATTTAAATGACATACAGGTCTTTCATCTGAAGATATCAGTCTATTTTAGGGGTAGGATTTTCAGACCTCCCTCAGGCCTCGATGAATTATTCCAGGGTCACTCGCCCTGCAGGACTAGTGACCCTAAAAACTTACTCGCCCTTCACATAAAGCACTCGCCCAGCATTTTAACAGACAAAAATAGTTATTAAAGTAAAAAACACGATATACTGCAAAACCAAATATTTATTGGTTGAATGCAACAAGAACCCAGAAACAATATAATTAATCTGATAGTGAATCTGAAGATCATTTTTATGGAGATAAATTTAATAAATGTACTATATACAAACAATGGGATGCAGCCACGGAGGCGTTATTTACTGGATTTTATTTTCTATATTATAACACCGATGTCCCGCAAATCAGCCCATTTCAAATGATGGAAAAACAAAATACAATCCGCATGACGCTAAATCCAACGCCGATAACAGTAACATTAACTTCGTCCAGCTCAAAGTCAAACATGCTCAATTTCAAACACAATAAGTAATAATTCTATGACGGCTTTGACAAATGTGATATTACACGAGCAGCTGTTTCTCTGTCTGCCTCAAGCCCGGCTGATGCCCCGCCCCCGGGAGTCATTTTCTCCACTGTGATTGGCCCCCGGAGTCATTTACTCCACTATGATTGGCCCCCGGGAGTCTTGTACTCCACTGTGATTGGTTGGCCTGTACAGCTGCAGCTCGCACGAAAAAGGAACCTTTCACACACACACACACAACGCGGTAAAGTGCTATTCATTCAAAACTCGTGGGCCACACTTACATTAAACTTTCATATGGTCCCGCGGGCCACAAAATATCGTTTCGCGGGCCGCATGTTTGAGACCCCTGAGGTAAATACTACATTCGTGATTCGTGGTTCAAACTTTAGAACTGAATCGTATATCTGATCGCTACTAGCCCGTCGTCGATTTTCTGCTCTTGTTTGGCATATTTTACGAGTGTTATACGGCCTGAAGTTTTTTTCTATGTAGTAACAGTTGAATGATAGAAAAACTGTATTGGAATCTGAAGAATCTAACTCGCCCGACAGGGCGAGTTTTATCAAATTTTTACTCGCCCGAGCCGAGCTTTCACTCGCAAATGCGAGTGGATTTGTCGAGCCCTGTCCCTTTAACATGGAAGAGTTTATTGGCCTCTTATGACTGTAAAACTGAACTTTGAGATTTGTGATCTTTAGTCTGAAATTTTGTCATATTTCATAACATGGTTCCTTTTGGCATTTTCATGTTGTCGCAGAACCTGATTTCACCAAGTGCAACGTTCCTGGATCAGTATCTTTGTTGATCCTGAAACAATATTCCAATCAACCAATCATTCCAATTTGAGGAACAAGTTTACAGTTTATGTCATTAACCCATCTGATTTTAAGAATAATTTATGGTTGGGGTTAGGTTTAGGAATTTTGTTACAGGATCAAAAAAATATGTAGACCCAGGAACACGTCTAACTCTGCAAAATATGTTTTGTTGATCCTGGAACAACATATCTGCCTGAAAATGTAGTTGTAACACAGTTCTTTGTTCAGGGAGGAAGGAGGCTGGAACCAGGTACTGGCGGCAGCACATCGCGGACGTCTGCCGTCCACACAAACACAAAACACAACATAAAATCCAGGCCTTGTCCACGGTCGTCGCTCCTCCTTTTATGCCTCCGCTCCTCCGTGAAACTCGAGACCGTTGGCTCACAGGTGACTCTCATTATCAATCACACCACCAACTCTCGTGATCCCGCTTTCTTCGCCACAGTAGTGCTACCCCTAAACCTAATCGAACCCTACCCATGACTAACCTCTAAAATCAGAGGTAAGTGATGGATGAATAACAGTAAGCACCAATAACTACAGGTTTTAAGTCTAAACTTGACATTAGCTGAAGGCTTGCCCCTCAAATCTGATTGGAATGTTGTTCCAGGATCAACAAAGATGTGGAATATGTTGTACTTGTTGAAATCACATTCACCTGTCTGGGACCCTGTCCAGGCCTAGACATTTGGGATGAATAACTGCATCTGATGCCACACTGAGTAACCGAATAAGAGTAGTTGATTACATTTATGCATTTGGCAGACGTTTGTATCCAAAGCGACTTACATTGACATTCAGATCAGGTATTGCTTTCCCTGGGAATCGAACCCATGACTTTGTCGTTGGAAGCACCTCACTCTACTGTTTGAGTTATGATTAATGTTGGTTGTACAATGTTGGTTGTTGGTTTTTTAATCATTAATACTGTAGTCATTTAAAACTGTTGTTTAAGATTTTAGAGATGAACTGCTCCTAATGTGAACTCTTAATTTTAATTGTTCAGGGATTTACTGATGAACTGTGTGCTATTTGAGTGTTAGATTATCAGTTGGATATAATAAACGAACAGGACTAAAGTGAAGGCACTGAAATAAAATTATTTAATACTGAAAATGGGATTGTAAATTTGGTGTTGTAGTTGCTATGGTGTCATGTTGTTATGGATATGCAGTGAATAATGTGCTCTGGATGATTTTTGGCATAGATATATGTATATGTAGATGCCACATTCAACCGCAATCTTGGAACGGTCTTCTTGTCACAGTAACTCACAGTAAGAATCAATGATGCCACAACATTGTGCAGTATATGGTCAGTTACTTTATATTATATGTTTTATATATTTAATATTATTAGATATTTTATATACAGTCATGGCCAAAATTGTTGGCACCCTTGACATTTTTTCCAGAATATCAAGTATTGCTCACAGAAACATATTGCATTAACACATGTTTTGCTATACACATTTTTATTCCATTTGTGTGTATTGGAACAAAGCAAAAAAAATATCTTTTTTTTTCTTCAAATTTTACACAAGACTCCAAAAATGAGCTGGACAAAATTATTGGCACTTTTATCTTAATATTTGGTTGCACATCCTTTGGAAAAAATAACTGAAATCAATCGCTTCCTCTGAGCTTCTTACACCTCTCACCTGGAATTTTGGACCACTCTTCCTTTGCAAACTGCTCCAGGTCTCTCATATTGGAAGGGCGCCTTTTCCCAACAGATCTTTCCACAGGTGTTCAATGGGATTTAGATCTGGACTCGTCGCTGGCCACTTCAGAACTCTCCAGAACTTTGTTGCCATCCATTTCTGGGTGCTTTTTTAAGTATGTTTGGGGTCATTGTCCTGCTAGAAGAACCACGATCTTGAATGCAAACCCAGCTTTCTGACATTGGGCCCTACATTGCGACCCAAAATCCTTTGATAATCCTCAGATTACATGATGCCTTGCACTCAGTCAAGGCACCCAATGCCAGAGGCAGCAAAACAATGCCAAAACATATTTGTATATATGTGCTGTATATATTGCAGAATTGACAATAAAGCTGACTTTGACTTGACTTGAACCTCCACCATATTTGACTGTGGGTACAGTGTTCTTTTCTTTGTAGGCCATATTCCGTTTTCGGTAAACCGTAGAATGATGTGCTTTACCAAAAAGCTCTATCTTGGTCTCATCTGTCCACAAGAAGTTTTCCCAGAAGGATTTTGGCTTACTCAAGTACATTTTGGGAAACTGTAGTCTTCCATTTTTATGTCTTTGTGTCAGCAGTGGGTCCTCCTGGGTCTCCTGCCATAGCGTTTCATTTCATTCAAATGTCGACGGATAGTTTGCGCTGATACTGATGCACCCTGAGCCTACAGGATAGCTTGAATTTCTTTGGAACTTGTTTGGGGCTGCTTATCCATCATCTGAACTATCCTGCATTGTAACATTTCATCAATTTTTCTCTTTCGACCACGTCCAGGGAGATTAGCTACAGTGTCATGGGTTGCAAACCTCTTTACAATGTTGCGTACTGTGGACAAAGGAGCATCCATATCTCTGTAGATGGACTTTTAACCTTGACATTGTTGATATTTTTCCACATTTTGGTTCTCAACTTCTCAGACAGTTCTTCTCCTCTTTCTGTTGTCCATGCCTAGTATGGCACACACGGACACACAATGCAAAGGCTAAGTCAATTTCTCTCCTTTTTATCTGCTTTCAGTTGTTATTTTTATATTGCCTACACCTGTTACTTGCCCCAGGTGAATTTATAGGAGCACCACATGCTTGAAACAATCTTATTTATCCACAATTTTGAAAGGGTACCAATAATTTTGTAAAATAATGTTGCTATGTGATTATCAAGGTATTATGCGCCATTTTTTTAGCAAAATGCTATGCAGTTGCTATTGTGTTATGGATAGTTTTAGCATATTGCTATGGTGTTGTGGTGATTTTTAGTATAAATTTAGTATTAGTGATTTTTAGTATTAATATTACAAGTATTAAATATGTGATGGAAAGACATTAAAGCGCCTTGGTATAAGATAATATTTAATAACAGCTCTTATTTTTGTTATAAAGATGCTCTAGCTGTGTTTGATTTGGCAGGAAATAGTAAGTACATTCACCTGAACACAAGGAAATGTGGCATTCGATATTCATTTGGTAAACAGTGGTGAAGGAAATATTCAGCTGTTTAAACTGTGGGGCATGAGCTGTACATGAGAACTGTGTGTGAGAACGATGTTTGAGCTGACCAGGGTGCGAATATGTACTGAGCAAACGAGTATGTGACCCGAGTATTGTACCAATACAGTTGTGAGACAGCTGCTTCCGCTGCCTGCCTTTTGTTAGTGTGTGTGAACAGGTGAGCAACAATTCATTCCCCCGATACAATACAGAGCACATGCACACGAGAGAGAACAAATATGCACACAAACACACACTGTAACAAGCACTTTACTTTGCTGTCTATTTCCTCAAACACACATAGATTTTGACATCTCTTGAGTGTTTGAGAGGCCAAGTAAGCGCACACAGAACAATTCTTACCCCATTATTGAGGGTTATGCTTGAATTATGAGGAATTCTTCAACTCTTCATACTTTGCTCACCTGTTGCAGTATAAGCCAGGATTACAGTGAACAATAAAACTTGAAAAAGTATCATGAACGTAACCAAATAACAAGTCAAAATGTATCCTCTACAATTTTGAATATTTGAAGAGAGGTTTGACTGCGTATAGGCCTGCATGATTTTAGTTACCATGTTTTTTTGAACCAATATCAAGGTAATACCATGGTTTTTTAGGTATATCCCATGGAAATATACCATAGTATGGTATTTTTTAAAATACCATAGTAATACCTTGTGATACCATCACTGTACTATGGTATTACCACATTACCTTGGTACATTAAATAATAATCACTTACTATACAAATCAAAGTACTTTGTGAATGTAAAGTTTATTCAAAGTAAACATATTTATACTAGTATTTTGAATATTTTGGGTGAGGATTGACTTTTTTTGGACACAATATCAAGATAAATCCTATTTTTGAGACATTTACCTTGGCAATACCATGACATTTTTTAACATAATTCGTTATGTTGTCATTTTGGTTGTATATATTAATACAGTAATCGTTCACTACTATACAATATTTCAGTGCAACATGGTAAAACCATCTGCAATTAAAATGGTATACCTAAATGTTTTTCGTGTCCCTGTTGATGGTGTGCTTTGCAAAGTGTTGTTATGATTCATAAAGTAAAGAGAAAACTGAAGGAATTAGTCTCCTGATAGTTGCGCACAGCTTGAACAAATCATTATGCTTTCACACTTATTATACGTTCATGACCACGCTGATTCTTTTTGTCACTCTTCGGGGACAAGGGCTGGATACAGATGTGCAGCAATCTGTGAAATCGTGACTCCATTTTTCACCACTAGGAGGACTGAAACACTGTGACTAAGATGGAGCAGAGACAGCAAGACTTCAGGGGAACCCAACACAAGACAGAGCAAGAAACACCTCATTAGTGTGTGCGTGTGTGTGCGCGTGTGTGTGTGTGTGTCTGGGCCACAGATAAAGATGTTCAAAGGCTTATTGGATGTTATCTCATTCAAGCACCTTTTGTCCAGCCCTTGGCCTCGTCTCTAACAAGCCGTGCCTTAGGATGAGATCATAGATTAACAGCTTGGACCGTCCATCTACGAGTGCAAAACATCATACATCTGCTGTAATTTAGCAGACATGTGAAGTATACAATTCCCATATGCGGTCACGGAGAACCGCATATGGAGTTATGCATGTGTCCAGAATGCATTGTTGACTTAAACAACCGCTGCGCCTTCATGCATCTTAAACGAAAGCCCTACATCGCGCTCTAAGCATCTGCCTGTGCGCCAGCCTGGCTGCTTGGCAAAATATGAGCAATTTCCCTACAATGTGGTTACAATGAGCCAGTAATCGCTGCGAACGCCCCCCTCCCCACCCCCCATGCCACAAACACTCCCCTGCATTCAGTGTTGACACAGCTTCAGTGGGAATACCCACCCTTTATGCCTCCTCTTGCTCTGACCCCCCCTCCATCACACACACACATCAGAGGCCCAGCCATCAGGCCCCACACCTGGGCATGTTTGCAAAGGAAGAGGCCGGGGCGGGCGGCCCTCCATGCGCCTGTCGACTGGCTCCACAATGTCTGGCCAGCTGTGAGCCTGGCCTGCCCTGAGCCCTCACTGTGGGGGCTGAACACACAGCTGGGGAAGGCATGCTTCCCAAAGACAGAGAGAGAGAGAGAGAGAGAGAGAGAGAGAGAGGAAAGAAAAGGGGAGGGTGGGAGGCAGAGGGAAGACAGAAAAAGAAAGCAAAGGAATGAGGAAAGCGACTGCACTATATATCTGAATTTAGATGCTATAATGTATTTCTTTGTTCAGAAACTGTTGCTAAACTTTGTAAATAAAAATTATTTTAGCCTCTTTTTTTTGGTTGCTACATAATTAAATACATTTACATTTATGCATTTAGCGACTCACAATGGAGAAGCATAACCAATTTGCCACAGAGCCAATGATATTGAAGAGAAAGATCACTGAGAATGAATGAGTCAGTTTGTTTTTCACGGCTAGTGTATTTTATTTTTAGATTGCAGAGTTTACAGAGCCAGAACACATTAAAAATCATTACCAATCTCTTGTAATGATACACGGCCAGATATCTAACTGGAATAAAATGCTGTTCTGCAAATCAAGACCCCTAGGGGGGTTTTATTGTAAAAGTCCAAGCATGAAACTCTCGGTAACTTTGACTTGTTTTTATGAGTCTGAATTGCTATAATTTTACATCTTTTATGGACATATTTTATGAATTAACAACGAAATCGCCTTTCTATCATTTTCCCCCTTCATTTTCTTTTTTTGTACAACACCAAAAGTTGAAAATCAAGTCTGTGCAGTATAGTTGCTAAAGCATGGAGTAGTGCTACTATTACCAGTAAAGTAGTAGTCAGACCAGAATTTCAGTTTATTCCCAGACAAGGCTGGTCTTGTCATCGATCTATACCATTATAACAATCTCATTCATGTTATTGTATTATAGAATTTAATTTTATATATATATATATATATATAGTTATTTTACATTGTTAAATAATACAATTTTATAATTTAGCTTACTTAAAAAACAGTTCATGCACAGTGAACTAACATGAAAAAACAATAAACGACTGTAGTTTTAACATTAGCAAAGATTTACAAATACAGTATCAAATGTATTGCTCATTGTTAGTGGGTTAACTAATGAAACCTTATTGTAAGGTATTACCAAAATGTATTATTTTCCTAACATTTGCATGGAATAGCTATTTTATTTTAAACAGATTTGATTAGCTGACCTTTTGTAATCAATTATGAGTCAAGTTGAGTTTCTGCCTATGTAGAGCTTTCCAAATTAGTCATTTATGAGGGGTTTCATGATGGTTAGGATGCTGACTGTGTAGGAAGTAAGCAGCGAGGCAACGAACACAAAGCTAGTGTGTGTGTGTAATATGTTGTAGCTGTATGCATGCTATAAAATGTACTGGAATAAAAATCATGCCACAGACAAATGCTTCTTCAAGCAGACCCATATGACCGGCCTGTTGGGTTT
Source organism: Rhodeus uyekii (assembly GCA_037043235.1). Classification (NCBI taxonomy): domain Eukaryota; kingdom Metazoa; phylum Chordata; class Actinopteri; order Cypriniformes; family Acheilognathidae; genus Rhodeus; species Rhodeus uyekii. The sequence goes on along the minus strand of JAWRVZ010000018.1, from coordinate 2,710,015 downwards.
AAACCAGCCTGTTTGTATCCCTCTCAGAGGACACATGCTGCGTCTCCAACCTGTCCTGGCCCAAGCACCCCGCTGCTTCCCTCTCACACAAACACACACACACTCCAGATGGGCACAGTAGATGGACAGAAGGACAACACATGTTTAGGAAGTTGGATAGTCAATAAGGAAGAGATCAGGTGGAAAAATATACCTAACAATACCAAAAAGTGTAAGTGTTAAGCACGCTCTCTTAATAGCGGTGTAGTTTTTCTCTGTAGCTTTGTTTCTACTGATGCTATAGCAATATACTGGCATATAACAAATGCCAGCAATGCTTGATCATCCATCCAACAAATTTCCTCCCCTTTTGAACACACACTCATACACCAGGTTTATAGCATTTACGTCATGTACCAATCAGCGCCTATCACCAGAAAAACTGAAGGCCTCCCCACCTACAGCATTCCAAGGCTATCCAGCACTAGTTTATGATGCTTTATCTGCCAGAATGTATGAATGTACACTATCGTTTTAAAGTTTGGGGTCGGCAAAAAAAAAAAAGTAAGGAAATTAATACTATTATTCAGCAAAGGCTCATTAAATTGATTAATAGTGACAATACAGACATTTACAAAAGGTCTTTGGTACTTTGTATTCTTCAAAGAACCCTGAATATGACAAAAATATCATTATGTTGATTGATTGTTTTCTTGACCAGCAAATCAGCATATTAGAACGATTTCCGAAGGATCATGTGACTGGAGTAATGATGCAGAAAATTCATCACAGGTTTATTTGTAATAATAGTTCACACTATTAGTATTCTTACTGTATTTTTTTATCAAATATAAGCAGAAGATACATTATAATATCAATAGTGTATTTCTGTTGTAATTTTTGCTTGCTGTGAAGACCTGCAATGAAGTGTCCCTAAATATTTTCTTTTTTGTGTTATTAGTATTATCAAATTTATGTTTGTAACTTTTTGCACACAATATATAGCTTTCATTTACTTTTTGTTGTTGGGCTGATACTGTTTTTCTCATGATCGGTCATATGAGAATTGGCACATATTTAGAGGATAGTGTCAGAAACAAATGTTTTTTTTTCATGAATGTATTTTATATTTAAACAAATTATCAACAGATTAAGGAAATAGCATTTAGTTGCAGTGCTAGTGTAGTCTATTTGAGTTTCTGCAGATGTGCAACCAAATGTGGCACGAGTAGGCAAATGAAGTGAGAGACATGTGAGACATTAAGTGTTCTTTGCAAGTGTTTTTCCACTTACAGTGCTTTACTTTTGGAATTCCGAACGGAGCGGTCTGTTCATTTGCCCACAGCCTGACATTACACGGTGAACTGATGACACTAAAATGATTCCTGATCACATCAGCAAATGGCAGTCACCTGCTTAGCTAAGGGAAATGGAAAAATCAGCAGTACAAATGGGGTGAGAAAAGATCACATGTGTGAGCGTGTTTGTGTGCAACATGAAGAGAGAATTCCCTGAGTGAGGCCAAAAGCAGGAACTATCTCTACAGCTGTCTTTGAAACAGGAAGCTACTCTCTGAGAAGAGCTTTCTCAAGGCCTGATCATAGAGGCGTGACAGGAAGCCCCATCAAATGACAGGAAGTGAAGTCTGGAGAGAGGAAGTGGGCTGTGGAGCTTCGGCTCCAGTATGTCTGGGCCCTAAAGCGAGGGAGGAAAAGAGCGAGAGAGAACGATGCTGGGCGTAGTGATGTTAGCGGCAGCTGTTCCCACACTGCCAGCTGTGAGTTATTATTTGCCGCCTCGTAAAAATACACTGGCACCAGTCGGGCAGCCTCCTGTCGCCATGGTACTAGTCTCTCCAGTGAAGAACAGATGTGTGACAGCACACAGCCATCGGTCTGTCGCTGTGTTAGCGTACAAAGCTAAGCATGTTTTTCATCTACAGTGTCACATGTTGCGGACACACTTCAGCTTTTGGTCTTATTAGTGTTAGTTTCATCGCTGTCATATAGTTTATGTCAGTAAGAAAGCAATGGTGATAAAAATATATATTTGTGAACTAATTAAGCCAAAGACACGGCCTGGTGCATATTTACAATGTCTTAAAACATATGCTAGTGAACAACTCTTTTAGACTCCCCTTAGGTTCGTAAAAAAGTCTTTAAAGTTTATGTCATGGACCGTAGCAGCGTTAGAGCATGTGCTGGAAACACTGAAAGGTTAACCGTGCCTGTTTTGCACACTTAGCATACAGAGAATAAGGAAATAGCTGTTTTGCATTAAAATAAGATGTATCACCTCAGATAAGTAGGTGCTAATTTGTGTAGCGGCAGCTGACTTGAATACAGTGGCAGCATCATTGTGTGTTAAGGGCTGCGACCACAAACAAGGCCGCAAAGCCTGCATACCCATCCTAATTTGGGTATCAACTTCCTCATTCAGAAGCAGAGGTGCTAAGTGTACCTTGTACTGCTAACAGCTCAAGACCCTCGCTGGAAAGGAAACAGATATGGAGACAATAGCCTATTACAATTATCTCACTTTCTAAGTGGCACCAGCAAGTTTAACCACTAAAACTTTTTACCTACTGTAAAGGGCTTTGTGAGGCATCGCTTTCTTTCTTTAGGGATGCAACGGATTGCTAATGGATCATTAGCGCCCAAAACACACCAGCTCTTGACTCAGGCAAAGTCAAGGACGAGTCAAAGTTTTGTTTTTCAAACTGCCAGAAACTGCAGTACCTGCTAATGAAGTTGCATTAGTATACAAATTGTAATATATATAGGCCACTTTATTAGGGACGTCTGTTAAACTGCTCGTTAATGCAAATATCTAATCAGCCAATCACAGAGCAGCAACTCAATACAATTAGGCATGTCGACAAAGTCAGGACGATCTGTTGAATTTCAAACTGAGCGGCAGGATGGGGAATAAATGTGATTTATGTGGGTTTCAACATGACATGGTTGCTGGTGCCAAATGGGCTGGTCTGATTATTTAAGAATCTGGTGATTTACTGGGATTTTCACGCACAACTCTCTCTAGGGTTTACAAAGAATGGTCAGAAAAAGAGCAAATTTGTCAATATGGACCGAAATATGGACCGACAGCATCTTGTTGAATCAATGCCATGAATAATCAAGGCAGTTTGGAAGGCGAAAGGAGGTCCAACCTGGTACTAGCAAGGTGTACCTAATAAAGCGGTCAGTGGGTGTATATAGAATGAAATGTCAGAAGCTCCAACTATGTAAACCAGCAAAACCTCCTTCATGGTTTCTCAGTAATGTCTTATTATTAGATCAAAGGCGTCGCATTTCAACATTTCATGTGACCTTTTCATGTTATTAAGATAGCAAGCTCAAGTCTGATAGCAAATTAAAAACAAAGCAATGGCACAAGGTCATGCTCAAGAAAGACAGACAGTTGCATTACTGTGACTGACTGGCATTAGTTTAGCATCTGGACAGACATAACACAGGACCCACAGAAACATCGCAGACATAATTCAGCAGTTTTATCACCGCGTACGATAATATATCGCATTGTGTTGCATTGCCAGAAGGTGCACAACGAGACACATCTTTGTTGGTAGAAACATGGATTCCTTCTGCTCCTCGTTGTCTTACGTCCTACAGAATTTCAGGAATTTCACTGATTTTCCGTGTCCAACTTTGGTCATTTCAAAATCATTTTGAGCAGTGGCTTTGATCACCTCACACAGCTGCACCGAACCACTTTCATTGCTCTCACAATGGAAGAAGAGTGTTTTTCTGCAGAAGAAAGCCCGGGGTTTAGTTCCCAAAGAAAGCTGAAGTTTAGCTCCTTCACTTTCTCAGCATTGTTATGCTAACAGGGTCAGGGCTAAAGAAACATCCTATTAGCATGTGAAGAAGACCCCACATCTGAGAGGAGACCTTCCAGAAAGACAATCTCCCATTCCTCTCTCACTCTCTTTCACTTATTCATTCACTCCTTCTCATTCAGCTCTGATCCTTCACTCTCTTTTTCCTGTCTTTCAGGCTTTTATTGTTGTGTGTTTCCAAAGATCCTCCATCTGTTTCCCTCTCAAAACGAGAAAGTGGATAATATGATTTCTTTTTGGAAGCTTCTTTAAATATAGACTCGTAACGCTAAACAATATTTATTGTTAATCACATGGCAATTATGTTTACCGTGACTCGCGCTGTTATAGCAGCCTTAAATGTATCCTTCAGACCCGGGATGAATTCATCATGTATATGGCAACAGTGTGTGCCTTAACTGGTGACAGATGTGGAGACCTTCAAATCTGTGTGTGCGTTTGAGTGTGCATGTGTGTAGATCATGATAAGTATGAGCACACCGATTTCTGTCTCATACCGAAACTCCATCCATCTTATGGCACACATCAGCCAGAGTAAATATATATGTTTAGATGCCATATTGAGCACAGAGCTGTTGGATTACAGACATATGGTTCTGCTGGAAAACAGAGAGCTATCCAGATCATAATGGGAAATATGAACACATACTTCATAAAGTCAAAATACACAGTTTAAAGGATTATCTGTCAGGGTGTGTGTGTGCGAGTACTTAGCTATTCTTTGGAGACAAAACTGTCCTTGAAACATCTAATTCTCTCATTGGGGAATGCCCCATAGTTAAAAAATATGAAAATAATCAATAGATATTTAGTCTAAAGATATATTTTTATTTATTGTTATTTTATATTGATATTTTATTAATTTATATGAGTTAGCCTATAGTACTTAGAGTTTAAGCAATATTACAATAACAGCATGTCATATCTTTTCCATGTTAATCAGAGTTTTTGACCTAACCAGCCACGACAGTGATACGTGAAATGCAACGATTATATTTTAGAAACAATTTCTATTTCTTTAAAGTTGCAGCTTGAACAACAGCATATAAAATATGATAGTGACAATCTTAGGTATTACTTACATGCTTTATTTAATGTTAAAAGCATCTAGTGTGAGTTTGAATATCATTTTGAGTGACCTTTACACACATTTTGAAATCGACGATGGATAAAAATAATAAATTAAAGGAAATAGTGCAGCAGTCGGGTTCTGGAAGTAAAAACTATAAATAGACCATAATAAAACTAATTTATTTACCTTTAAAGACAGACCTACTGTGAGCTACAAGCTTAATAATTAATGGTATTTGCTTTTGCTTAACTTATTTTTTAAATAATTATTTAAGTGGAATTTGTGGTGAAGAACTACATTACCCATGATGCTGCACACATAATTAAACCAATCAGAGAGTCGAAACAAGCAAAGCGATCCAACGGAGTGCTTTAGCGCCACATAATCTCATAAAGCACTTGTGTTGGCCTCTCTTTGCAATACTTCATGGGAATGTAGTTCTTTCCCTCACTAAATCCATAAGTACACAGTCTTGCACCTACTGTCTGATTTTCAAATACTTGTTGGGTCATGAGTTAAACAGACAGATAAATGTTCCATAAAAAGTTAAAGTGTCACCAAAATGAACACGTTTCTGTAATCATGCCTCTCTAGCTCTGCTACAGGTTCCTCCACGAATGAGAACATTCTCTCTTTGAGCGATAATAAAGTGAGGTCTGGAATGTGAACTTGCAAGTGTACTGATGCAAACAGTGAAAAGCCCCAAATCTGAGGACTAAATTGAACTACTGATTGAACTACAGGAATGCTCATTTACAAAAATAGTTAAACAATAGCACGTCCTCATTTTGATCGCTAGGTAAACTTGTGAAGGTGTCAATAAGCAAGTTGATCATCACTGTGAGTGTATGATAAACAGTAGTGAGTGAACAATGTGAGTGATGTGACACTCAGCCTGCTCTCATTTCTAGAAACAACTGCCAGCTGTGCAAAGAGTCAGAACCGATACACAGGCCCATCTGCCAGAACACACACACATATGAAATCCTGGAAACTCCAGAGTCATGGTGCTTGGCGCCTGCGTGTGTGAGTGATGCTTTTAGTAAACACTTAGACAGCTGGGCTTTTGGGGAGCCGCTAAATTGTTGATTACGACATGTACCTGTGACTAGCGCTGTGGTGGAACTTAACATCACATAGGCTCACTTAATAAGGAGTTGCGTTGTGTCACCCACACATACTCAAGTATGGGTAGGGCAGAGAGGATGACTAAGTCCCGCACCTGCTGGGCTGTCAGGGCATTTCACAAAAGACACTTACATAGGCAGAGAAAGGGAATGAGGGAGGGAAGGAGGGGGAGTAAAAGAGGATATTTCCAGTGAAGGCAGAAAGAGGATGTTGTGAAATCATGTTACGTATGTGACTGCACAGCTGCAGCTTCGTAGAGAGGGGTGGACTGAGCATGTGCAATCGCAAAAAGGCACATACAAAACGTACACTGACATTTCGTCATCAGGGATGTTATCACAGATGAAACTGACAATGTGTGAACATGATATGACCTGCCAACGTGAGGACTGCTAGTGGCAGAGGACACATAAACACATACACCTTTCGTTTCCTGTAACTATTAGGCTCTGATCCAGCACATTCCTCTGCTCAGGAAGGAAATGCCTCACAGCTTCGGTCTCTCTGATGGTTTGAACCAAAGAAACACCCTGCACATTGACTTTTGTTCTTCCTGACATATTTATGAAAGGTTTTGCAGGTGGTGAGGTCAGCTATCTCATAGCACAAATAATACGTAAAAAATCAACTGATGAAGCAGTAGAATGTACATGCTGGCATTTTTGTTATATTAATTCATTTGTTTTACTTCAGGACATTGAATATATAAAATATACCTGAATATATTTGTTAACTTTTAAACTTATAAAAGTAACCTATAAAATTCCTATAGAATTGACATAATTATTCAATATAGTAATATTTAATATATAATAATAATAATTTAATATATAATAATATATAATACTCTAAAAAAATGAAGCACACATGATATTTCTAAAATGTATCTAATATAATTTAGAATAATACAATTAACATGACAATAAACAAATAACATAATTAAATAAAAATCTAGATTCATACACTATGTACACTGTATATGTTTGCTAACAACAAAAGGCATATGTGCACCAACTAACAGTAGAGATTTACCAGTATACAATAAAAACCACCTTCGATTCTCCATACAAACCTTTAATTATATTCTCCAACATTGCAAACACAATTTCGCTGCGCGGCGCTGTGAGAGAAGCGTCACTGACAGAGCGACGTGCAACGCAAACTTAGTGCATGCAAGTGAACTAGGTACGAGACAACCATGCGAAGTGGCGAATTTGTCCCTCTTTTGTGCTCGAGATATTAGTGTTCAGCGACATAAAAGAATCGACATTACCGAAAAGAAAATACTGAGACAAATAGGGAGTTTGGCGGTTCCACTTCAAAAACGTCGACATAATAGGATTGGCGAGTTAACCGTGAGTCGAGATACGTGAACTCCACTGTATTAATAGATCTAAATATATATTTATTTAATATATCCCTAAACTGGTTCATCTTTCCTTGTCATAAACCACTAATGCAGACCAAGTATTGCATGTTCATTTTGATTTGTGGGGTCTGTATAACCACTAAAGCCGTTTACAGTGAAATGGCCTCCAAAAACCCAGTATAAGGGTGTATGAAGCCAAGCGTCCTTCCATACAGGCTGTGTGGTCCAGTTCCCCCAGGAGATGTGCGCATGAGCCCCAGTCTATTTTTCTTTGATGCGTACTCTAAAGGCTACTGCAACATGCGCTATATATGTATTAAGATGAAATCATGGTCTAATTTAGTGTCTTCCTGCAATTGTAAGGTTGAATGTGTTTGTATATAGGTAAGATGTGCCATTTAGGTCGTCACGTGTCTTTTTTTTGTATGTGTGTGTGTGTGTGTGTGTGTGAGAGAGAGTGTGTTTTGTTGGCGGGTTGGGTATGGCGGTCCCCTCCTGCCTGGTTGCCAAGCGAGCACCATATGGGCTGCCTGTTAGGGTGCAGCTGAGGTCTCTAGCCCGTTCCCAGAATTGAGATGGTAATGAGAGTGGCTCTCTTTAACTGGACACTGGACTCAAGCTGGAGCTGAGAGGAGACGCTGCCTTTCAGTGCCTCCAACAGGCTGCGGGACAGCCCAACTCCACAAGACGCAGCCCCTCCAACAGGGCCAAACCACCTGTTTGATTTTCTCATGAAGAGGTGGGGGTGTGGAGCAAGAAAGAATAAAGAGAGCGGGAGAAAGCAGAGGAATGTGCTCTAATTCTGTTCATGAGTGTCTCCTTCTCTTCATTCAACTTTCTCCAGATACCCCCCTCAGCAGCATCGCTGACACACACATACTCACGAGAGTAATTTAGAGTCCATGCCCACAGATGAACGCGCACAGGCGTGGACAGACACTAGAGGACGATGGTGTGAACATACCACACACACAATGTTCACCCATTCTCCCTTTGTTACTGTAACCCCCCGAAACAATGCGAAGAAAGAAGAAGAATGTAAAAGAACTGGGGCACCTTCTGCTGCCTGTTTCACACAATTGGATCCCTGCAAGTCAGGCCTGATACATGTGTGTGTGTGTGTGTGTGTGTCCAAGTGTATGGCGTTGCTCGGGCCTGGCTGTGGGAAAGGAGATAGCGTCACTGTATGTTTGTGTGTGTGTGTTTGTGCAGTGGACACATTCTTCTACCGTGAGAATGCCCAGGGGAGATGGGATGCATCCTTTGCATCCAGATTGTTGCCTCAATTATTCCCGTAGTCATTCCTATAGTCTCTAAGACTTGTTCAGGAAAAAACAAAGTGCTGATAACTTTATAAAAATGATTTTAAGATAAATAATTTGAAAAGACAACAGAAAAGGGGAAAACAAATAAACAAACAAACACTTGAGCTGCAAGTAAAAATAAGAATGCCGATTTAAATTTGTCGGTTTAGTGTAATTAATTTGTCAGTTTAGTGTGATTGTGTGTGTGTGTGTGTGTGTGTGTATATATACCTTGGTTTACGAGTTTAATTCGTTCCAAGAGCGAGCTCGTAACCCAAAATTCTCGTACACCAAAACAATTTTCCCCATAAGAATGCACTAAAAATCAATCGATTCGTTCCACACGACCATAAATGCCCATTTTAAATATTTTGGGTTTTACCCCATTAATTACAGTTAAAATGATAACCATTAAGATCTCATATAAATACTAATTAATAATTGACAATTAAACTATAAAAATACTTGACAATTTACTGTAACGGACACTTTACCTTTGAGTAGTGTCGCTGAGAGAACGACGCTGAGAGAATGAACGAGTTAAGGGGTGATAAAAGATGAGAAGCTGTCGTTAGGATATTTCCAGTAAAAATGCGCGATTTTTAGTGCCATACCACCCAGAGAGGGACGATCTTACCATCCAGAATAATCCAGATTACATAGATGCAATACTGAAAACAAAAGAGCTGGAAAGGTCTGTTCAGTGTCAACGCTGGCGGCCATTTATCAGAACCATCAACAGGTTTCAAAAAATTCGTAAAAATGCGCGCAACGATGCTGAGCGTTAGGACTTTTCCACACAAAAATGAACGTGGGTGAGGGAATATTTTTCTTGCGCACCGATACAATGCTCGAACACCGATTTGACTTTCCATCCTCGTACATCAATTTGCTCGTATACTAAGTCACTTGTAAGCCGAGGTATTACTGTATATATATACATACATACATACATATACACACACAAAATTAAAAAGCAGGGATTTTGAGGGGGTTTTATTTCCTCATCAATTATCACATACACAGTAATTTACATAATATCAGAAAGATAAGCAATTACTTAACTGTTTTCTTAGCCATTAGGCAGGTTAGGCTCAAATGTTCAAATACTTTTACATTGTGGTATCTTGATCTTCACATGTAACTGACTGACAGATTGTTCTACTCTTGTGGGAACTGGCTGAATTTACATAAAGTACCTACATAAAACAGGTGACCTGTTGAAATTTAGCTGCGTTATATTTAACAGCCCAGCCCTGCCATATGGCAGATGGGCAGCTGAAGTGATCCAGGCAGCTTTAGGCTGTGAGTGTACCCTTCTAAACAGCCAGTCAAAATGGCTGATGAGCTTCACTTGTACTAAAGCTGCAGGCTAAACACCTGTGTGGAGGGTGTGTGTGTGTGTGTGAGAAACACATTCTGAGTGTGTGTATTTTAGGGTGTGGCTAACTGCCTCGGCTCTGTGGACAAACAGCCTCACAGCAGCACCTGATACATGTGAGTTTCTGATTACCTTTCTGATGTGATTTCAAACCTATTTACACTATTATAATGGAATGAAACCAAGGAGTCAAAACCAAACAATTCTCGCCTGCAGACTCAGTTGCCTCATTGCCTTCATAGCTTTATTGCACCTGTTGATCCTGAGGCTTATGAAGCGGTTGCAAACATTTCTGAAAGTATGACGCTGTCACCACAGTTGAGCAACTCAGCTTTTATATGTAAGAACAAAACATGATGATTACCAAAAAAAACACTTGGGCAAATTCAAAAACAATCATCCTGGAGTATCCTGGCCTGGGTTCAACACAGGTTAAGCTTAATTGTGACATAATTACGATTAACGTGAAAATAATTTGACTTCAGATGTTTTAAAATGCAACTTGAGGTTATACTGAGGCACTTCAAATGGATGGAGGATTTTTGGAGGATTTAAAAGCAGAAATGTGACTCTTTAAATGTTATAAATATCTGAGCTGTGAAGTTGTTTTAGGCCTTACGTTGTAATGGCAACAAAGTTGAAAAATTATATTACGTTACAATGAACATTTTAGTGATTTTTCACAATAAAATCATGTTAACATGCATTTTGTTTATATCCTTTACTACTGAAACAGTGAGTTAGCATTCCCTTTATTGTAAGCGCAGGTCGAAATTCACTTAGCGGTAATCAACATTAGGCCAGAATATTCCTTTAATGACCATACGAGTCAAATCAAAGTATCTTGAGAGTGCCATACCACCCAGAGAGGGACGATCTTACCATCCACAATAATCCAGATTACATAGATGCAATACTGAAAACAAAAGAGCTGGAAAGGTCTGTTCAGTGTCAACGCTGGCGGCCATTTATCAGAACCATCAACAGGTTTCATTCTCAGGCGACTGGCACAATACTCTCTAACAAACAGGAGGGCTTCCCATTCTTTGAGACTGCCACTGGGAAAACGGATTTGAGGAATTAATCTTGGCGTGGAACTGAAGAGGAGAGAGTAACCAGGCCTCCGCATTGTCCCCTTCTCTCTGAATAGGGCTTTGTGAGGGAAGCACAGCTGCCACCATCATCACACCCATCTTTAGGCCGCACTTCCAGTAGGCCAGTATCCAGATGGGTTTGGTGGTACTTTAGCACATATAGGTATATGGAGGAAGTCCGGTGACTCGAGTACACAAAGATCTATTAAATGCAACCCAACCAACCCAAAAGCTACGTCAAGCCACGAGACCACGAATAGTTGCTGATGGCAACTTTTTTGACAGCTCTGTAGAAAGATAACGGAAATAGCACAGCACCTGACACACAGAGAGATCTGGGTTTAGAATAGTAGCTCTCCAGAGGGTCTCTGGCTAAATGGCCTCTGTCCCTCTCCCCTGCTGGTGGTGACAGCTGCCCGGTAGTAAGGGTCTTCCCTCCAAAACTTGGCCATTATACCCCAGCTGTGAGCAGCTGGTCTCCCATAAACACACACACACATCCTCTGGATCTGTCCATACAATGGCAATGTGATGTAAATGAGGTTAAGGCGAGAACATCAATTAGCTTTTCTTGTTTGGAGGTGAGACAAGAGTCATCTAAGCATCTTTAACGACCAACTTCTATCCACCTGGAGCAATGTTTTTAGACATCAAATCTAAAGGTGAGGTCACATTAGTGAAATTTTCATGAAAGTTAACAAGAAAAAATATCCACTATCTAATATCTTTAGTGTAGCGATGTTTGAAGCACAGCTCACACAGAAGCTGATTTCTGTTAGCCAATATGGTGAAACGACTGGATTTGGCTCAGGAACGATAAATCTGACCACGCTTTTAGTGTCCACTCTGTATACGCTTTGTTTACTCCACACAGACCGGACGTTACCACCGTCGGTTCCTTTCAGAAGCTCTGCCTTATGTCGCTTTTCGAGGATGTTAATATGGTGCAGTCTGCTTGCATTTATTACCCGACTAACAGCACAAAACAAACGTCTGTTCCCAGAATATGACACAGTCACAGATTAACTTGAAGAAGCAGTGCTGTCGCCAATGAGCATGAGAAGAAAAAAAAGGAGGAGGAAAACAAAATGTGTTTGTGTGTGCGGGGGGTGGCGGGGGGCATCCAGGGGACAGAAAGAACCCTGACGTTATTAGATTTGCAACAAGCCGCAACACTGTCACCCATTGTGTATCGGCCTCCTCCCCCGTCCTCTCCCGTGCGCCTCCCGGAGTCCAGAGCTTCTCTCCGTAACCCTGGCTCTCCTGTCCCATCCCTTCCCAGAGGTCCAAGTCCTCTCCAGGCAATCTCCAATGGAGTGGAAACGATCCTGGGACACAATGGCCACTCTCTGAATGGGGCTTCAGCATGCCACCGGTGCTCTGTCACCAGCAGATGGGGAGCTAATTAGGAGCCATTAAGGCACTTTGATAGTGTGTGTGGGAGCCAGGCGGAGAATGTGGAGTGTGAAAGTGTGTGGTGAGCGGGGAGATTGGCGTTCACAAGATGCTACCACAGAACCACTATGTGGGAAGGAGTGGTATATGCCACGAGTGTTGACGTATCTTTATGAGGTCAATCAGAGTATATCTGAAAATGTCTAATGAATTCAAAACAGCATTGGATGTGTAGTGAAACCTCAAAAGAGAAAATTCAGCTAGACCAATGGATTTTTGATTCAAGTTTGCGATGTTCTGAAGGTAGTGACAGATCTTTTATTCCATATTAAAATGGGTTATTGAAAAAATATGTAATGTAGGGAGGGGGTCCATCAGTTGTTGATTGGATGGAGGTAGATAGATAGCATGAAACGGTTGGATGAAATTATTGGAGAAATCCTCACCTGAAGATCCAGTTATGACATTTTGATCAGGAATTATGAGGTCAAAAAAAATTACAAATTAAATAATTTGCAATAAGAGCAATAGCACGCATTTAGAAAATAGATGACTCCATTTCATGCAGACGTTAAAGTCAAAACACAAAAACAATATTCATAAAATGAAGAGAATCTGAAGCTCAAACAGCAGTACCACCATGGTTATATAACACCGTGGTAAAATAATAAACACCCTAAATTGCTAAAAAGTCAAATGTCACGATTTTATGTTTATCTATTTCCAAATAGCTATTAAGCAAGCGCTTTAATTTTGGCTTCATTCTGGTATTTAATGGCTACCATCCAATCAATTCCCACGCCACATATTTTCCCTCATCGCCCTGTTTCAGAAATACGTCATATTACGGAAGTCAAACGTGTTGTGAATACCCATTCATGTCAGATGACTCACACAACCTAATTAGGTTATTTAATGTCTGTTCTTGGTGAAGCGTATTGTCTTATTGCGCTTTGCATTGAGCACTTCCTTTCCGTGTCGACTGATGTTGTGAATTAAAGACTTCATAGCCAGCTGATGACACAACACAGAACACTGCGGCCTTGTCAGACAGCGGTCACATGACTTCTGACAGGATGTGATTCCCTTGAGGACAATTATCTGAGGCCACTCTTCCCATGAGAGGGAAAAGTCAAAGATACATGCAGATGCTTCAAGAAGAAGAGTATTCACAACGACTTTGCACCAGCTTTTTCTGCGGCGTGACATATTGTGAGAAATCTTAGTCATGGATAATATCAGGGTGGAATCAGGACAAGGACAACTTCTATAAATAATTTGTATTCTGCATATAAAAAATAATCCTTTATATTACACATTTAAAACAAGACACTATGCACACTTAATGAATGAATAATAATGTATGCATGGCCTTTTTTATACATTATATATATATATATATATATATATATATATATTTGTGTGAATGAATTCTGTCTTCTAAAACTAGGCACACATGAAGCAGATTATATGTTTTACTGAACAAATAAAAAGGAGTGATTCCTGTCCAGTGTCCAGCATATGAGGTCATCGAGCAATAAAGCATATATAATTCCTATAACTTTTTCTTTGAACTTTCTTTCTCCACTTCTAGGAATATGTTTTATGTTTTACTAAGAGTTCATAACAAGGGTGTGTGAGTGTGTGTAAGGGGGATGTTACACTCTTTGCCTTGATGTGCAGTAAACAGGCTTTGGAGAGCCCAGCTGTGAGGGCTTATTGTTGGAGTCGGTAGGAAGTGCTGATAGCTTGCGCAGCTGAACAAAAGCGGGATGAGCGAGTGGAGGGGCGCTCCAGACTCGTCGGCTCCAGCCGAGATTCTCTCTCACAGTCCCGATACTGCACTCCCATTGTTCGGCTCCTCCTCCGCCTCCCCTCAACCCCGCTCAGCTGTGACCGAGCCAGAAACGCTCCAGTCCCTCTAACTCCTGCAGGAATCAGGATGCACAGCTATGTGCACGAGCTTTGATGAAAATAACGTGCACGTTATTCGTGTGTGTTCCGGTTTTATTTCGAATCAAATTCGCCTGTTACTATTATAAAAAGATAAGAAAATGATGATGGTGCTCTCTGTTTTTATCGTTTTCAAATGGGTTCTTGCATGTTTACTTTTGGACAAGCTATGAATTATTATTAAAAATGCAGAACTGTTTATTTAAATATAAATATATTAATTATTTATATTTTAATAAGCAGTTCTGCATTTTTTATAATAATCATAATTTGTCCAAAAGTAAAAATGCAAGAACTCATTTGAAAATTATAAAAACAGAGAGGACCTATTAAATAAAAATAATAATAATAAAAAAAGTTTTTAAAAGTATATATACTTTTAAAAACTTTTTATAGAATGAAAAGTATTTTAAAACAAAACAAATAATAAACAAAAAATAAATAAATAAATAAATAAAAGTAAATATATAAAATAAAAAGTATTTTACACACACACATATATATATAATACTTTTTTTGTAATTATTACTACTTTTTATTAATTTGTTTATTATTTGTTTTATGATAGGCTACTTTTTTGTTAGTAAAACATGATCGTCAAAGAGTTAATCATTTTTTGTTTTGAACCAGCATAATATCCAGACAAATTTTTTAACAATTAACCTTTTTAAAATTGCAATAAAATAAAAGGTTCCCTGGAATCTGAAAACCCCCCTGACTGGCTCAATAGGCTATTTTTCACTTTGTCTCTCAGTTTTTGTGTCTTTACAAGAGTGTTTCGCGGGACGACAATGGCAGTTCGCAGGTGCGCGGAGCGGTAATCGCATCAGAGGTTTTAAGTGATAAATGAGCGCTGACCGGTTTGTTCTCAGGATTCCGCAGCGCGCAGGTGAATGGGGGAGAGCGGAGGGATGCTAGCCTGTTGTTTGTTGTTGCTATAGAGACCGCCCGCTCGGCGCCAGGCTGACAGGCGTCAAGGCTCGAATGAATGGGTGACGTCACGGCGCTGGCGCCCGGCAGTCTGCTTCGGTTTGTTTGGACAATCTGGGGGAAGAATCAGAGCAAAGCAATGCAAAGTTATGCGAGCGAGTGCGCGCTCAAGGCGACGCGCACATATGAAGGAATCTGCAAGATTGCACAAGGAAACGCTTTCAAAGAAAGACAATAGGAACAGATTTGAATAAAATGAGACTTGATTGCACAGTAGGATAAACCTCAGCAACTAAGAATAAAAGTAACGCACTTACTGTAGGGTAATGAACTGTGGATACTTCATAATAGAAAAGCACAACTGCATGCAACATGTAGTCTAAGGCTGACGAAAATATAATGGTATGAATAACATTAAGTTAAATGCCTTGGGTATTAAAACACACGGTTGAATGTTGAAGTCATGTTGAGTCACGATTTTATATAAACCACAAAACAAATAGGCCTGTGTGATATTAACCAACGACATATTAATGTATAACTTGATGGCTAAAAAATGCACTGTTAACAATTGAAAGTTTTAAAGTTTCACTGCTTCTCCCATTTGACCGTCAGGCATTCCTGACTTTAGCATAAATAGTTTGTTATAATAATAGTAATTATGTTTTTTTAAAAAAAACTATTAATAGGCTGTTTGAAAACCATCAACATCAGGTTGGCATAACCAAAATGCATGAAGCCGTTTTGTTGGTATCTGACCAGAATATAATAAAACAGAGAGGATTTATTTAGACCCTTATAACCCCATAATTAATTAATCATAACCAATGTTAATTCATTGAATTAAAAAGAAAAAGGTTTTAATATAAAAAAATATATTTTAATAATATGTGTGCGTACGTAAAAAAAAAAAAGATTGTGACAAGTTAAATGGATGGAAACAAAAGATGCTGATTAAACATTTTAGTGAGCTTTGTTTCTCGATCCGGCCGACATAGGAAGAAAGCTTGTTTCATTCGAAAGTAATAACTGTTGCCTGTCGGTCCTCGACCACCCCCACTCTCCGCTTGATCTGTCTGCTTCACCTGTGGAGCGCACGGACAGCTGGATATCCACAGATCATCCGCAGAAGACACACATTTGTTTCCATTTGTAACACCATCCCCCAAGCATATAGTAACCGCGATAACAGAGCCGTGCCATCATTGGCTCCCCGCGCGTCTCCGGTGAAATCCTATTGGTCCGGACCCGCAAACACGAGCGTTTAGTCACGCCCACAACCCTTTATATACCGAACAATTCGAGCTGCAAGCATGTGTTGAACTGTCATCGCGCTCTCAACGACTCAAGACCCTAAAGGAGTACGAGCATATCGCTTCAACTCAATCAATTTGACTTAACCGTTAACAGCCAAAAAAAATGAAAGTTGTGGGACCTACCTGCGCGCTGAAGAGCGGCAAAGTCGGTGGCGAAGAAGTTGTCCGCTGCCTCTCCGACCAGAGCCTGGCCATCTCCAAATGCAAGATCCCGCTGCTGGACGAGCAGATGACAATGTTTCTGCAGGACATGAACAGCTGCTACAGCAAACTGAAAGAGCTGGTGCCCACGCTACCGACCAACAAGAAAGCCAGCAAGGTGGAGATCCTGCAGCACGTTATTGATTACATCTGGGACTTGCAGGTCGAGCTGGAGAGCAAGAAGAACCAGAGCTCCGCTCCGCGCACTCCCCTCACGACGCTCAACGCGGAACTGGCCAGCATCTCCGTCGAGGTAACTATCGAATAGGCCACACTTTCTGTTGAAATACATAATCTGTTCGTAACAAAACTGTGTGTTTGAATGACTCGACTCATGACGGTTCCCCTCTTGTCTTACAGAACGGCTGTTCGGATGACCGAATCATGTGCCGTTAAAGCCGGCGCTCCCGGTTTCACATCAACTGACCGAAGCATCGCGAAGAACCAACAAAGATGCGCCGAGGTGATGCCGACGGAGCGGAACCGCCGCGACGCCTTGAACTGTGTTGGGACAGTCTCATTCTCCTGTTGTAGAGGAACACAGCTTCCAGTAGAGAGTCACAAAACCCGTGGACATGAGAAGTGTGACATGCTCTCTGAGATCTTCCCAAACATACCTGTGTGTGTGAGAGAGAGTGTGTATGTGAGAGTGTGTGTGTGTTAGCTGTGGAATCCATGGCGATTATTCACTTATAGTTCATGCATTTCCCTCTCGGTCAAAGTTTCTCCAATGTTTTCTTAACTCTTTAGAAAATTTTCTATTTTGTTGTAAATGTTTTCTCAGATTACTGAGCGAAAGAATGTATTGTATATTACAATGACATATGATGTGAATGCTTTATTGTGTTTTTTACAATGTATATTGTTTTTTTATGATTAAAACAAGAAAATGAGACATATTTTGGACTTGTTTCCTCAATTTTGTTTGTGAGAACGAATGAAAGTTGAGAATGCTTTAACTTCTTAAAAAGACTTTGAATGGCAATTTTACAGCCACTTCAGTTGAGGTTAAAGGTCGTTCAGCCTGTACATACATTACACATTTAGCTGTAACATTTTCTTCATGTTACAACAGTTACACAACTTCTGCCATTAAATTGGGTTCTCAATTTCAACTTGATTTACTTTGATAAAGTGAACTTGTCACTGAAGACTGACTTTGATTTAGCAAATAAAGCAGCCGTTAAACTTGTAAGCGTTTCAAATTACAAACAACAGAATTCAGTTGGTTTACAGCAACATTTTATAAGATATAGGCCCTGTCTGATAAATACAACACACTGAAGGAATATAAAGAAAGTGTAAAATATTAGTTTACGCACATGGAGCCATAACCCCCCAAAAAGAAGTGTATAAGTAATAAAGCATTTGCTTCATTCATTATCAAATCTCTATTATTCCGCTTGTTGTTTTTTTATTGCACGTCCCTGTATTTAAACACGGGTAGCGGAAGGGTTAAGTGTTTTCCGAGAAAAAGGCAGTTCGTTATAAGATTTATTCCGTCTCCCTGGTGCAATGTTTTTCTCATTTCCCTGCGGTGTGATGCGCGCAGCTGCAGGCCTCGCGATGTGCGGCTCGGCCAGTGTGTGTGATTGTGTTTGTGTGATCGCTTTGTGCCAAGGGCAGGGGAGGGCGCAGACTGAGCGGCGCCGCCGCACACCTGGGGAAGTTCAGGTTAAATCGCTCCACATTCCTCGGCACACAGCTGATTGAAACATTAACAAACAGTAATCCGCAAGCCCGGGCTGCAGATGGGCCGGGAACACGGCCAAGGAACTCTCACTCCCTCTGTATAGTTTCCCACATACTACAACGAAAGCTTCTTTTAATAAGAACTCAGCGCGTTTAAACACAACCACTGACAACCTTTCCACGAGAACATCAGCTGAGCTTAACAGCAGACGAAAGGAACACGTCGTTTTCAGGCCACTGCGAGATATTTAAATTAATTGTAGCAATAAATTAAAGCTTAATTAAGGGGCTTTTAGCCCATTGAAGTAAGTAGCCCATTGAAACTTCTCTCAGACAGGCGGGAGAGTGATGGATGATCTCTAGGCCAAATTCATTTTTAGTAAATCCTTACGCTCATTGTTGTCATTGAATGGTGTTTACTTACAACTTATTAATAAGACAATCCTTTCAAGAATAAAGTTCGCTTTGTAGTCGAGGCGAGACATTTTAAACCTCTGGCGCCCCTCTGCGGTAACATGGCGAACTTTATTTTACCTTCATCCATCCCACACACACAAACACGCGCACACACTCAGGTATTATGAAGACTTTCCGTTGACGTGACTTTTATTTTGAAGTACCTATTTTCTGTACCTTCACAGAAACATTTTTAGATATTTAGATTAATCCCTTTTTTATTAGCTTTTAGTCACGGTGCTGCTTCACCTATATTGAGTTTTTTTTAACTTAATTTTATTATTCTGCATTGATATTCATTTAGTTACTAAATTCCACCAACAAAACTATTAAACACCAAAACAAAACCTGTTCTACTCTCTTTAAAGTAGAAAGTAGCGAAGAACACTTCAAATGTCCTCAAAAGTCAGTTTTGAACGTTTCACCACACACACATTTCTGTAGTGTAGAGATTATTATTTGTATATTGTACAAACCGTATATATACACAAACTATACCCCAACCCTAAACCTGCCCATTACAGAAAACTTTCTGGAAAATTTTTCATCTCTCGGTATATGATTTATGACATTTCAGGCATTATCTTTATGGGGATATTTTGTTCTTACAACATATAGGGAACTTGAACCACACCCATACACACTGGATTTACATGTTTTATGGGGACTTTCTATAGACATAATATAAACTTTATACTGTACAAACTGTATATTTTATCCTATAATACTGAACCAAAAACTTTTGCATTCTTACATTTTCAAATCACATAATTTAGTCTGATTTACAAGCGGTTTTCATGGATGTCTTTTCTTTTTTTCTTTTTTAAATGTCCCCACAAGGTCAAAAATGACTGGTATTACTCTCTTTTAAAAAGAGGGTGTCCTCAAAGGGAGCTTTTGTCAAATTTAGAAAACTTCTTGGAAAAAATAAAAATAAAATAATAATAAAAATAATCTTCAAAAATAAAACGAAAGCAAGTACACACAAACTACAGAACATGTGCGTCACGTTTAAATAGAACTTTTATTTACAACAATATCAACATCAAGCAAAATAATTAAGTGTAATGTAATTTACATCCTGTAAAACGTGAGCTTATCTTTCATGTTCACACCCTTCCGTCAACCAGTCCTGAAAACACACCAGAATAACCTCAATTTCCCGGAATTATCATTTCAAAATATACTTCGTCACAATCAACAGTAATCTGAACACACATGAGTGTTGCTTTCCTGAAAAGACTGAAGAGACTGACTTATTATTAGTTTCCCCATTGTATTTCATTCCCGCATCTGGGAATCGGCATTATTTGAAGTCACTGATGGTAAAGACTCGACTAATGAAGCGGCCAAGGATCACTGCAATACAGAGATGTACGGATGAATGGATTCCTTATTACTCGTACTTTTAAAAAGCATGTCTGAGAGGCTTTTAAAAGTGGTTTAAGAAACAGTTTAAAACAAGGTGTGTAGTTACAATTTGTCTTGGCAGTTCTGTAGATAATTCATAATCATTCAAACTTGATGAGCGAATAAACTGCATGGTAGAGAAACCCTCCAAAAGCACAGACAATACTGCTAAAATATTAACTGGCCTCAAAAATAAACAGGTATACTTGGTTTTGTATGTATACAGTATATAGTACAAAATCATAATATGTAGTAATATGTTCATATGATATGTACCTTTTACTCTGCGCGCTTGCGCAAAAAAAAACAAATGGATACATTAATCAAACTTGAGAAAACAAAACAAAAAAAAGACTGAAAAAATATCTTTGGATTGTGCATGTTTCTTAAAGGTAGATTTCTGAAGAACCGACAGTACGATACAGTGAGAAAGCGAGTTATTTTCCTTAGTAAGAGCTAGCTTAAAGAGCAATATCAAGCATAATTTTTGCGTATCATCTGAAAACTTGCACCATTTTTTTTTTTTTCGGCCAGAAGAACAAATGGAAATTAAGATAAAACAATGAAACCGTCACTGCATAACATTTCTGCGATAAAAAAAAAAGTGCCACCAAACAAAATGGCGGTCATTGTTGAAGAAAGAAATGAAAAAGAGGCTGTGCTGGAAAAGATAAAAAATAAAAAATTTTCTCCCTTTGATAAAAGTTAGAATAGATGTAAAACCCAGAGCAGTATTGACCTAAAATATAGATAAGATGGACCTAACCGGGTCCAAACTCTGTGCAAAAAAAGTATGTAGTAAAAGCATGTATGATACATATGTAGCATACAGTATTTACAATTCCAATCTTATTCACACACAAAAAAAAGAAATAGAGAAATCCTTTCTAATACTGCAGTACCATTTGCTTTTTGTTGAAACACCACTTCAGTGGATTGAGAGGAGGATTATTGCTTTGATATGCGTAAGTGATGAAGTTTTGTTGCTTACAATTCCCACGGTTTTCATTCAAACGAGGCTTGTCCGAAAGAAATTCAAAATAGACAATATGCACATAATCTTTCTATAAGGCTAGAAAAGCAAGAAATATATTGCAACTATCCTTTTCCATACTAGCCTTAAAATAAAGTGCTCCCCACACTGTCGAGTTGTACCACAAGCGTTCCTACTCTGTTCCCCCTGGTGGTTATGTTGTGTACTGCAGTACAGCCACACGGGACAGGAGAGACAGAGCCTGCTGCTGCACTCACTACTGGGCATCCGAAACCCTCTCTCTCTCTTTCTCTCTCCAGCCCTTTCCATGTCTTTTACTCTCTCTCAGTCAAGTGTTCATTGAAGAGTTCCAGTGATTTCTCCTCTACGAGGTGGATTTTACAGCTTCATGTTGACATTTCCTCACTGGACTGATGTGCGAGTCCGAGTTCGACTCCAGCTTTGACAGAAATGGCTCTTGGCCTCAGCAGTACTTCTGGAAAAACACATTATGACAATTGCACAAAGGAACGGGACGCGTTTTAATGCATGTAATGCAACCGAATCAAAGCGCTCTGTACCTGATCGGGTCCCATTGGCATACGTCCCATGCCCATGGCGTTCATGCCCATCTGGCCCTGCATTGGGGGCATCTGCCCTGCTCCGTTGCCATTTACACCTCCCTGCATGGACCCGTTCATCATCATTCCCCCGTACTGTCCCGGCGCCCCCTGCTGGGGATATTGCTGCTGCTGGGAGTATGAACTAGGGAAATGGATAAAAGGGGAGAAAGATTTAAATACACCCTATAAACTCTATTAAAGGCCATTCATTCATGTTTGATTGCTGTTACTGATATGTTCAATTCATCCACAACTGTTCTTGTGATCTGAAACGTTTTGCTTTATTAGCACAGTGTACCACACCAGTTACTTTAGTATTACCATCCATCATAATATTTATTACTATTTTTAGTTGAAGTTTTAGTCATTTTTGTTATTTA